>OZ038499.1:98198671-98211171 GCA_964036315.1 Acanthosepion esculentum
TCGATCCAAAATTATTCATATTTGTCAATTTAATTTTAAAAAAAAGCAGTAACCAGTTGTAAAAATGATCGAAAATTAATTAATAAAAATATAATAAATTTAAATTAAACTTATAGATTTAGGCTAAATACAAGTTGTCGTACTAGCATTATCCAGTGGAATTTTAAACTCAAAACTCGGCTAATAACTGTGTCAGAAAACGAAATGATTGATCTAATTTCGAAAGTAATTGGATTTAACAGAAAATAGTGGGTAACTTCCCTTAGGTTAATAAAATAAATAACTTTATTATTTTCCAATTTACTTACATAACGCCCGCTTAACTCAACCGCATCTGGGCGTATTTTTTGCTTAAAGCAAGTGGAATTCTCAGATCACTCTTGTTTTTCTGTTTGCTCTCAGATTATCCACTATACTCTCATTCAAAAGTAAGTGACATTACAGATAACAGGTGTTATCAGGTAACATAAATAAAGTATAAAATTAAAAATACAAATAAAAAGTAGATCTCTCTATTTTTGAGATGTTGATAATTGCATTTGAATTTAATTCGGTGAAAGAAAGATTAATTTTATTCATTGTATATTTTCGTATCTGTCGCCAGGATAGGAGTAGAGTTCCGACTTTTTATTTATATATCATTGTAATTAGAAGTACGATGTCACCAAAATAAAAGTTGAGGAAGAGGGTGGGGTGGAAGGTCAAATCTGATGTCACAATGGGTGATTGTATATTTTTTATCAGATTCTCTCATAAAATTAATATTTGAAGATCTGCGTCAAACATATTTTGATTTTGATTTTATATACACATCTTTTGTTGTTCGTTCATACATATTTTCAAGAATGAGACCTGCATGACATCTGCCATTTTGTGTGTCATATATATATATATATATATATATATATATATATATATTATAACTATATATATAACATATATATATTATATAACTATATCTATAACATATATATTATATAACTATATATATAATATATATTATATAACTATATATAATATATATATATGCTATATAACTATATATAACATATACAGTATTTATATTATATAACTATATATATGGCATCGATATATATATTATATAACTATATACATATATATAAATATATATATATATTATAAATATATATATAACTATGCACATATATAAATTATATATAGATTATATAGATTATATAGCACACTCTCTCTCCATATATATATATATATATATATATATATATATATATATATATATATATATATATATATGAATATATATATATATATATATATATATATATATATATATATATATAAAATTATTAATTTCGAAAATTATAACATAAATATGTTATAAAATCACTACAAAAATAACCATTTTGTTTCAACACATCTGGTGTCTTATGAAGTGATTATGTTGAATGTAGAATAAAGCGTTTTAAAAGGTTCAAATCAAGACTTGCATATATATATATATATATATATATATATATATATATATATATATATATATATATATATATATATATATATATATATATATAGACAATATTAGTGGTGAAGATACACATACATATGCAATTATATATACACATACATATATGTATAAAAATAATTCCAAGAGGATATGATCCAGGTAGAACTCGATGTCTAGGACAGAGTAAGGATATAATAAAAAGACTTAAACACTAATATTCCATGGTCATAATTTATTCCACTGGAATCGCAAAAACGATCCAATTCATCAGACCTACAGATCTGTAGGTCTGATGAATTGCATCGTTTTTGCGATTCCAATGGAATAAATTATGACCATGGAATATTAGTGTTTAAGTCTTTTTATTATATATATATATATATATATATATATATATATATATATATATATATATATATATATATATATATATATCTTATCAAGTGATAATGTATATATATATGATGTATATATATATATATATATATATATATATATATCTTATCAAGTGATGATGTTGAATTTAGAATAAAGGGTTTTAAAACGTTCAAATCAAGAGTTTCATATATATATATATATATATATATATATATATATATATATATATATATATATATATATATATATATATATATATAAACTCAGCACCTGAAGATGGAACTCAGAATTGTGCTACCCGTGAAGGAAAATGTATTTTTTTTTATTAATATATATATATGCATATTGCAATTATTCATTTTGTATAATATGCACTATTTTTCCTGATTCTTAAGCGTAAAATTTAGAAATGCGTATTATTCAGGGAAACTAAATATTAACAATTTGCGGCCAACCTTGATTTTGTACACTGAAAATAAAATAGGGTTTTTGAGTATAGAAATTACTTCCAGCATTATTGATAAAAAAAATTTCGTCTATGCCGCTCTTCTGCTAAAGAATAAAAAAAATGGTGTCGGCTAAATCAGATGTTAAATGTTAAGATTTTAAGCAATCCTTGTCCAATATATTTTTTTCTGATCCTCTCTTAAAGGAATTTGTTTTAGATTTCTTATTGTAAATTTGTTTTTCTTTTGATTGTAAATATACACCTTACTTTCTTGTTTGAGAATAGTCAGGGACCTATTTTATGTCAATCACACCTGAACCCGTTTAGACGTTAGCATATTTACAATTTTCGTCTACCTTCCCCACTTAATTTTAGTTTTTTTTTAATCTAATAATTCTTTCTGGTCATATGGATTAATTTAAAAAAAACACTAAATTTTGTTAGTTTTTTAACCAAAAATTATAATTGCCTGTCCCGACATTCGATCTGTAAACTATTAAGTTAAGCCTTACTGGCAGAAGACGTCTATTAGATGCAAATGCATTGCTAATAATTTTAGCGCAGAAATGCATGGTAAATGATTTTGATATAAAAATGCACATTTTTTTTTTTCGTATAAAATGTTTTGTAAAACAGTCTGTTGCGAGAAATTTACTGGAAATCAGGAAAAAAAGGTATTGTCAGTGTTCAGGATTTAATGCAAGTGCTACTGATAGAATATCATTATATATAGAACAATCATTCTGTATTTACTTCAAAATGGGGTGTGAGTTAATGACATCAAACATTGACAATCTGAAAAATGAAAAAAAGAAACATTAATAGTAAAAACGACGAACTTGCTCGTAAATTTTAATGTTTAATAATAAAATTTTCATGAAATCATAAAAAGCTATTCTTAAAGCATTTTTTTTTTTTGTAAGTGATAGTTTTTTTTTTAGATCCTTGACTCAAATAAGTAATATTTATTTACACTTTATATTTGCTTAAAACAGAGAAAAAGAAGATTTTACGCCGAATTATTAACACACACATAAACACACATAAACACACACACACACCCGCGCGCATGCGCGATCGCGCATGAAGTGTACCATAGCTTTTTTTCATCTTTCACGTTAAAATGAAAATGATACAGACGAAACCCCAAAAAGTTAATGATCATATCCGAAAGTTATTATTATTATTATTATTATTATTATTATTATTATTATTTCAACCAGCCAATGTGAGTCAAATTGACAAGTATAAAATAAAATAGAGTCTCTTTAAATCAAAAAGTGTAGTATGAGGTGAAAGGGTCAGACTCGAGGGCGGGGTAAAACGCCCCATTAATGATAGCCGCACGCTTAGTCTCTTCACGCTTTTTCCCGACAACGCCTACTGGACACCAATCATGAGCTACGAGCAACATCAATTAGCTGTGGTCATTTTAAGTGGTGGTGGTTGGGGGGGGGGCAAAGGAAACTGTAATGTAGAAATCGCAATGCATTAGTCTATGCTTGTCTACATCTTCTTTTCTTTCTTTATTGTTGTCATTTGCGATCATCTGTCTTTAACCTCGCCGAGTAGTTCTTTCTTTCTTTCTTTTTTTCTTTCTTTCTTTTTTCTTTCTTTTTTCTTTCTTTCTTTTTTCTTTCTTTCTTTCTTTCTTTCTTTCTAATACCTTTTCTTTCTAACACTCTTTCTTTCTAGAACTTTTTCTTTCTAAGACTCTTATTTTCAAACACTATTTCTTTCTTTCTTTCTTTCTTTCTTTCTTTCTTTCTTTCTTTCTTTCTTTCTTTCTAGCATTGCCACTTTCTTTCTTTTTATGCTTTTTCTATCTTTTTTCCTTACTTCTATATTTGTCTTTCTTATTTTTTCTTTTTTACTGACCGAATGTCTAGACATCACTGTCGTCGGCGGCGGTAGGAGCGAGACAGTTGGGCAAAGGTCTATATCACCACCCTGCTAATAGCAGACTATTGAGTAGAAGACCTACAACGTCTCGTCTCTCGGTTCATTCCCTAAACATCGGTTACAATTAATTTATATCACCATTATCGCTGTCACGGGTATCGTTAGGTGTAATTTTGCCATCACGCAAGAACAATGATAGCATATATGAACGTCACACACACACACACACACAAGCACGCGCGCATGCGCACACACACACAAATGCCCACATGTCGACGCACACATGAATGTATGTTTAAATACAACAGGTTGAAGCCACATCATCTTCTATCTTCAGGAGGTGGACATAATCCTTTCTGATACAACCTCGTATATATACCGTAATTATTCGTGTATAATACGCACTTTCCCGCATATTTTGGGGGTAAAATTTAGGGTTGCAGGTTATACACGAGAACTAAGCAGTGACTAAAGAAAAAACAATAGCAACACACACAGACACGCACAGTATATATATATATTTATATATATATATATATATATATATATATATATATATATATATATATATATATATATATATATATATATATATATATATAAAAGTGAACATTGAAGTCAACACTTAGAGGCGACAGGCTGTTTCATGCTAGACACAATCGTGGCCTGACGATTGCGTCTAGCATGAAACAGACTGTCGCCTCTAAGTGTTGACTTCAATGTTCACTTTTATATTTACACACGCTCTATCTCTGATATTGAGCACTTTATCCTAAAAATATAGCACACCTTAAGAGTATATTTCTTCATATATATATATATATATATATATATATATATATATATATATATCGTTAAAATGACTCATAACGTACTTCTGTTTGTTTTTTCATGAGAGTATTTTCTGCTAAGCTTTTTATTAAGCTTTTTATTTTATTATTATAGTGTGTGACATAGAGATCTCTTTTTTGAACGTATTGCGTATGGAAACTGTCTAAATAATTGTATATTCTGAGCGCTTTCGGCTAATCCATTAGCCATGTTCAAGAATTTAGGTTGTACTATTATAACAAGTTTGAAAGTTGCTGAACAATATGGATATTCTCAATTTCCGAACACGATCAGTAGATCATGATCGTGTTCATAGCGCTCGTAACTAACAATTCGACAATTTCTACACTCGTAAGTCCCCAAAAGGAAATCTTTGTTCGTATAGAAGAAAAATACAATTAACACGAAATACCCTGTCAGTCATTTTTACTGAAACATGAATTAGAGAGGTTTCATTGATTGAATAATTTGTATTTTATAGCTTATCAACCTTTTGCATGTCATTTAAAACAAGAAAATATTTTTAGATTGTAAGAATTTATTAGAGATAATAGGGTATTAAGGGGATTTGCACGTAAGTGAATATAATGAATTCGACTGGAATTGAAACTCGGCTCTCTGATTTCCAATCCCGAACCGTTATCCATTGCACCACCCGCATATCTAAGCTTAACCTCCAATTCCCATGTGGTTACCCATCCACATACTGTCCAGGCCTAACGTTGCTTAACTTCGGAGATCGTGTTTGTCATGCAACAAAATGGGCGGTGTATTTTCTCGTGTACTTTTCGTTTACAATGTATCATTCATATTGATTAAATTCTAATTTTTCTATTTTTGTTCATTGGTACTGCAATTATAAATGCGCCTTGACGTGGGTTAATGGCTAAATTAGTCTAGTTTAGTTAATGGCTAAGTCAGTCTAGTTTAGTTAATGGCTAAATGAGTCTAGTTTAGTTAATGGCTAAATGAGTCTAGTTTAGTTAATGGCTAAGTGAGTCTAGTTTAGTTAATGGCTAAATGAGTCTAGTTTAGTTAATGGCTAAATGAGTCTAGTTTAGTTAATGGCTAAGTGAGTCTAGTTTAGTTAATGGCTAAATGAGTCTAGTTTAGTGAATGGCTAAATGAGTCTAGTTTAGTTAATGGCTAAGTGAGTCTAGTTTAGTTAATGGCTAAATGAGTCTAGTTTAGTTAATGGCTAAGGGAGTCTAGTTTAGTTAATGGCTAAATGAGTCTAGTTTAGTTAATGGCTAAGTGAGTCTAGTTTAGTTAATGGCTAAATGAGTCTAGTTTAGTTAATGGCTAAGTGAGTCTAGTTTAGTTAATGGCTAAGTGAGTCTAGTTTAGTTAATGGCTAAATGAGTCTAGTTTAGTTAATGGCTAAGTGAGTCTAGTTTAGTTAATGGCTAAATGAGTCTAGTTTAGTTAATGGCTAAATGAGTCTAGTTTAGTTAATGGCTAAGTGAGTCTAGTTTAGTTAATGGCTAAGTGAGTCTAGTTTAGTTAATGGCTAAGGGAGTCTAGTTTAGTTAATGGCTAAATGAGTCTAGTTTAGTTAATGGCTAAATGAGTCTAGTTTAGTTAATGGCTAAGGGAGTCTAGTTTAGTTAATGGCTAAATGAGTCTAGTTTAGTTAATGGCTAAATGAGTCTAGTTTAGTTAATGGCTAAGGGAGTCTAGTTTAGTTAATGGCTAAATGAGTCTAGTTTAGTTAATGGCTAAGTGAGTCTAGTTTAGTTAATGGCTAAATGAGTCTAGTTTAGTTAATGGCTAAATGAGTCTAGTTTAGTTAATGGCTAAGGGAGTCTAGTTTAGTTAATGGCTAAATGAGTCTAGTTTAGTTAATGGCTAAGGGAGTCTAGTTTAGTTAATGGCTAAATGAGTCTAGTTTAGTTAATGGCTAAGTGAGTCTAGTTTAGTTAATCGCTAAATGAGTCTAGTTTAGTTAATGGCTAAGGGAGTCTAGTTTAGTTAATCGCTAAATGAGTCTAGTTTAGTTAATGGCTAAGGGAGTCTAGTTTAGTTAATCGCTAAATGAGTCTAGTTTAGTTAATGGCTAAATGAGTCTAGTTTAGTTAATGGCTAAATGAGTCTAGTTTAGTTAATGGCTAAGGGAGTCTAGTTTAGTTAATGGCTAAATGAGTCTAGTTTAGTGAATGGCTAAATGAGTCTAGTTTAGTTAATGGCTAAGGGAGTCTAGTTTAGTTAATGGCTAAATGAGTCTAGTTTAGTTAATGGCTAAGGGAGTCTAGTTTAGTTAATGGCTAAATGAGTCTAGTTTAGTTAATGGCTAAATGAGTCTAGTTTAGTTAATGGCTAAGTGAGTCTAGTTTAGTTAATCGCTAAATGAGTCTAGTTTAGTTAATGGCTAAGGGAGTCTAGTTTAGTTAATCGCTAAATGAGTCTAGTTTAGTTAATGGCTAAGGGAGTCTAGTTTAGTTAATCGCTAAATGAGTCTAGTTTAGTTAATGGCTAAATGAGTCTAGTTTAGTTAATGGCTAAGGGAGTCTAGTTTAGTTAATGGCTAAATGAGTCTAGTTTAGTTAATGGCTAAATGAGTCTAGTTTAGTTAATGGCTAAGGGAGTCTAGTTTAGTTAATGGCTAAATGAGTCTAGTTTAGTTAATGGCTAAGTGAGTCTAGTTTAGTTAATGGCTAAGTGAGTCTAGTTTAGTAAATGGCTAAATGAGTCTAGTTTAGTTAATGGCTAAATGAGTCTAGTTTAGTTAATGGCTAAGTGAGTCTAGTTTAGTTAATGGCTAAATGAGTCTAGTTTAGTGAATGGCTAAATGAGTCTAGTTTAGTTAATGGCTAAGTGAGTCTAGTTTAGTTAATGGCTAAATGAGTCTAGTTTAGTTAATGGCTAAATGAGTCTAGTTTAGTTAATGGCTAAGTGAGTCTAGTTTAGTTAATGGCTAAGGGAGTCTAGTTTAGTTAATGGCTAAATGAGTCTAGTTTAGTTAATGGCTAAGGGAGTCTAGTTTAGTTAATGGCTAAATGAGTCTAGTTTAGTTAATGGCTAAGTGAGTCTAGTTTAGTTAATGGCTAAATGAGTCTAGTTTAGTTAATGGCTAAGTGAGTCTAGTTTAGTTAATGGCTAAGTGAGTCTAGTTTAGTTAATGGCTAAATGAGTCTAGTTTAGTTAATGGCTAAATGAGTCTAGTTTAGTTAATGGCTAAGTGAGTCTAGTTTAGTTAATGGCTAAGTGAGTCTAGTTTAGTTAATGGCTAAATGAGTCTAGTTTAGTTAATGGCTAAGTGAGTCTAGTTTAGTTAATGGCTAAATGAGTCTAGTTTAGTTAATGGCTAAGTGAGTCTAGTTTAGTTAATGGCTAAGTGAGTCTAGTTTAGTTAATGGCTAAGGGAGTCTAGTTTAGTTAATGGCTAAATGAGTCTAGTTTAGTTAATGGCTAAGTGAGTCTAGTTTAGTTAATGGCTAAATGAGTCTAGTTTAGTTAATGGCTAAATGAGTCTAGTTTAGTTAATGGCTAAGTGAGTCTAGTTTAGTTAATGGCTAAGTGAGTCTAGTTTAGTTAATGGCTAAATGAGTCTAGTTTAGTTAATGGCTAAATGAGTCTAGTTTAGTTAATGGCTAAGTGAGTCTAGTTTAGTTAATGGCTAAGTGAGTCTAGTTTAGTTAATGGCTAAATGAGTCTAGTTTAGTTAATGGCTAAGTGAGTCTAGTTTAGTTAATGGCTAAATGAGTCTAGTTTAGTTAATGGCTAAATGAGTCTAGTTTAGTTAATGGCTAAGTGAGTCTAGTTTAGTTAATGGCTAAGGGAGTCTAGTTTAGTTAATGGCTAAATGAGTCTAGTTTAGTTAATGGCTAAGTGAGTCTAGTTTAGTTAATGGCTAAATGAGTCTAGTTTAGTTAATGGCTAAGTGAGTCTAGTTTAGTTAATCGCTAAATGAGTCTAGTTTAGTTAATGGCTAAGGGAGTCTAGTTTAGTTAATCGCTAAATGAGTCTAGTTTAGTTAATGGCTAAGGGAGTCTAGTTTAGTTAATCGCTAAATGAGTCTAGTTTAGTTAATGGCTAAATGAGTCTAGTTTAGTTAATGGCTAAATGAGTCTAGTTTAGTTAATGGCTAAGGGAGTCTAGTTTAGTTAATGGCTAAATGAGTCTAGTTTAGTTAATTGCTAAGTGAGTCTAGTTTAGTTAATGGCTAAATGAGTCTAGTTTAGTTAATGGCTAAATGAGTCTAGTTTAGTTAATGGCTAAATGAGTCTAGTTTAGTTAATAGCTAAGTGAGTTTAGTTTAGCTAATGGCTAAATGAGTCTAGTTTAGTTAATGGCTAAGTGAGTCTAGTTTAGTTAATCGCTAAATGAGTCTAGTTTAG
Organism: Acanthosepion esculentum; assembly: GCA_964036315.1. NCBI lineage: Eukaryota > Metazoa > Mollusca > Cephalopoda > Sepiida > Sepiidae > Acanthosepion > Acanthosepion esculentum. Next base: position 98,208,048 of record OZ038499.1, read on the forward strand.
TTAATGGCTAAGGGAGTCTAGTTTAGTTAATGGCTAAATGAGTCTAGTTTAGTTAATGGCTAAGGGAGTCTAGTTTAGTTAATGGCTAAATGAGTCTAGTTTAGTTAATGGCTAAGGGAGTCTAGTTTAGTTAATGGCTAAATGAGTCTAGTTTAGTTAATGGCTAAATGAGTCTAGTTTAGTTAATGGCTAAGTGAGTCTAGTTTAGTTAATGGCTAAATGAGTCTAGTTTAGTTAATGGCTAAATGAGTCTAGTTTAGTTAATCGCTAAATGAGTCTAGTTTAGTTAATGGCTAAGGGAGTCTAGTTTAGTTAATGGCTAAATGAGTCTAGTTTAGTTAATGGCTAAGGGAGTCTAGTTTAGTTAATGGCTAAATGAGTCTAGTTTAGTTAATGGCTAAGTGAGTCTAGTTTAGTTAATCGCTAAATGAGTCTAGTTTAGTTAATGGCTAAGGGAGTCTAGTTTAGTTAATCGCTAAATGAGTCTAGTTTAGTTAATGGCTAAGGGAGTCTAGTTTAGTTAATCGCTAAATGAGTCTAGTTTAGTTAATGGCTAAATGAGTCTAGTTTAGTTAATGGCTAAATGAGTCTAGTTTAGTTAATAGCTAAGTGAGTTTAGTTTAGCTAATGGCTAAATGAGTCTAGTTTAGTTAATGGCTAAGTGAGTCTAGTTTAGTTAATCGCTAAATGAGTCTAGTTTAGTTAATGGCTAAGGGAGTCTAGTTTAGTTAATGGCTAAATGAGTCTAGTTTAGTTAATGGCTAAATGAGTCTAGTTTAGTTAATGGCTAAATGAGTCTAGTTTAGTTAATAGCTAAGTGAGTTTAGTTTAGCTAATGGCTAAATGAGTCTAGTTTAGTTAATGGCTAAGTGAGTCTAGTTTAGTTAATCGCTAAATGAGTCTAATTTAGTTAATGGCTAAGGGAGTCTAGTTTAGTTAATGGCTAAATGAGTCTAGTTTAGTTAATGGCTAAAGGAGTCTAGTTTAGTTAATGGCTAAGTGAGTCTAGTTTAGTTAATGGCTAAATGAGTCTAGTTTAGTTAATGGCTAAATGAGTCTAGTTTAGTTAATGGCTAAGTGAGTCTAGTTTAGTTAATGGCTAAATGAGTCTAGTTTAGTTAATGGCTAAGTGAGTCTAGTTTAGTTAATGGCTAAATGAGTCTAGTTTAGTTAATGGCTAAATGAGTCTAGTTTAGTTAATGGCTAAGTGAGTCTAGTTTAGTTAATGGCTAAATGAGTCTAGTTTAGTTAATGGCTAAATGAGTCTAGTTTAGTTAATGGCTAAATGAGTCTAGTTTAGTTAATCGCTAAATGAGTCTAGTTTAGTTAATGGCTAAGGGAGTCTAGTTTAGTTAATGGCTAAATGAGTCTAGTTTAGTTAATGGCTAAGGGAGTCTAGTTTAGTTAATGGCTAAATGAGTCTAGTTTAGTTAATGGCTAAATGAGTCTAGTTTAGTTAATCGCTAAATGAGTCTAGTTTAGTTAATGGCTAAGGGAGTCTAGTTTAGTTAATGGCTAAATGAGTCTAGTTTAGTTAATGGCTAAATGAGTCTAGTTTAGTTAATGGCTAAGTGAGTCTAGTTTAGTTAATGGCTAAATGAGTCTAGTTTAGTTAATGGCTAAATGAGTCTAGTTTAGTTAATGGCTAAGTGAGTCTAGTTTAGTTAATGGCTAAATGAGTCTAGTTTAGTTAATGGCTAAATGAGTCTAGTTTAGTTAATGGCTAAGTGAGTCTAGTTTAGTTAATGGCTAAGGGAGTCTAGTTTAGTTAATGGCTAAATGAGTCTAGTTTAGTTAATGGCTAAGTGAGTCTAGTTTAGTTAATCGCTAAATGAGTCTAGTTTAGTTAATGGCTAAGGGAGTCTAGTTTAGTTAATCGCTAAATGAGTCTAGTTTAGTTAATGGCTAAGGGAGTCTAGTTTAGTTAATCGCTAAATGAGTCTAGTTTAGTTAATGGCTAAATGAGTCTAGTTTAGTTAATGGCTAAATGAGTCTAGTTTAGTTAATGGCTAAATGAGTCTAGTTTAGTTAATAGCTAAGTGAGTTTAGTTTAGCTAATGGCTAAATGAGTCTAGTTTAGTTAATGGCTAAGTGAGTCTAGTTTAGTTAATCGCTAAATGAGTCTAGTTTAGTTAATGGCTAAGGGAGTCTAGTTTAGTTAATGGCTAAATGAGTCTAGTTTAGTTAATGGCTAAATGAGTCTAGTTTAGTTAATGGCTAAATGAGTCTAGTTTAGTTAATAGCTAAGTGAGTCTAGTTTAGTTAATGGCTAAATGAGTCTAGTTTAGTTAATGGCTAAGTGAGTCTAGTTTAGTTAATGGCTAAATGAGTCTAGTTTAGTTAATGGCTAAATGAGTCTAGTTTAGTTAATGGCTAAGTGAGTCTAGTTTAGTTAATGGCTAAATGAGTCTAGTTTAGTTAATGGCTAAATGAGTCTAGTTTAGTTAATGGCTAAGTGAGTCTAGTTTAGTTAATGGCTAAATGAGTCTAGTTTAGTTAATGGCTAAGTGAGTCTAGTTTAGTTAATGGCTAAATGAGTCTAGTTTAGTTAATGGCTAAATAAGTCTAGTTTAGTCAATGGCTAAGTGAGTCTAGTTTAGTTAATGGCTAAATGAGTCTAGTTTAGTTAATGGCTAAATGAGTCTAGTTTAGTTAATGGCTAAGTGAGTCTAGTTTAGTTAATGGCTAAATGAGTCTAGTTTAGTTAATGGCTAAGTGAGTCTAGTTTAGTTAATGGCTAAATGAGTCTAGTTTAGTTAATGGCTAAATGAGTCTAGTTTAGTTAATGGCTAAGTGAGTCTAGTTTAGTTAATGGCTAAATGAGTCTAGTTTAGTTAATGGCTAAATGAGTCTAGTTTAGTTAATGGCTAAGTGAGTCTTGTTTAGTTAATGGCTAAATGAGTCTAGTTTAGTTAATGGCTAAATGAGTCTAGTTTAGTTAATGGCTAAGTGAGTCTAGTTTAGTTAATGGCTAAATGAGTCTAGTTTAGTTAATGGCTAAATGAGTCTAGTTTAGTTAATGGCTAAGTGAGTCTAGTTTAGTTAATGGCTAAATGAGTCTAGTTTAGTTAATGGCTAAATGAGTCTAGTTTAGTTAATGGCTAAGTGAGTCTAGTTTAGTTAA
>OZ038499.1:98216171-98221171 GCA_964036315.1 Acanthosepion esculentum
CCTCTGAAAGTTCTCCACTGCCTTAGCATGGTATTGAACTCACACACTTTGGGTCCTGTCACAAACGCCTTTATCCACTGTGCCATTTATGACACAAGACCGATTTTATTGTGCTCATTCTCACACGTACGTGATAGTAATTCCAGAAACTGCCCTTACTCGGTATTTCACTTTTGGGACGTTCCAGGAATTTACACTGAGCCTATCCCCTTAGCTGTAATAGGGACATGCTATCTGTGAATGTCTCTCCAACCTTCGATTAGAAACTTTTCTATTTCGGGAACAAAAAGGTACAATTCCTACTTTCATATTGCCCAGTTTTCTCCTCTTCTTCTTCTGTACGGTGTATCCCTTCATGATGCATACGATCATGACCCTCCACAACCTCCTTGTAGCTCTTAACTTTTTCCTTTTGACATCCATCCACCGCTTGTTCCGCCATCCATCTCACACAAGCATATTAGGTAGGTGGCCCGCTGCCTTTCCTTGTCCTCCGATATGTCCTGTGAGTGCCAAATTCTCGAAGCCTTCATTATGCGACCCACAAACTTCAGCTGTCTCTTTCTGATTCTCAGTATAAGTGCTCATTTTGTTTCTCTTTTCCTTAAGACTTTTTCGTTTTTTATACACTCCGATCGTAGTATTCGCACTATCCTTCCGTAGAACCACCGTTTTCTCTTCATTTGTGATGAGATTGTTCAGCATTCACTATCTTATAGGACGATCGAAGACTTTCTTTACTCTCTGGTTTGTAGGAAGTGCTACATCTACTAAAATATCTCTTTTCTTTCTGAGGAGAGGAAGGTCGGAGGGCGAACCGGTTTCATAAAATAAAACTGGTATTTCTAAACATTCATCTAATAATTAATGGAATAATAATATTTTTATCTCAAAACTTCATAGAATAGTTAAAGAAAATTCCATTTAAAAATGAACTTTGAGCATAGAAACTTTAACATATTACGTACACACACACACACACACACACATATATATATATATATATATATATATATATATATATATATGATGTAATGAATATGCATACACCTGGGTTCCCCCACACAGTAATATGATTGGCTGGTACCAGCCATAAATACAGACTGATGTGGAGGTACATGGACTACGCCTATTGCCTACGCCTAAGTTTCTTGCAGTACAAAATTTAAGGATAGCTAGGAATAAGCATAATTTATATGGCATTTTAATGTATATATTAAAAAGCTAAATAAAAAATAACAACCGGTTTCGTCCCAGCCTTATCAAGTTTATTTCTGGGATATAAAAAAATAATCGTGTAAATTTAATTGATATTAATGACAACCAATGGAGGGGGAAAAAAGAATTTCAAGAAAGCTAGGGTCCAATAACATTCAGACCCAGTAAGCATTTCCTCTGTTTATAAAGGGAAGGCCCACGGGATCTGATATACAAGGACTCTAGAACCTTGCGGTGATATGAGTGGGACCTCGATAAAATCGAAAAACGGTCCACCCTAAAATCAAAGACACAATTCCTACTATTTAAAACATGCTCTGCAATAGCAGAGCCAGAAGTATTGGTTAGTTGGCTTTTCCTGGCATCCGGATTCAAAATCCTAGGGGGTAAGCGTTGTTTTATTCTCAGATCCAAACGTTGAGACGTCCTCCCTACGTAGCCGAGTCCACAACTATACATATTTATAATTCACTGAATTAACATGATGTTGGGGGGTGGGGGCTTACGAATGGAATAGAAAACAGGACGGGTAACAAATATTACCCGAGCATTAGCCGAAAAATAAAAGCTATTAATCGCACGCGAAATTCGCCTCGCTAAAGACTCCCTCTGTGAACCAATAAAGGGAAGACGCAAATAAACTGGACATTTTTTAACAAAATGCGGCTTAACCCTATGAAATTTATTGATGACATCGTGGATAACAGAATCCAAAACATCCAAAGGACATCCATTTTTAGAAAGTGTCATCATAATAAAATCAATTTCACCGCAGAGAAAGCTATCAGAACAAATCATAAGCGCCCTATAAATTAGGGTCTTAATCAAATTAACTTTTCGTTGTCTGGGACTACTATACCTACTATATATATATATATATATATATATATATATATATATATACTATGAACCTAAAGAGCCAGGCAAACCTACCTAGGTTTCACCTACGCGGATCGTCAGGGCCGGCGTACCCTGATTATCCGCGTAGATGAAACCTAGGTAGGTTTGCCTGGTTCTTTAGGTTCATAGTTAGATTCGCTCTACTTAGTGTATTGAGCACTTTGTTTAGTTACTTTTGCTTTACTCGTTTTGGAGGTTTTTTTCTTTGGACTCTGAGCTTGGATTCTGGACGATTCTTTTCGCCTCAATTTCATGTTCTTAGTTCTTTCTTTTTTTATCCCTTATTTTTCCTTGGGCAATGGTTTGTGCAATTACAAGCCAAAATACCGAAGGTTTTTCCAGACGAGTATAATTATATTTATAAGATTATATATATATATATATATATATATATATATATATATATATATATATATATATATATATATATATATATATATATATATATATATATATACATATATATATATATATATAGTAGGTAGCCGAATGAAAATAATTTTTTAAAAAAGCCAGTGAAAAGTTTCGTTTTTAGAAGGAGTTTCGTCAGAGGATAATGGCGTTATCGATGCCGTTAAAATAGCGTCCGTTTCCTATTTTTACGGTTGTCACTTGATTGTTTGATATTTGTGTCACAGAAAACCAGAAGGTAGATAGATATCAGTGGTAGATATTTGTATCTACAGTGATGTTCGATAAAAGTGACTCACCTGATTTTTTTATTGTTTTTGGGGTCAAACTAATTTTTAATCTTACTAATATAAAGACCTCTTCCTGACCACCTAGTAAAAGAGTTTACTCACCCTAAGGTATTCTATTGATAATTATAATTTTGGATATAAATGAGATTTAGGGAAAAACTCGGTGCAAAAAAAGTGACTCACTTATTTCCTGCAACTAGTAATCAATAGAAACATAACCGAACAGCTTTAAATAAAGAATAATAGATGTATAATTTATTTATAATAGGTAATATACTTCGAAATATTTAATAATCTATGGGTCCTCCTTTATTTTGAATAACCTTTTCAACCCTTTTTGGCATTGACGTGATCAGGTTCTGGCAAATCTCATCTCCAAGCATTGAATTCCATTCGGATATGAAATTCACAAACAAATCCACTTTGTTGCTCAACTGCTTTCTCGATAGCCTGTACTTTATAATGCTCCATAAGTTTTCTATGGGGTTGAGGTCAGGAGATTGGGGAGGCCATGTCATAACACTCACCTGCTTCTCATCAAAGTATTCCTTCATCAATTTTGATTTGTAACAGGGAGCATTATCCTGCATAAAAAATGAGCTTGGTGGGGTCGATTTGCACCCTTTCAGCAGAAGGGAGCAGACAAGACTCTAAAATTCTTGTACTGCTCGCTCCTGACGGTCTTTTCAATAGGTTTTAAGAAACCAGTTCCATGAAAAGAAAAACATCCCCAGAACATTATACTGAACGGATGCTTGACAGTACTTACTGCTAAATTCAAAAAGCTTTCAAAGCTGCTTCTTGGGATTTTAGATCGCTTATCCTTTGAATTTCCCTCAACTTTCGTTTCATCGGAGAAGAGAACATTTAGTAAAAAAAATCAGATGAGTCACTTTTATCGAACAGCACTGTATTCAATCAGGAGAAAATTGTCGAGAGATCTACAAAAACGAAAAAAAAAACACGAAAATTACTTATCTGTAAGACAAATATTAAAAATATACTTCCCAGAAAGTGGGCGCTAGCTTTAAAGCACACTGTATATAGAAGCGTCTTTTTTAATTATTTAAAAAAATCTTTTACTAAAATACAAGGCCAAAGAGCCACTCAATATATAGGGTCACCGTGTAAAGTTTATTCGCGTAAGAAAAGGCATGAAGTGAATTACTTGGGGCTATGAAGGACAAATAACAGCTAATTCTAGACCCGAAGAGGTCAAGTTTTAATTAGAGAATAAAATTTCAGAGTTCAGGCGGAGACGTTAGAAGTATAAAGTTGAAATAGACTTGGAAAACCAATTCTCATCACGGAACAAGGGATGAAGATTATGTTGCACTAATATTCTAAAAGATGGCCTGTCTGCCTAGAAGACCAGCATTCTAAATCATGCCTTTTATTTGTTCGAAGACTGAAGATATATCTGTCTATATTTCTGAGACACATGGCACAGTGGATAAAGGCGTTAGTTAGATCCAGTGACATGACCCAAAGAGTGTGAGTTCAATACCCGGCTAAGGCAGTGGAGAACTTTCAGAGGGAAATTAACAGGAGATAACTGATAACTGACATCCATTAAACATGGCACGTGGAATTAGAACAGTCTACCCCAGTGAGCGAAATAAAGGGTTCAGTTCGACATTCCAACCATCTGAAGAAGGCCTGAGCGTATAAAGGCTGAAACGTTGTAATATATATATCGACAAAGATGAGGACAATAGTACGAATAATGTAAATAGTGTATATAATACCTCATCTCAGAAATATAGACAGATACTAAAGAGCCGAAACGTTGTAATAAATATGGCGACAAAGATGAGGACTATAGTTCGAATAATGTAAATAGTGTACATAATACCTCATATCAGAAATATAGACAGTTACTAAAGGGCTGAAACGTTGTAATAAATATGGCGACAAAGATGAGGACAATAGTCCAAATAATGTAAATAATGTACATAATACCTCATCTCAGAAATATAGACAGATACTGAAGGGCCGAAACGTTGTAATAAATATGGCGACAAAGATGAGGACAGTAGTCCGAATAATGTAAATAACTGACCATTAATGTCTGGAGAAAAATAAGCTATAGTATAACCTACCAAACAGTTCTCCATTTCCGAGTTGTTCATATAGTAAAACTTTAAATCGTAGTACACACATCGGGATATCCGTACAATG
>OZ038499.1:98228671-98283671 GCA_964036315.1 Acanthosepion esculentum
CAGTGCTCACAGGTATACATAGGTCTTTAGAAATCTTACGATAGCTTTTTTTTTCTTTATGCGCAGAAATAATTCGATTAAGATCTTTCAACAGCTCTCTTTGCTTTGTCATCCTGCAGTACTGTTAGTGCGACGTCTTGGGGTGAACTGACCATCAAGATAGCTAACACCTTTAAGTAATGCACGTTCCAGACTATTCCATAAAATTCTAACACATTCGAGCATGAAATATACTCAAAACATTCATTTTAAACATAATTTCGGAACTGTCCAAATACTTTTTTCACTACCTGTTTTAATAAATTCTATATAAAATATATATACGTGTCAAATAATTTATTTTTGCTGTTTATCTGCATTTATAATTGTTTTACGAATATATTGTGAGCTTTAGACAATGCTTTTCTTTCAATATATGATTCTAAATCCATTTTTTTGACTGTCCAAATACTTGTTTCAACTCACTATATATATATATATATATATATATATATATATATATATATATATATGCAATATTAGTGGTCAGTATATATATATATAGATAATATTAGTGGTCAATAATTATATATAAATGATATTAGTGGTCAATATATATATATATATATATATATATATATATATATATAGATAGGTAATATTAGTGGTCAATATATATATATATATATATAATATTAGTGGTCAATATATATATATATATATATATATATATATATATATATATGTATATATATATATATATATATATATATATATATATATATATATATATATATATATATATGTAAATTCCCAAGAAGATAGAATCCAGGTAGAACTCAATGTCCAGGACAGAGTAAGAATATAATATAAAAGGCTCAAACACTAATATTCCATGGTTATAATTTATTACATTGGAATCGTAATCACGATCCAATTCATCAGACCTACAAATTTGTAGATCTGATGATTTGGATCGTGATTACGATTCAAATGTCATAAATTATAACCATGGAATATTAATGTTTGAACCTTTATATATATATATATATATATATATATATATATATATATATATATATATATATATATATATACGAGTGTCTGTTGATGATGATGATGATGATGATGAAGATGCAAATGTTATTTTGTGCTTGTGGTGCATTTTTGCCATGAGCTGCACATGGTGTGCGTCATTTAGGATAGTTAAACTGCGTTGACACAATATTCACTTATAATGCTGTCATCATCGTCAGCTGATATTTAAGCCACCACCTACTCCCATGCCGCTAACCTAACGCTTCACCCTCTTCCACCTACACAGCCACTGCTTATCCATTCACCCACCGCTGTCCGTTGTATCTGCGCCCCCCCCCCACCAATGCATGCGGTCACACTGGAGCCAGACATGGCAAAGCCCAGGCGGCTGTCCCATTATTCAGAGTCAAGCAACCCTTTGATCTTCCACCGACCTGTCGGCTCGATTCATCATCTATCTGGCTTGCAACTGGCTTTCTTATTGCGAGCATCATCTGCAAAAAAAGAGAAAAAAAGAAAAAAAAGAAAAAAAACAGAAAAAAGAAAACGTCACTACAGCTACTGCACCCCCCCCCCATACAAAACTGACACTACTCAATCTCTTCCCTCCTTACGACCCCGGTCATCCTCTTGTCTTTTCTTCACCTGCCCTCTCGCATCTATCATCCCCACCTTTATCATCGTATTTTTTCTGTCTCCCCTCCCTCCCTGTCAACCTGCGGTGCTCACCACCCTTAGAGCTTTAGATTGGCTTTTTTACTCAAAGGCGCCATTTTGTCAGCGTCGCCACCGTCGTCGCCTTTCTCTCGTACCGTTATTTATCCTTGTTGTCGTGAACAGTTGTCTGCTGTTACTTGAATCTGGCTTATCTACAAAAACGCCGAGAGCACAAGCCTTTTGCCGATTCTCATTTCTGTCAGTAACATCGTAATCCTGTAATAATCATCACTATCATCTTCGTTATCATCATACTCATCATCATCATTAACAAATATTAAGATGAAAGCCACCATTGATTTTAGCGTTTCAATTCTTTTCTTTCATTCTTTTTCTTACGAAATGAGCTATTTTGATGTTTTTACTTATTTTTCCTATGTACAAAAATGTTCGAACAGACAGTGCTGTTCGATAAAAGTGACTCACCTGATTTTTTTTTTCTAAATGTTCTCTTCTCCGATGAAACGAAAGTTGAGCTAAATTCAAAGGATAAGCGATCTAAAATCCGAAGAAGAAGAAGATTTGAAAGCTCTTTGAATTTAGCAGTAAGTACTGTCAAGCATCCGTTCAGTATAATGTTCTGGGGATGCTTTTCTTTCCATGGAACTGGTTTCTTAAAACCTATTGAAAATACCCTCAGGAGCGAGCAGTACAAGAGAATTTTAGAGTCTTGTCTGCTCCCTTCTGCTGAAAGGGTGAAAATCGACCCCACCAAGCTCATTTTTATGCACGATAATGCTACTTGTCACAAATCAAAATTGATGAAGGAATACTTTGATGAGAAGCAGGTGAGTGTTATGACATGGCCACCCCAATCTCCTGACCTCAACCCCATAGAAAACTTATGGAGCATTATAAAGTACAGGCTCTCGAGAAAGCAGTTGAGCAACAAAGTGGATTTGTTTGTGAATTTCATATCCGAATGGAATTCAATGCTTGGAGATGAGATTTGCCAGAACCTGATCACGTCAATGCCAAAAAGGGTTGAAAAGGTTATTCAAAATAAAGGAGGACCCATAGATTATTAAATATTTCGAAGTATATTACATATTATAAATTAATTATACCTCTATTATTCTTTATTTAAAGCTGTTCTGTTATGTTTCTATTGATTACTAGTTGCAGGAAATAAGTGAGTCACTTTTTTTGCACCGAGTTTTTCCCTAAATCTCATTTATATCCAAAATTATAATTATCATTAGAATACCTTAGGGTGAGTAAACTTTTTTACTAGGTGGTCGGGAAGGGGTCTTTATATTAGTAAGATTAAAAATTAGTTTGACCCCAAAAACAATAGGCGAAAAAATTTTTAATAAAAAAAAAAATCAGGTGAGTCACTTTTATCGAACAGTACAGTATTTCGTCTGGGCAGAGGAAACCGTCGTTAGATCCGACGTACCTTAACCGACTCAGCCACAAAGAAGCTTTACCGATCAAGTCAGATCTGAAGAGTACCTTTAAGTGAAATCTTTCTCGTCATGATATGATAATTTCGAGAAGGATTTCACTTAAAGGCACTGCTTAGACCTTGCTTGATCCGTCGGTAGACGAAAATAAATACTGTTTAATAAATAAACGGAACGTTTACTCAAATACGTCTCAGCCCTAAAAATAACGTTTAAAATGATAAAAAATCTATTGGATTACAAAATAATAAAATCAATTATATCTTTACAACATATATATATATATATATATATATATATATATATATATATATATATATATATATATATATATATATATATATATTATGAAATGGACAAAGTCCGACAATTATTTTTAAAACATTTTTATGTTTATACATTCTTTTTATAGATACAAATATTTAAGTAAATGCTCTGTTTTATAATAAACAGTATTAAACAACATTTACCGGCCTGAATTCTATGAAAATTTCTCGGACATTCAGGCCGGTAAATGTTGTTTAATACTGTTTATTATAAAACAGAGCATTTACTTAAATATTTGTATATATAAAAATAATGTATAAGCATAAAAATGTCTTAAATATATTATATATGTTTGTGTGTGTGTGCCTATGTGTATGTTTTTTGCGTGTGTGCTTATTACAATCATGCATGAGTAGTGTAACGGTTATCTGCAGGTCTCATCGTTTTACTGTTGAGACAACTGGATATAACCGTAAGTTCTTTTCTAATAGTTTCTTTTCTCACACTTCTCACGAGATTTATTTTGTAAAAATACAAAATTATGGCACAAGGTCGAAAAGTGTGTGTGTGTGGGGTGGTGGAGTTGAGGCTGGTCATGACTGATATCCGATACCTAGCTAATCCGATCCATTCACTGGTTACCACATTCACAAAAATAACCTGTCCGTCATTAATCAATCCTCCATTCACCATAATACCTCATACGTTCAGGGGATCCACAAAAACGCACCCTTTGACATGGAAATTTGACAATTCCTTGATTTTTTTTTTTTTCGCAAAAGTTTACTAATGATGAGGCGGGGGGGAGGAGATGATCCCAGAAAACACACTTCTGACTTTTGGAAATCTTTTACGATTTCTTCGTTCCCTGCTATGTACATTCTTTAAAAATCTAAATGCAACATCGATCGCAATTTTTCGATTTCCTGAATCCCGTTCTTTTATTCCTCCTGCAGCCGCGCTGGTACCAAACTGTATTGGTTTATCCTCTCCTTTGGACTCTGCTAGTAAGGCCGAGGGGGGGGAACTAGACGTCTGGGTAGCCCTAGTTCTCCATATATCCCGCCCAGGCTCGTAGCGCACTGAGCGCTACTCCATCGTCTCTCGAGACGGACGGATGCCGACGACGAAGAGAGCTGCTGTTAGCAACGTATACCATATTTGAATAATGTGTAGATGCTAGCTATGAATTTGAGATTTGTCAGAATTAAGTAACTGCATAAGTTTAAACTATCTAGGAAGTATTATAACTAACGATAGGAAATTCTCTTTACCGAACCCCCTATCCCTGATGACCAGAAACACCCTAGATGCTCCAAAGAGATCCAAAATCTGAAAAAAAAAACAGGTAAAATACGAGAGTTTTTCTTGCAACGCAATCTAGCAGCTACCTTGCCCAGATCTGAAAAAGGGAAATTAGCGACATTTTTGTAATTTTTGACATTAAGACATTTTTGACATGAGTGAAAGTAAGTGATATCATGATGTGTAAAATCCTTTTTGTCATCTCAAGTCTTCTTTTGTTAAAGTAAGTAACACAGAATTATTCACGCTTAAAATAAAAGTTGATTTTCTGGATAAGGAATAAAAAAAAATACACTTATTTTCTTATCCAAAAAATACAGTATATATGTAAGCATTTAAATCATTATCATTTACAATCTTCGAACAATCTTATCAATAATCAACAATGAGGTTTGGCCTACCATGAGAATATGCTTCGTATATTGAACTGCCCACATCCAGATTTCCATCTAAAAATCGCTGAGAGCATTTACATCAAATCTAAGAAACCATCTTTGCGGAGACAAAAAGTATAATTCTTTGGTTTGAATTACCTTGTAATAAAAGTATACCTATGTTGATATATTATTAATATATATGTATTCCCTGTTCCCAGTTTGTTCTCAATTTAACCCTTTTTAGTCGGGGTGCACAGATATATGATTTTTATCTCGATCAAGCTCTAATGGAAGAAAGAGAAACTAGCCATTTTTCCTACCTCTCTCATCAGAGCTTTTTCTATTTTCCCACCTCTTTCTGTATATATACTTCGTTTTTCGAATTGCCATTTATGGGAAACGTAATTATTGTTTCCCTATTTATTTTCCTGCTATATATATATATATATATATATATATATATATATATATAGAGAGAGAGAGAGAGAGAGAGAGAGATAGATAGATAGATAGATAGATAGATAGATAGATAGATAGATAGATAGATAATATTAGTTAGTGGTCAATATACATATATATATATATATATATATATATATATATATATATATATATATAAAATATATAAATCTCTCTCTCTCTCTCTCTCTATATATATATATATATATATATGTGTATAATATAAATATATATATATATATATATATATATATATATATATATATATATATATATATATATATATATAAATCTATATATATATACCTAAGGTTTAAAATTAAATTTGAAAAATGAAAAAACTTTCTTGAATATTTCATTAGATTAGATTTAATTGAATGTTTAATAATTAAATTTACTATTTCCATTAAGTAAAATATTCTGGTGTATTTCAGATAGAAATTATATAGATTGGAATGTCAAATTTAATTTTGATTTCTTTAAAAAAATTTTAAAAGCGGCCATTTTCTTAATTTAAAAAATTTGTAAACAAAACAAGTTTTTCTATTTTAAAATTCATTTAAAAAATAAATATATATATTTGACACGTTATTTTAGTAAAATTAAAAAATTAAAGTTAAATTAATCTGATTTGAAATAAATATTACTTATAACATAAAAACATACAACCAATTATTGACGATTGGTCCTGTTCATCTGATCCAACGTTTGATGAATTACTGATAGACAAGGCGATGAAAGCTACTATGGATGACCCTAATTGTCAAAATTCTAAGTGAACGCATATTTTTAGTTTTTAACAACCTAGTAATTTTTACAAATGAACATATTTTCCACAGTTATTTAATATTTTATTGACTTTTATTTACCTTTCGAAGATGCAAAAATAAAAAAATTTAAAATACTATAAAATTTTCTTCAATTAATTTTATAATTTAATAACAAATTAAATACCGTTAAGTTTGTGGCATTTCTGTTTTCCCGCAAAAAAACGAAGGTACCTACATATATATATATATATATATATATATATATATATATATATATATATATATATATATATATCAGGGGTGGCCAAACAGCGGCTCGCGAGCCACGTGCGTCTCTCTGACCTTTAATGTGCGGCTCGAGGAAATATGTTAGCTGAGCTCTTTTCGTCTCAGTTATTATAAAAGGTAAATAAGAAAAAAAAAACTCAAGCTTTATAATTATTTACTGGGTATGAATTGAGACCCCATCGGATTAAAACTGTTATACCAGTTCCTCGCAGTTAATGTTCTTTTCTTCGGAATCCTCCACTTGCTCAAATGAATCTGTAAATCTGACGCATCTAATCGTCCTTATTATTTTACTTTGTGGGAAATAAATCATATAGGCCGGACTTGTTTTTGTCATAGCCAATGACTATACCTCTTTCCCTTTTTGGATCTAGTTTTGCCCTGTGGTTGACATATGTGTAGCAAATTGTACCAAAAATATGCATACCACTTACGTTGGGTTTGTAGTTCGTATAATCCTCGTAGGGAGTCTTTTTAATGTTACTATTATAGCAACGGTTTCTTATATATACGGCTGTATTTAATGCATAGACCCACAGATTTGGGGGTAACTTAGATTCTATTAGCAAACATCTAGCCATTTCGAAAAGAGTCCGCCAACTTCGTTCAGCGATTCCGTTCTGGTGCGGGGAATAAGGACAGGTTTTCTCATGTTTAATGCCTTCATTTATTAGGAGGTTTTCGTAATCATCAGAAGTAAATTCTCCACCATTATCTGTTCTAATTATTTTCACTTTTCCATAAGGTGAGATATCAGATAAATACATTCTTGTAGCTTGTAGGGTATCAGATTTGTTTTTCAGAAAATATAACATAATAAGTCCTGAATATTCATTGCCAGCCTTTGATATCGAAGATTGAAGAATTACGGAACAGCTTCTGGTGGTATTGGCGATATAGTCAGATCCAGTAGAGTGTCTGACCCGTGAGTGTTAATCTTTAACGTTGTTTCATTGAACAGATTACGTACTGCGCTGGATTCTATATTCATAGACTATGGTGAACATGGTCAACATAAACGTAAGTTTAGTGTTAATGTGAACGTAACAGAAAATGTATGTGTAAATTTTGTTCATGTCTTGTGGCTCTCAAGTATCTGAAGTTTATCGTCTGTGGATTTTACATTGAACAAGTTCCCCCCCCCCCTGATTGGACATTGAAATAATGTGCTGCGAGATTTTAATCTAAATGAACGAATTTGATTGATTGGAATAAACGTCACGCTTGGAATAAATGTGTGTGTGTGTGTGTGTGTGTGTGTGTGTGTGTGTGTGTGTGTGTGTGTGCTGATGAAAGCGAAAACAATTACGGCCCTGGTGGCTAGCAAGATCATCATTAACGATATAAATTTCTTTATCCCTTTATGTAAGTCTACTGATTGTTAATTTCTCGAGTGTACTTAGTTTAACCCCCTTTTGGTTTTCCACCACCGGCCGTCTCCCATTGCTGTCACAACCCCCGTCGCATACCCGCGCGCGTTCATCGTTCTCTCCTGCCACCACAACACCAACAATGCTAACATCACACACATTATCATGCTCTCTCCCCTTTCTCCTTCTCTCTCCCCCTCTCTCCCCCTCTCCCCCTCTCCCCCTTTCATAGAAAATATGTTGGACGATTTCCTCAAAGATGAAGAAGAGACTCGAGGCGACAGAGATGCCGTTCTACAGAAGGATGCTAATGATATCACGGATCGTGCGTGTGAGCAACGACGAGGTCTTAGAGAGGATGCAGACAAGGAGGAGGCTTATACTTAACATCAGGAAGACGCAGCTGAAGTTTCTGGGACACATAATGAGGAAGAAGGGCCTGGAGAATCTGATACTCACGGGTCGAATAGAGGGAAAGAGAGACAAGGGAAAACAACGCATGACATACCTAGCGGACTTAAGCAAGTGGATGACAAAACGTGGTCTTGGGGAGGTGGCAGAGAGAAGGAAATTGTTGAGATCTGCAAGTAATAGAGGGAGGTGGAGAGCCATGATCACCTACGTCCTGAAAGGACACGATACATAGAAAAAAAACTAGATTGGCAGCAATGTTTTATCAATTCACAGTTGAATTGGCTGGATATAACTGTAAATTTATTATAACTGTTTATTTTATTGTTTGTGGAATTCTCTTCCGGCTCCATGTTTTCCCGCCAATTTTAATCTTCAAATATTTAAATGCAATGTCAATCGTTATCTACTGTCTTCTTGATTATTCTTCTATTGTTCTCGCTCATTAATAATGTTTCTCTTTTTTTTTAAATTCTCCCTTAGTCCGGCTTTCTTTAATTTGTAGACTTCACATTGTCATAATCTTTTCTTTGGAAAGATAGTAAAATTGCTTTCCGGTTGCCGTTTCTGCTGTTTTAAATTCAAAGTTATTCTCCTAAACTGTTCACTTTTTAGGTAAGTTTAACACAAGGCCACAAATATAGTAAGAATTATTGTCACTACTCAGTGATAGTGTTGAGCAAGAATAACTCAAGAAAGCTGACTTATGCTGAGATACCGCTTTCTCCTGTGAGAATGATAGAATAATCTACAGTGATAGAATAAGATAGAATGATAGAATAATCTAGAATAAGAAAGAATGATAGGATAATCAAGAATAAGAAAGAATGATAGAATAATCTAGAATAACAAAGAACGATAGAATAATCTAGAATAAGATAGAATGATAGAATAAACTAGTATAAGATAGAATGATAGAATAATCTAGAATAAGATAGAATAATCTAGGATAAGATAGAATGATAGAATAATCTGGAATGATAGAATAATCTAGAATAAGATACAATGATCGAATAATCTAGAATAACAAAGAATGATAGAATAATCTAGAATAAAATAGAATAAGCGAATAATCTAGTATAAGATAGAATAATCTAGAATAAGATAGAATGATCGAATAATCTAGAATAAGATAGAATGATAGAATAATCCTGAATAAGAAAGAATGATCCAATAATCAGATAAGATAGAATAATCTAGATAAGATAGAATGATCGAATACTCTTATATAAGAGAGAATGATAGAATAATTCTAGAATAAGATAGAATGATAGAATAATCTACAACGTATACAGGTAGCAACCCGCTTGCATACGAATAGAAAATGAATTCATTAAATACATAATCATAGACAGGGTCGTATGTCAACGATGTGTTTTCTCACCGAATTAGAATTCCTACCAGGCTTCATTATTGGTGGCCACATTCTTAACAACATAAAATATGCAGATGACACATTGTCGATAACGGAAGCAGAAAAGAAACTCCCACAGAATTTAGTAAAGGAAAGTAAGAATGGACTAAACATCAATTTTCAGAAGACAGAAAGTATTGCCAGCAAAAAGAACAGTTCAATATACTAATCATAATTTGTAAATACCAAAATCAAGCAAGTACTACTATTTAAATATCTAGGAAGTGTTTTAACAGGGAAC
This sequence comes from Acanthosepion esculentum, assembly GCA_964036315.1. Taxonomy (NCBI): domain Eukaryota; kingdom Metazoa; phylum Mollusca; class Cephalopoda; order Sepiida; family Sepiidae; genus Acanthosepion; species Acanthosepion esculentum. The sequence goes on from OZ038499.1 coordinate 98,238,714, forward strand.
GGAAAGTGTGATACCGAAATCCAAAGACACATTTAAATAGCGAAAGACGTCTTTTAAAAGCTAAGCAAAGTATTAAAAAACCGGAAAAATGATTGGAAACAAAGAAAAAAGTAATGAACTGTTAATATCGGTAACAATGGCATAATATGGCAGTGAATGCTTGGCAATCATCTCATTTGAAGATGAAGAGACTTAGGCAACGGAAATGTGATTCTACATAAGGATACTGAGGAAGGATGCTATGAAGATCTGAACGACAGCAAAGTTTTAGGGAACGTGGAAACAAAAAAAAAGGACGCTTATACGTAGAATCTGAAAGAACCAATTGAAATTTCTCGGGCACCTAATGAGGAAGGACTTGGAAAATTTGACACTCACGGTCGTTCTGTACGGGGAACTGATCACCAGCAAGAGGACGACATTCTCTTCGCTTCAAGGATGTCTGTAAAAGAGACATAAAAAAGGCGATGGATATGGGCATCGAGAGGTGGGGAGACGTCGCAAAACGATCGCTCACGCTGGAGACACTATTTACACCGAGGGCTGGAGCAAGGAGAGAAGAAACGGAGGCTTGCCGCCGGGGAGAATCGTGCTCGAAGAAGAAGAAAAAAAACCAACACGGCAATATCGAGGGAGAGAGTTGCAACTCACACTATTTGGGGTCCTGTCACTGGATCTAACTAACGCCTTTATCCACTGTGCCATGTGTAAGTTCAATATCCGGCTAAGGCAGTGGAGAACTTTCAGAGGGAAATTAACAGGAGATAACTGATAACTGACATCCATTGGACATGGCACGTGGAACTAGAACAGTCTACCCCAGTGAGCGAAATAAAGGGTCCAGTTCGACATTCCAACCACCTGAAGAAGGCCGGAGAGTACAACGGCCGAAACGTTGTAATAAATATGGCGACAAAGATGAGGACAATAGTCCGAATAATGTAAATAATATTTTACATACACAGAAAAAAAGCATTTATTAGTCAAGTACATAGTCTTTATTGTTTTTAACAACTGTCTCCCATCGTTCTACAAACTTCTTGATGTCATTTTAATAGAAAGTTTATTTTTTGTTGGCAGTTGGTTATGCAGTAGCTTTCGACTGACTGTACAGGGTCAATTTTTTGTGATTTAAATTGTTCTGTAGAAACCGGAACAAATAGAAATCCGAAGGTTTCCAATTTAGAAGAATTCGGTAATGGCTGGAGAGTTTCCAATTTCAACTCTTTAAGCTTCTGCAAGGCCTGTTTTGCAGGTTTTTTTTTCAAACTTACGGTCTTGCGTTGTCGTGATGAAAAATGAGACCTTTCTGATTTGCCAAAACCGACCATGGTCTCTTTAAATGACAAAAGGCAGCTGAGATATCGATTTTCAAACTCTTAGCAATCTTAGCAAATTTACTCTCCATGATGGCAACCATAGCGTCTTCACCGACGTCGGAAGCCCGCCCGGAGCGTGTTTAATTGTTTAGGTTAAAATCTTCCTGACGAAATATGCCAAACCAGTTTTTAACCATCCGAAGACCTGGGACACTATGCAAGTAAACCTTCTGAATGTTTTTTTTGTTTCAGTTGCGACGCTTACTCTTTTCCGAAATTCATAGAGCATAATATGGCGAAAGTGAATCTTTTTGTCCGCCATATTTAAGGCATCCATTTGTGGATCAACAAAGTATGACTCGCAACTGAACGATACAAGGTTTCAATATTGAACGCACTAAGAACCAGCACCAAAACAAACACTAAAGTTGTGGTCATTTTATATTAACAATCAATTTGCAATGATCTGATATATAAACAAGATTTTAACACTTTTGCATTAAATGAAATAAAAAAAAGATTTTAACATTTTTGCATTAAATAGAGGTAATGTAACCAATGTTAGATTCTTAAATTAATCTATTGCTAGATGTAACCGTAAGTTCTGTTCTAATAACGTCTGGTAAACTTCTTGCACGTGAAACTCTCTTTCGGGTTCTAACTTTGCCTGCCAGCATTTATATCTAGATTTTCGATAAAATCCAAAGAAGGATCTGTAATGTTATTAGTCCTGTACTGGCATCTCGACTGCAGTCACTTTCACACCGTCGTGACGTGGCTCCCTGCTGTCTTTTCCATATATATTTTCGTTGCAGTTATTCTAATAAGCTCTCCTCCTTGGTACCTTGACTGCATAAATTTAAACATACTACGAGATTGGCAACTATATAACCGCAAGTTGCATTGTAATTGTTTCTTTTCTTTTTGCACTTCTCGCCTGTGGAATTCTCTTTCGTTTTCTTGATTCCCTGCTACTTACGATCTTTAAAAATTTAAATGAAACGTCTATCGCGATCTACTGTCTTCCTGAAACCTGTTCTTTTATTGTCCTTTCCATTCGATAACATTTTCTCAGATTCTTTCACTCTCCGTAACCACCTTTTGCCTTAGTGGAATTCTTTGCACCAAGTTGTTAGTGTTTTTCGCCTCTTTTCTCTTCGGAAAATTTAAATTAAATTTAATTTAAAGAAAAACAGAACATTTTCGTTTCAACTTTGAAAGTGAAGTCTGAAGATCCGGAGAAAAATAAAATTCTCTGGAGAAATAAATTACAACTAATGGAGCCTTAAAGTGGTCTGTTTTTTTTTTTTTAAAATTAACATCCTAGTTAGTACCTAGATGGGTGTCCGCTTGAGAATATCAAGCATTATTTGCTTCTTAGGGAGTCAGTGAGTATGATGTGTGTAAGCGTGTATATTACTATGGGTGTGTGTTATCATTTGGCACATTACGGAGTGAGGAAGTATGATATGTGTAAGTGTGTCTATTCGTGTGGGTGTGTGTATAAGTGTATATCAACACCTCCGTAAGCATGTCTCTTGTGTAGGTGAGAAATGTGGGGAGATTTTGATTTGTAGGGTTATATATTAATACTATCTATATTGTTAAATTTATGGTTTAGCCCGGCTGGATAGTGCGTTTTTAAACGTTGTATCCACTTATTTTCATGGAAATCTTTTTAATGTTATCTGCTCTGGACTTTTCTATTCTCAATTATAGTGAATTTGGCATGGGTTTTAAAATCGGGTTTTTCTAGGCGGAAATGTTGTTCTACAGGTAATAATCTTTCATGGGGAGTCGACTTAATTCGATTGCGATAATTAATTATTAATTCTGTAGTGAAAGGGCCATTCAGATTTCCCTATATATATATATATATATATATATATATATATATATATATATATATATATATATATATATATATATATATATATACATTATCTGGAATCAAATATTCTAATATGGATTAAAATCCGATTGAATGATTTTGTTCCTTATTCTATCACACACACATACTGCCCCCATATATATATATATATATATATATATATATATATATATGTGTGTGTGTGTGTGCGTGTGTGTGTGTGTGTGTGGGTGTGTGGGTGTCTTTGTGTGTGAAATGCGTCACAAAAACCGTTCCAGTTTGTTATATTTTTCTAAATTTATACGTATGTATATATATATATATATATATATATATATATATATATATATATATATGTGTGTGTGTGTGTGTGTGTATATATATATATATATATATATGTATATATATATATATATATATAATTGGATCGTTCTTACGATTCCAATGGAATAAATTATGACCATGGAATATTAGTGTTTTAGTGTTTTTATTATATATATATATATATATATATATATATATATATATATATATATATATATATATATATATATGTATGTATGTATATATATATATATATATATATATATATATAAAAGTCGAATTTTATGATCAGAAAATATGAATTTCTTTGTCAGTATTTTTTTATATGCATTTCAAAAGTCAGTATATTTCTATGTAAGATTCAATATTAAAATTTATTTATTTTCTCAAAACATGTTGCAAAAAGACCGTTCTTTGTTTCCATCGTTTTTTTTTGTTTTTTGTTTTTTTAAATCGACGTTCAAAACAAAGTGATGTAAGAAGAAATAATGTTGGAAGGAGGAGAGGCAGAAGATAACTGGCAGTGAGAGTAAGCGGGAATAGGTGGAGTATTAAAAAAAAGAAAGAAAGAGAGTAAGCATGAAATCTACTTTGGTTGGCAGAGAAATTTTATCAGCAGTCGGACGTCAGACTTGAACTGGGCGGAGTTACGTTGAATTTATATGACCGGACATTGCTTTGTTATTGGAGTGTTTTGCAATCGTTACTCGATAGAATTATGGTGCTGAGGTATCGGGGATTTGTTCCGCTCAGGGTGGCCGGGTGTGGCTTTATCCGGTACTAGTGATGCAAGTCCCGAGATGATAGGGCTGCTGAAAATGTTGTCCGTTTTCCATTCGCCATTGTTGTGTGATGATCGTCAAAAAGAAGTTTTGAATAAGAAATGTTAAAGTGAATTAATTGGACATGGGAATTTGGTTTTCTTTCTTGAAAGTACGAAAGAAGTTCAAAATGAAGTGAGTCAATGATGGCGAGGAAAGACGACAGAGAAAGAAACAAGAAGGAAAGATAAGGTAAAATAGATGTAGAAAAAGATAAAAAGTAACGAAATAATATTGACAAAGAAAGAAAAAAAGAAAAGAAATAAAGCCAAATAAAGAAAGAAAGAGACACACACAATAAAGAAAGAGGAACAAATAAATAGAAAGAAAGATTGAAGGAAAGTAAGTGGGAAAAGGAGAGAAAAAAAATAAGAAAACGAAAACGAAAGAATACTCTTCCCACAAAAAAGAACTATCGTAAGAAAAAGAAATGGCGAAAGAAAAAGAATGAAAATTTTAAAAGATCAAAGGAAAATTAAAAGAAAAAGTGAAGAAAAATATGAAAGAAAATGATTAAATAAGGGAGAATGAGGGGAGAAGATCAGCGAAAGAAAAGAGAGAATAAAAGAAAATGAATAAAAATGAATGAATGATTTAAAAATGTAGAAGTGAATGAGAGGGAGAAAAACAAAGTAATAGAAAGAAAGAAAGAAAGAAAGAAAGATATAAAAAAGAGAAGTATAGAAGAAAAATGATAGAAAAATGCAGACGAGAATAAGACGGAGAAAAATAGAGTAAAAGAAAGAAAGAGAGAAAGAACGACAAATATAGAAGAAAGAAAAAGGTAGAAAAACATAAGAAGATAGAAAGAAAAAAAGAAAGAAAGAAAGAAGCATAAAAAGAGAGCCAAGTATAAAAGAAAGAAAGAAAGAAAAAGAAGCCTAAAAAGATAGACAAGTATAAAAGAAAGAAAGGAATAAAGAAAAAAAGAAAAAGAAGCATAAAGAAAGAGAGAGAAGTATAAAAGAAAGAAAGAAAGAAACGAATAAAGAAAGAAAGAAAAAGAAGCATAAAGAAAGAGAGACAAGTATAAAAGAAAGAAAGAAAGAAAGAAAGACAGAAAGAAAGAAAGAAAGAAAGAAAGAAAGAAAGAAAGAAAGAAAGAAAGAAAGATGGTTCCGGAGTGTCAATATGTCTCAAATATGAACTTACAAAGAAAACGATTTGAGACGAATAAGTGAATGGAGGAGAGCCGAGGCATTGCTTGTTGTGGAGAAATCAGCCGTAATCGACCGGCGCCTCTTGCGTTCATATAAACAAAGGACGCAATGCAAAAGTGGGCCTGGTCCAATCATTGAGCGTGAGGTTCGTCTACCCTGTGTAGACATTTATCTCTTTGTCAACCTCAATGCTCTTATACACGCTACCTCCACATATTGTGAGGCTGGCGTCAGACGCCGATCGACTCAACAAACCATTTCTATTGAGCGAAAACAAAAAAATAATACCTGAATATATATCACAATCGCCGTCGTCTTCATTGTCGCTTTTATTTATTTATTTTAAGTGACGATGGTAGTGAGGGTGGTTGAAACTTATTTGCTGTTATTAGTTGTTGATGTTGTTGTTGTTGTTGTTTAGCAAAAAGAGGCGGTCGCGGAGAGAAGAAAAAGAAATGGAAGCAAATTAAAATGCCTCTTTCCACCCTTTTTTATGTCTTCCCCCTTCAACCCCAGTCCCCTCTCGATCGCCGTCTTTTTTCTTTCTTTCTTTCTTTCTTTCATTCTTTCTTTCTTTCTTTCTTCCTTCCTTCCTTTCTTTCTTTCTTTCTATTCGCCCCCCTCTTTCTATCCATCTTTACCCACCAACCTTTATCAACCATTTTTTTTATATTCTTTATACCACCATTTGGGAAAAATCACCTGAACGTAATCTTTTTTTCTACTTCGTAATGTCCTACAATTTTTCGATTTCTTTCTTTCTTTCTTTCTTTCTTTCTTTTTCTTTCTTTCCTTTTTTCTTTCTTTCTCAGTCTTTTCCTATTTCTCTCTCTCTCTCTCTCTCTCTCTGTCTTTTCGTATCTATCTATCTATCTATCTATCTATCTATCTATCTATCTATCTATCTATCTATCTATCTATCTATCCCTTTCTTCAGACCTTCTCTTTTATATTTTATGTTTTTTCTTCCTACTCTTATCTTTCTTTTTCTTTCTTCTCTACTTATCTTCCTTCCTTCCTTCCTTCCTTCCTTCCTTCCTTCCTTTTCTCTCTTTCATGCTTTTTTTTCTTCATTTTATGCATTTTCCTTTTTTTTTTATCTTTCTACGGCTTTCTTTCTTTTCCTTTATTCTATACTTATCTTTTCTTCCTTCTTTTTCCTCTGCTTTTCTTTCTTTTTTATTCATTCCTCATTTTTTTTCTACAGGTTCATTTGAGACATATCAGGGAAAAAGAATTTAAAAATGGGAAAATTGTTGGTTGGGGGGGGGGGGTAACACTCTCATGTGCTTAACGTCTGCTTCAGTGAAATGGTAAAATTTGTCATTTTCAAATCTTTTTATTTGTACCCTCTTACTTCTTTAAATAATAACCTGTATTCATACTTATGATTGTTATTGCAATACTTGTTTACAGTTGTTAAGCTCAAATACTTAACGATGCAATAGGGCGATTTCCTTGGGTGTTTTGTTATGAAAGTCGCAAATAACTTATTTATTTATTAAATATTATGATACATCAGAAAATTCAAATAGGAAAGCTGTGATATTTTTGTAGTTGCTCAGAGTGTCGAAGAAGAAAGTGTCGAAAGACAAAATGATGAATGGACAAAATGTCGAACAGAAAAAGAGTCGAACTGACTAAATGACGAATGGACTTCGCCTGGAGCAAGCCCTCACCGAAATGATTTTAGAGTAAATGCAACAAGGCAGAGATATCGAAAGAAAACACAAAAAATATACAATTGTAAACCAAAGACTAAAAGGCATTTTGATAGATACGACATCAGAACTGAATTAGAATTAATTTGTGGGAATAACTGAAAAGTATTTAAAAGATTTAAAAAAAAAGAATAATGTCCACTCTGTAAAAGCCCAAGAGACAGTCGCAGCCGAGCGTTACCGAGTAAGAGGCATAGTTTACGAGGGTATGTAGGGAAGATATATGTTAATCCTAGATCTGAACAGGTTAAGACTGTAGTTATCGAGGAAGCATCCTCTTGGAAATTTGTTCCACAAAATAGATGTTCCTTGGGAAGAAGCTGTTCGAGTGGAACTTACATCTCACCAATAGAATACAAAGGGGATGAGGGTGGTTCGCTACAATGTACGTAGAATGGCGGGTCTTAGATGTGAAGATTAGAACGGGTAGAACTAAGGAATGTACTTCGTCTGAACACTTTCCATGGAAATTAAAGCCATTCCTCAAAATCCTTAATTATATTTTGCTACAGTTGTATTTTCCTCACAAATAAAAAAAATATTTTTATTCCTGCCATAATTCTAATTTCTCATGAATAAAAATTATAATTCTTTACTGTAATCTGAATGCAGATCCTTGTTGAAAAAAAGTTAGCAATTATGTAGATTTTTTTAATTTTATTGGAGGTTTTTATATTAGTTTAAAATTTAAAAATAATTATTTACCGACAGGATTTTTGCATGCTGAGTAAATAGGTTTTGTATTTTAGGCACATTTCTGCCTTTTGTCATTTAGTCAGTTCGACTCTTTCTTCGTTTGGCACTTTGCCATTCGATATTTTATCCATTCGTCATTTTATCCATTCGTCATTTTGTCTTTCATCACTATTGTCCTCATCTTTGTCGCCATATTTATTACAACGTTTCGGCCCTTCAGTATCTGTCTATATTTCTGAGATGAGGTATTATGTACATTATTTACATTATTCGGACTATTGTCCTCATCTTTGTCGCCATATTTATTACAACGTTTCGGCCGTTGTACGCTCCGGCCAACTACTTGAAGAAGGCCGGAGCGTACAATGGCCAAAATGTTGTAATAAATATGGCGACAAAGATGTGGACAATAGTCCGAATAATGTTAATAATGGACATTTTATCCATTCGTCATTTTGTCTTTTGACACTCAGAAATTTTTATGGTTATTTCTAGTTATTATTATTATTTTTATTTATTCGACTTTGCGTTTTCGAACCAATAGATTTGATGGCTCTGGTGGGAAATCAAGTGTCTCCAATTCTCAAGGTCTTCTGAATAATCCGGCATTTATTTTATTTCCAACAAATCTACATTGGCTAAACAGAACGTAATTCAGGTTCAACAACCGGACTATTATCCGTATACCTCTTTTTTCGTAACGTTCTAGATGCTATAATCAACTCCGAATTGGTTGGCCATCTTATCTCGAGGGGTCTTCTTTTACACAAACAATATGTCATTTCGATTTTCTAGGGGCAATTGTTCTTATTGAAAAAGCACTTATTAAATATATATATATTTAAATTATATATAAATATATATATTATGAAATGGACAAAGCCCGACAATTATTTTAAGACATTTTTTATATTTATACGTTCTTTTTATAGATACAAATATTTAAGTAAATACCCCGTTTATAATAAACAGTATTAATGACATTTACCGGCCTGAATGTCCGAGAAATTTTCCTAGAAAATATACGTCCTCCGACAGGAATCGAACCTGTATCCTATAAGGAAGAGTCATATAGCATGACGTGCTTTTACTGATTGTGCCACATAGGGGCGTTTCGGTTAGCAAGGTCGATTTTACTGTTTTTAAACTACAATTCTACATGATTTTCTCGCGTACATTCATATCTGCTCGATGCGTATCCATTTGTAAACAAATGACGTCACACATTTTGAAATGGACAAAGTTCGACAATTATTTTAAAACATTTATGTTTTATCTATAAAAAGAACGTATAAACATAAGAAATGTCTTCATACATATATATATATATATATATATATATATATATATATATAGATAGATAGATAGATAGATAGATAGATGGATTGGGCCCACGAACAAGGAATCATTAGGAGTACACACATTTGATATAGGACCGACAGTAGCTTGTGAGGTCCGCACGTCAGGCTTAGTATGTCGTTTAAACCAGTAAAGAATGTCATACTAAGCATACTAAACGCGTTGTTTTCCCTTGTCTCTCTTTTCCTCTATTCGACCCGTGAGAATCAGATTATCCAGGCCTCCTCCTTTCTTTCTTTTTATGTGCCGTGTCCTTTCAGGACGTAGGCAATCATGGCTCTCCGCCTCCCTCTATCCCTTGCAGCTCTCAACAAGTTCCTTCCCTCTGCTTCTCCCTCCCCTGTCATCCACTTGCTTAAGTCCGCCAGGTATGTCACGCGTTGTTTTCCGTTGCCTCTCTTTCCCTCTATTCGACCCGTGAGTATCAGATTCTCCAGGCCCTTCTTCCTCATTATGTGTCCCAGAAACTTCAGCTGCCTCTTCCTGATGTTGAATATAAGCCGCCTCCTTGTTTGCATCCTCTCTAAGATCTCATCAGACCTTTTGGATTTTATCAAGAATCGCGAGATCTACAGTAGGAACACCGGGTCAAATAGAGCAGCAGTATTCAATGCCATGACGAATGGTAGATTCATAAATTTGTCAGATAGGTACACGTAGCTCCTGAAGGCGTAAAATTATTGCTCACCCGGAGTTTATCATCAGTCATATTGTTGGTAGGCAGAAAATGTTCTATGGGGTAATTCTGTATAGGTAAAGCAAGGCAGAAGAAGTCGAGTCCTTTCTGTAGAAGCAAAAGGAACCGTATTTAGATGGTCGACTATTTAGAAATCTCAGGTATAGTAAACGACGACACGTAGCTTTGTATCAGACTAAGCCAGGCTTACTGAATAAAATATCTAATATCTAAGTAACTTCATGCTGATATAAAAGAGAAAGTTTACTCTGACTTCAAAACCTGAGTGGTCGAGTGGTTGGCGACTAAACCAGCTCACTCACCAGACCAAGGGGGGTAAATGGAACCCTAGCAGCACAAAAACATGATCTGTTAAAGGGCGGATGAACTCCTCAGAGACAACGGCAATCCACCCTAACTAGCCTCACTAACTCTTAATTGACCAAGCGTGTCGAGTACGTCTAAACACCCGAAGACATGGTCAATCAGGGAAAGGTTCCTCCAACAGGATTTGGATTAATATTTGAACATGAAGTCGAACCAACAATGTTTATACATACATCGCTAGATCAATTACGACTGAATATTGTCTTAATCCTCACAGTGCTCCCCATACTTTCAGCCTTGTGCCAAATTTGAAGTACGCTTAGAAAATCAGTATACATACCAACAAATATTTTTTCTTTTAAAGAGCTGAAGTCGTGTGTGATTTTTCTTCTTTCTTCTTTATGTGCCACGTCAGCGTAGCGATCATGGCTCTCCACAGTCTCCTGTCCTGTGTGATTACTGTTCGGAAAGTGGATACTGGGGAGTGGGTAAAAAAAAGCTAAGGGGATAGACGACCGTCAAAAATAAATAAATAAATGTTTTTAAAAAAAAAAAAAGTGAGGGTAGCGATAATAGGTGTGAACCTATTGTGCTGTGTGTCGGTGTGGCCTGCAGTGTATGAAGCGACTGGAGAGGGTGTGGGGCAGCGGGTGATAGAAGACGAGCTTGTATTGATACTGAAAAGAAATGGATTATGACCGTGTTTACTTGATTAACTTTGGCCCACCTCTAGTCACGTCTGATCGGACCCACACACAAAATACATTAGAGTCGTGCCGAAAAACCACACACGAGTTAACACCAACAACAATTTGGCCTTTCACGCTGACTTACCCTCTTACCCACCCGTTCTCGCCCCCGCTAGCCCCACCCCGGCATTAACGTGTATTTATTTACATTCTTTCTTCCTTTCATTCTAGTTGTCTCTTTTCTTATTTCTTTTCATTTTTCCCCTCTTCTTTTGTCTTTCTATCCTTTTTGATATATCTTAGACTTCTGCTTCTCTCCTGTCATAGTCTTTTTCTCGCTTCAGAAACTCAACCAGATAATGTGCAATTGTTTATCCTTTTGCGTCTGTGCTGTAACGTAGCATTTAATTATCTGCCTCATTCTGGTCTCCTAGAATCTATCTATCTATCTATCTATCTATCTATCTATCTATCTATCTATCTATCTATCTATCTATCTATCTATCTCAGCTTGTTATATACATCTCTATCTATCTATCTATCTATCTATCTCAGCTTGTTATATACATCTGTCTTTTCATATCTATCTATCTATCTATCTCAGCTTGTTATATACATCTGTCTTTTCATATCTATCTATCTATCTATCTCAGCTTGTTATATACATCTGTCTTTTCATATCTATCTATCTATCTATCTCAGCTTGTTATATACATCTGTCTTTTCATATCTATCTATCTATCTATCTATCTCAGCTTGTTATATACATCTGTCTTTTCATATCTATCTATCTATCTATCTCTCTATCTATCTATCTATCTCAGCTTGTTATATACATATCTATCTGTTCATATCTATCTATCTATCTATCGATCTATCTATCTATCTATCTATCTATCTCAGCTTGTTATATACATCTCTGTCTTTTCATATCTATCTATCTATCTATCTATCTATCTATCTATCTATCTATCTATCTATCTATCTATCTATCTATCCTAATCTGTTAAATACCAAATAGCAGGAACCACATCACTTGAAGAATTTCAACAGCAGCTTCAGCTAGAACGGATAACATATGTAACTCAAAGAGAAAATAATGAGATAATCAAGATGTTAACATTCCACACTAATTCAAACAAGATGTTAGGAAAGAAGCCCCCATAAATATTGGAAAGAGCTATAACATTTACTGGTCTTAAGAAACCTATTTTACTGAAAAATTACCTTATTAAAAAAATGTATAAATTTCTACCGAAAGTAGCACTGGCTGCTCGGTCAGTGAATGATGAATGTTTCCTTATAAAAAAACTGTACCATTACCACTTATCCCAGTCTGTTTCTATCTATCTATCTATCTATCTATCTATCTATCTATCTATCTATCTATCTATCTATCTATCTATCTATCTATCTATCTCAACGAGCACCTTAGTTTTATCATTTACTATAAAAACTTAAAGAAAATGTAACATAATTATTACGTAATAATTTTGTATAAAAATGATGTCTATGAATTCTCCTGGTCTCTAGGAGATTGCATTTCTAATATCAACAATAAAAAAAAACAACATTAAATACTTGTATAGGCCAAACATGCATCACATTTGTCAAAACTTACTGCATATATCGGTTATCCTACACACATACACGCACAAACACACACACACACACACATACAACAGCCGAAACGTAGTGATTACAACAACAAAGATGAGGACAACAGTACGAATGTAAATCTCAAGTCATTATTTACCCTTCAGTTAGACGTGATATTCATTTTAATTGTTGCTGCTATTGAAAGTCTTCAAGTGATGAAAGAAATTAAATGAAATTCAAAGTTCATTTAGTGAGAGCTTCCATATTTGTAATGTTTTTGAATTCTAAGTTTTGAATGTTTGCAATGTCATGAGGAGAGAGAGAGAGAGAGAGAGAGAGAGAGAGAGAGAGAGAGAGAAAGAGGGAGGGAATGAAGCGGGGGTAGAAAGAGAGAGACGGTGCAGTAGTAAAAAATGTAGTCGGTCTATATTTCTGAGATGAGGTATTCTGTACATTATTTACATTATTCGGACTATTGTCCTCATCTTTGTCGCCATATTTGTTACAACGTTTCGGCCGTTGTACGCTCCGGCCTTCTTCAGGTGGTTGGAATGTCGAACTGAACCCTTTATTTCGCTCACTGGGGTAGACTGTTCTAGTTCCACGTGCCATGTTTAATGGATGTCAGTTGTCAGTTACCTCAAGGACACATGGCACAGTGGATAAAGGCGTTGGTTAGATCCAGTGACAGGACCCAAAGAGTGTGAGTTCAATACCCGGTTAAGGCAGTGGAGAACTTTCAGAGGGAAATTAACAGCAGATAACTGATAACTGACATCCATTAAACATGGCACGTGCAACTAGAACAGTCTACCCCAGCGAGCGAAATAAAGGGTTCAGTTTGACATTCCAACCACCTGATGAAAATCGGAGTGTTCAAATATGGCGACAAAGATGAGGACAATAGTCCGAATAATGTAAATAATGTAAACAAATGTAGATATCGTACAATAATTCGTAAAAGAAAATCGGCAAAATCTTTCCAAACTAAACATGTCGGATCAGCGATGCAATGTCATAAACTACGCAACTCTAATGATTTTCACGTCTCTGATATTACAAATCGAAAGGACATAAATTAATCTCTGGGAATGACTGAAAAGTATTTAAAAGATTCAAAAAAAGAATAATGTCCACTCTGTAGAAGCTCAAGAAAAACTCGCAGTAAGAGGCACAGTTTACGAGGGGATGTAAGGAAGATATACAGGGGTTGGGCAAAATAATTGAAACACTTGTTAAATTCAAAGAAAATTTATTTAATATGGAGTTGGTCTTCCTTTAGCCTTACATACAGCTTTAATACGTCTAGGAATGGAATCATACAGCTTCCTGACTTCATCCACAGGAATTTTCAGTCATTCTTCCATTAACACCAGATCTAGCTCTTTAAGACACGACGGTGGAGGATAGAGGCTCCTAACTTGTCGCTCCAAAATACACCACAAATGTACAATAATATTGATATCTGGAGATTGGGGAGGCTACTCCATGTGTTCTAGCTGACTTTCATGCCCTTCATGCCAATTCTTAACAATTTGAGCAGTATGTATTGGAATATTATCGTCTTGGAAGATGCAGTCACCATCAGAGAATAAAGTCTGGGCCATTGGATGAACATGATCTACCAAAATATTCAGGTAATCTTTACTGTTGATTCTATCATGTAGGGCAACTATTGGACTGAGACATTTCCATGATATGGTGGCCCAAACTATCACTGATCCACCTCCATGCTTCACTGTTGGAAGAAGACAGTCAGGGTTGTAAGCTTCTTTGGGCTGCCTCCACACACAAAACCCTCCCTGAAGTTGAGAAAAGAGAAAAACTTGACTCGTCTGAGAATATGACTTGCTTCCATTGGTCTGCAGACCAGGCATTGTGATCTCTGCACCACTTCAACCACTTCTGAATGTTGTGAGTGGAGAGAAGAGGTTTACTTACGACAGATCTTTCATGATATGCAGCGTTATGGAGCTCATGACGAACAGTTTTAGTAGAAACTGGACTATTCAGATGATTATTCAACTCAGCAGTCACTTTGGCCGCAGTCGTCTGATGATTTTTTGCCATATTGCGTTTCAATGCACGTCGGTCCCTGTCAGTAAGTTTGCAAGTCTGGCCCAAATTGCTACGGTTGCTAGAGGTTTTGCCTTGTTTCTCGAATTGCGTCATAGTTCTTGATATGGTAGCTCTTGAAAAACCAAACAGTTCAGCAACCTTAGTGATCGAAGCTCCTGCCATGCGAGCTCCAACAATTTGCCCTTTTTCGAACTCAGACAAGTCAAGCATTTAGCTTAAATTTTAATAAATTCTAAAAATAAATATGACAAAGACATTAAATTAGATAAATAATAGTATTTACAATAGATATAACCTGCAATTACGAAGTTTTAGTTAAATTTCTTAATATAATAGGTTTTTGAAATATAGGAGTGGAATTTGAACCTGTTCCAACTATTTTGTCCAACCCCTGTATGTTAATTCTAGAACTGAACAGGTTAAGATTGTAGTGATCAAGGAAGCATCCTCTTGGAAATTTGTTCCACAAAATAGATGTTCCTGGGAAGAAGCTGTTCGAGTGGAACTTACATCTCACCAATAGAATACGAAGGGGATGAGGGTGGTTCGCTACAATGTACGTAGAATGGCGGGTCTTAGATGTGAAGATTAGAACGGGTAGAACTGAGGAATGTACTTCGTCTGAGCATTTTTCATGGAAATAGCGATAGAGCAGCGAGAGGCCTGCAATATTTCGTCTATGGGAAAGGAGTTGTAAGGTGGAAAATAATTCATCACCCGCAAGGCTGCGTTCTTTTGAACTTTCTCGAGACTGGAAAGTGGAGGCTAAAGCAGCTCCTACCCGTATAAGATAGTGGTACTCCATTATCGGTCTGATTTAGCACTTGTAAAATAGAGGATAGCAGTCAGGTACTTACTGCAGCGATACAGGAAACCGACGATTTTTTTAAAGAATCTTTAGAGATAGATCGTATGTACGAATTCCACTTGAGGTCTGGGTTGAGCTTGTCCCAAAAGGCTCTCAAGACACAGGGTCTCCCTAACAGAACACCAGTTCTTGAGTTACTAGGAAGTTAACATGAAAGCGTTGTCACATTACTCGTTCTTGCATGACAGACAGAATTTAGATATTAAGGCCATTTTTTCTTTGAGAAAGCGATTTCGCGCCTTGTCTTGAAATTTAGGGTAGCACCTCGGATATCAATGTGCGTATGTGTCTCTGACATTTATTAGTATGTGCGTGTTTATTTCCCTTGTGTGTGTGCGCGTGTGCGTGTGTGTAGGTGCGTGGGAGGGTTTGCCTGTCTTGTGTGCTTGAGCGTTTTTAACACCTTAATAATGAAATATGGAGCCGATTTGCAACTTCGTTTAAAGAGTGAGCAAGCCTGGCGGACTGGCGCCTACAATAAGAATGATGTATTCAAAAATAATGTGTTGTTGAACTGTTTGGCTTTCGTGTTTGTCAAAGCTTATTGAGTCTAATGTGATTGAGTGAATATAAAAAGTAAATTTGTTCAGGGAACGTTAGGCGGGATCTGATGTTTATCGTAGCGTAGTCACACTAGCATATGAACAGATGGATATGAATAGCCTAATATAAATATGTAAATAGATAGATAGATAGATAGATAGATAGATAGATAGATAGATAGATATGAACATACTGAGATGGCTAGATTGAGAGGAAGTAATGAAGGAAGGAAGAAAGCGAGCAAGCAATGAAGGGACAGACAAAAATTTGAACTGATTGAGATATACAGAGGTGTAGATTTTTTTAAAATGGCATGTCCTTCATTGGCGTAATTGATCATGGCTCTCCATAGATTATATATATATATATATATATATATATATATATATATATATATATATATATATATATATATATACATATATATATATATATATATACATACATATATATATATATAAAAATATATATATTTATATATATATATATTCGATGCGATAAGAACGAAAGTAATATATAAAGTCAAACTTTATTCCGATTCTATGCACACCCGTCGAAGTGCAGTTGAAATGCACTGAAACGATGTTGCATCTTTGTAAAGGGTAAAATGGTTTTGTCTATACAATAAAACTATAATATATATATATATATATATATATATATATATATATATATATATATATATATATATATATATGTAAGCAAATATGTGGATGTAGATATATATATACACATATATATATATATATATATATATATATATATATATATATGTAAGCAAATATGTGGATGTAGATATATATATATATATATATATATATATATATATATATAAATATATATATTTATATATATATATATATATATATATTCGATGCGATAAGAACGAAAGTAATATATAAAGTCAAACTCTATTCTTATTCTATGCACACCCGTCGAAGTGCAGTTGAAACGATGTTGCATCTTTGTAAAGGGTAAAATGGTTTTTGTCTATATGATAAAACTATAATATATATATATATATATATATATATATATATGTGTGTAAGCAAATATGTGGATGTAGATATATATATATACATATATATATATATATAAAAATATATATATTTATAAATAAATATATATATTCGATGCGATAAGAACGAAAGTAATATATAATGTCAAACTCTATTCCGATATGCACACCCGTCGAAGTGCAGTTGAAATGCACCGAAACAATGTTGCATCTTTGTAAAGGGTAAAATGGTTTTGTGTATACGATAAAACTATAATATATATATATATATATATATATATATATATATATATATATATATATATATATATATATATATATGTAAGCAAATATGTGGATGTAGATCCGACGGTATGATGAAAAATCCGGAAAAGACAATGCAAAATCCGAATATGTAAGGTTACTGTTTTAATTTTATTTTGCTGTCAACGTCAGACATTTCGCTGACCGAATCCAAAAAAGAGAACGCTGACTTTAGAATTTCATTTTTTCTGTTTCTGACTAGTCTTGTGTCTATCGTCTCTTCATGTTAACTTAAATATAAATATGTCTCCAATAACCATGTCCTGAAGATGGTCTACTTGTGAGCGAAACTGGGTAGTCGAAACTCTTCAGAAGCCGTTGTTGGTGTTCTTAGCACTCAGTCAGAAGTCACCATAACCGACTGTCCTTGTTCATGCTCGTGATCGCGACAAAATTATGCGCGCCTTCTCTCTCTCTCTCTCTCTCTCTCTTTCTCAGAAACTGTAACTAAGATATCACTCAGCATAGTTACAGTATAAATCCCAGATTTGCTTTGTAGGGGTTGAAACTTAAACCTGCGTCTGTAACAGGGGTTAAGTCATCCTAACAGACAGACATACAGTGCTGTTCGATAAAAGTGACTCACCTGATTTTTTTTTATTTCAGGTTTTTTCCGCCTAGTGTTTTTGGGGTCAAACTAATTTTTAATCTTACTAATATAAAGACCCATTCCTGACCACCTAGTAATAAAGTTTACTCGCCCCAAGGTATTCTATTGATAATTATAATTTTGGTTATGATTGAGATTTAGGGGAAAGCTCTGTGCAAAAAAAGTGACTCACTTATTTCCTGCAACTAGTAATCAATAGAAACATAACAGAACAGCTTTAAATAAAGAATAATAGAGGTATAATTTATTTATAATAGGTAATATAGTTCGAAATATTTAATAATCTATGGGTCCTCCTTTATTTTGAATAACCTTTTCAACCCTTTTTGGCATTGACTTCATTAGGTTCTAGCAAATCTCATCTCTAAGCATTGAATTCCATTCGGATATGAAATTCACAATCAAATCCTCTTTGTTGCTCAACTGCTTTCTCGAGAGCCTGTACTTTATAATGCTCCATAAGTTTTCTATTGGGTTGAGGTCAGGAGATTGGGGCAGCCATGTCATAACACTCACCTGCTTCTCATCAAAGTATTCCTTCATCAATTTTGATTTGTGACAGGGAGCATTATCCTGCATAAAAATGAGCTTGGTGGGGTCGATTTTCACCCTTTCAGCAGAAGGGAGCAGACAAGACTCTAAAATTCTCTTGTACTGCTCGCTCCTGAGGGTCTTTTCAATAGGTTTTAAGAAACCAGTTCCATGAAAAGAAAAGCATCCCTAGAACATTATACTGAACGGATGCTTGACTACTTACTGCTAAATTCAAAGAGCTTTCAAAGCTTCTTCTTCGAATTTTAGATCGCTTATCCTTTGAATTTATCTCAACTTTCGTTTCGTCGGCGAAGAGAACATTTAGTAAAAATATCAGGTGATTCACTTTTATCGAACAACACTGTATATATGATATATATAGCATACATGAGAAACTATATATTACTAAGTTTATAAAAAAATAAAAATTTACTGAATCAGCGAAATGAAATAGCTATTCTTGTCAAAAATTTTCCTTAAATAATATTTAAAGATAAAATAAAAAAATGGGTGTTGATAATATACATACTTATATTTGATATAAAAAAATAATTTTAAATAATTTAAGTAATTCTATTACATTTAATTGTTTTAAATAGAAATACAGTCTGTTAGTAATTAAGAATAAAATTATTTTAAAATTGTAGTTGAATAAAACGTATTCTAACCCAAACACCCCTAGAAAGAATCTTTAAGTATACAAGTAAGAAAAAAATGCCGAAAAACTTTTTGCCAATAACCCCCCCCCCTAAAAAAACAGACGATATGCGTTTAACGGATGTCAGAATTCGTTGAAAAATGCACCCCCACCCTCCCTAAACTTAACCTCTTTTTCGAACGTAATTCATAATTGATACAACAATAGTTAATAAAAATGAACACGCTACCGCCCCTGTCTGAATGACTGGACTTCTCTGTATCCTTGGAAACAGGAAATTATGAATTTGTATGCGCATTTAAAACACAGTAAATTTAAAAATAAGTTATTGCAATATTCGCTTGAAGATGAAACGGAACTAATGTTTTTTTAATTTGAATTTTTTAGCTTCAGTTTTTGAAATATGGTTATTACTGTGTAGCGTAAAAACCATATTTTAAATCAGTTAATTTATAATATTTATGCTCTGTAAATTTACATTGAGCACTGTTTTGTAAAAATCAAAATCAAAAATATCTATAAGAACACTGGAATATATATCTTACTGTTTTTTACACACACACACACACACACACACACACACACACATATATATATATATATATATAAACTTAAAGCAAAGATGTTCAAAAAACAATATTGCATTTTTATTAAATAAGTATTTATTATTTTTAGCATTAAATTGTTTTTAAAATAGTGGAAGTATTTTGTACATTAAATAGTGAGAGTATTTTTTAGATTAAATAATAAAAATTTTAATTTTTCCAAAATAATTAATGAAACCACGCACCCTAGTAAAACCAAATGTATTCTGTACACCCTTAGCTGTTCACGTTTCTTCCCCAAATATGATTTCAATCAATCAATGTATAGATATTTTACAGAGTATGACGGGCGGATTAACAGAAGGCAATGAATTTTATATATAGATTCTCTAACGCTCTTTGCGTCTTAGTGGTTTTATTGCCTTGCTTGGTATGAAATGTTAAAAAAATATACTCGGAATCGAGCGGCCAGTCGGATTAGTAAGCCAATAAATCTTTCTTTTTTTTTAATCTTAAAAGAAACACTTTACAATTTCTCATTAGAATCTCCGAATAGCCAGTACTATAATTCTTGCGCTTTGAGACTATTAATAAATCAAATAATTTTTTATTTATAATGTTCATCGCGAATAACTGAAACCGTAGCAATGGAACCCGCGGATATAGGATTCGTTGTAAATGTCTTTACCGTTCCCGTGTTAAAATATTAGACGCAAAATACACAACATACGAGGCTCTGTTTTCAATTACCATTAATACCCGACGCCTATTTAAAATGTAATTTACTTATGACCCTCGTGGATGGGGTCGAAAGAATACGGTGACCCCCAAGCCGGTAAAAGCACGACGTAATGCGATTGGTTGTTATTAGGAAGATGCAGGGTGGGTGCCAATGTGCTTTTCAAAAATCGTGGAAACCGATACTAGTTGTAGTAAATTGACACTGAAAGAAACAAGCCCTTAGAGGACGCTAAGCATAAAAAAAAGGATTCTGCAGGCGCAGTCATGATTGGGCCATAAGCATCATGTGACAATGTTTCATAGACGCAGAACGCCAAATGATGGCGATGTAATCAACCTTGCAAATCGCCAGATGGCGTGAATGTATGAAATCGTTTTAATGCCTGATGCTTATTAAGGGAAATTGATTGTGATTGAAGGAACAGAGAAAAGAAAGATTTTTTTTCCTAGAAATAAAAATATCGAAAAAGTATTCTGATTGTACTGCGCGCACACTTAACGTTCATTGGTACCCAGCCTAATGAGTCAGTTTGCCAGTAGGCTGCGCATTGTCTGATCGCGTTCAATTATTACGTGATTTTTTTTTGTAACATTATGTTGCAACGACTCTGCAATCTTTACGATGAGTAACAAGTACGAGCAACGTTCTTGCATGAGATTCTGTGTTAAAATCTCTACCGAGCCCCTTGAAGTGCTTCGTCAGGCTTTTGGAAAAATTCTTGTTCTTTTATTGTTCTTACTCCTTAATAATGTGTTTTTTCTCATACAAGAATTTTTGGGAGGAACATGCGTTAGCGTGTTGAAATCCTCACATTATTTAGTATTGCTGAATTTGTCGCTAATATTTTTGTCGAGATTTTTTCTACGTTTCGTTCAATTTCGTAAACCAATCCATAAAATTTGAATAAGCTGATTTGCTTGTAATAAATACTTTGAAAACAACAACAAAATTCCCGGCTTAATATTTAATTTAATTTAATAGGACTTAATGGTAAACAATATTTTAAAAAATTTCTTTCTTTCCTTTTTAACACAGAAGAATAAATTCTTAGGATTTCTTACTCTTGAGCATGCACCATATAACTGGCCATGTGTAAATATTTCTTTCTGGAGCCAAATTCTAACTTTTTGAAGCGTTTGGCCTTCTGATTTCTTTATAGTTCTCGCAAATGCAAGGCGGACTGGCAGACTTGTATCAGTAAAGTCATTATTAGCTAAAAAAATTCTGACAATCTAAAAATATTTCCTGGCGTTAAATAACTTGCAATGGGTTGATAAGCCGTTACGCTAACCACACATCCAGAAAGTGTTGTAGGATTTGAATTCCAAATCTCTACCCTACTCCAAATATCAACGTTTTGAAATCATCGCAGTATTTTGTAATATTGAAGTTATCGCTATCATTTTTGTTGAGATTTACAAACTCTACGTTTCGTTCCATTTCGCAAAACAATCCATGAAATTTGAATAAGCTGATTTGCTTGTAGTAAATACTTTGAAAAAAAAAATTTCGCGGCTTAATAATTAATTTAATTTATGTTGAACACGTCTTTCTGAGTGTTATTCGCATTTCAAGGCCGGCCGAGTGTCAGTTCAAGATCATGAGCGTTCAGAGCAGAAGCAGTGTGATGGTTTAGACAACGTTCTAATAGAAAAAAAAATGCTTTTTGTGACTCACGTGGGGGAGTAATTTGTCGTAATTAATCTCCCTGCAAAACAGGTACAGTTCTTCATGGTAACAGTATTGTAAAACAGCAGTGACAACTTTCAGCAGAACAATGCACCGCTTGTAAAGAAATGATTACAAAACACAAAGAAGACTCTTTAATGTCGTATGTAGTATGTTCTGGCAAAGTGACTAATATCGGCGCGACAGGTGGAATCGGGGAGCCGAGTTAAATGTCTGGCTTACGTTCTCTTTCACACTAATGCCTTTAGAAAAGGTATGAATCCATTCCTTCTCCCCCCACCCAGCTTTGGGTTAAATAGAAAAGCTGACTGCGATTTCTAGTCTTGGGCGATAGTGAGCCTAGGAGAAGGGCAACTCTGAATTCAGAACTTTACTGAAGGCAACGGAAAGGCGTTACTCTATCTTTGCCATGGCAGTTTACTGATAATAAAGAAAAGCAATAACTCTTACCGAAGACAGAGTATGTGGTTGCCAGCAAGTGGAACAGCCCAAGACGCGAACTACGAATTCGAGACACGAAAATTAAACAAGTACGAAATATCTAGGAAGTGTTTTAGCAAAGGACGGAAAATACGATGCCGAAATTCGAAGATGCATTGGAATAGCAAAAGATGTCTTTAAAAGACTAAGCAAAGTATTAAGAAACAGGAAGAATTTGTTAAAAAAAAAGAAGAAAAAAGCGTACGAAACTGTTATGTAATATCAGTCTTCCTCTATGGCAGTGAATGCTGGACAATCTCCTCACCGATGAGGAAGAGGCACGAGGTTGTAGAATGTTGGTTAGCTTGCAAGTGGTCTGACACACAAGTAGACTGGTGTAGTCACTTCAAGCTCCATTATATTTACCCCCCCCCAGGTGGGTCGTATGTGGCACAAGGCCGGTTTATCGTGGGTTCTCCGAGCCCGTAGGCCCGGCCAAAAATATTCCCTTCGAAACCGTGTAAACGGGATCAGGGCTTGTCTAGCTCCCCGGACGAAACTTTACCCTTCGGCAAAGCTTCGTCCAGGTTCCTCTCCGCCGAGGCGGAGAGTTTGACAGTTGAACAGTTTATAGCACCGTTCCATTTCAAGCTCCATTTTTTCCTGAATGATTTGATGGAGAGATATATGGGTGAATAGAATTCACTCATGCAAATGTGGTGGGAAGGTCCATTTTAGCAAAATGGACCAACCCACCTGCTGTATTAGGTACTCTCCTATAAATAAGGTAGATTGGCTGGCTTGCCTTTACGCAAGAAGGCAGCCATGTTAGCAGGTAAGTCATTTAACTACTACAGAGGTAACATAAATGTAATTATACAGTAGGATGCTGAGAATACCATTGGTTAGATACGTGAGCAACGAGGAAGTTTATATGGAAATAAAAAGGACACTTATACTTAGAATCGGAAAATGGAATTTGAAATTTCTAGGGCATAACGAGGAAAAGGCGCTTGGAGAATCTGACACTCACAGGACATATTGAAGGCAAACTGGACGGACGAATGCAGCGAGTAACCTATCTAATGAAATTGTGTAAATGGATGGCAGAATAGATATTAGGAGAGATGACGGGGACAAAAATTATACAAAGGATATTTATGGAGAACCATGATCGTCTACGTCCTGAAGGGAAGAAGAATCTATGGAAAACCATTATTTCCTATGTCCTGCAGGGATATGGCAATTTTTTAAAAGCTGTATGTCGCAATATAAAATATAACAAAAAACGACCAAAAAAAGGTGCTTATATCGGTCCAGTATTTTGTTCCTAATATTCGAGACCCTCCCATTGTTATAGAAAAAGAAAATCCATTCGACAAGATTTAAAATCGCATTTCATATCAATTCAGCTCGTTTAACATGGACAACAATTTTACTAATTCGATCACGGAAACTTATTGTTAGACGTGACCCGAATATATTATATCTCTTCTCCAAACCGTAAAGACATATTCTTTTTTATTACTTAAGAATTTAACTTCTATTAACATGCTCTTTTAATCTTTTCAGATGCATTTTGGCACCGGTCACCGCAGACCTCAGGAGGTTCATTCGGAACGCCGTTCCACGGACAACCATCGCTTAAACCAGATGTGGCCGCCGCTGCTCACTACTCAGGCCTTGTCAGACCGGAGAGTTACTCCAGTTTGTCGAAGGGCGAAAATTCCTACACGCCTTTCATCAAAACTGACGGGCATTACTCTGCCTTAGTTGACTCCTACTTTCCTCACACATCTCAGGTAAGTAATATTTATATATAAATAAATAAAATTTATCTTAATATTTTGTATAAGCAGTCAAGTTTAAAAGAATTCGTTGTTTAGTGAAGCCTGTCTAAATTATTAATTAATTAGAATTAAACATGCGTATCCCGGAAAGGGAACATATTTATATATCTGTCTATATTTCTGAGATGAGGTATTATGTACACTATTTACATTATTCGGACTTTGTCGCCATATTTATTACAACGTTTCAGCCCTTGTACGCTCCGGCCTTCTTCAGGTGGTTGGAATCTCGAACTGAATCCTTTATTTAGCTCATTGGGGTAGACTGTTCTAGTTCCACTAATTAGTTATCTCCTGTTAGTTCCCCTCTGCAAGTTCTCCACTGCCTTAACCCGGTATTGAACTTTGGGTCCTGTCACTGGATCTAACCAACGCCTTTATCCACTGTGCCATGTGTCCTTGAGGACATCTGTGTATGAATTTCTGGGTATTATAAACCTAATGTTTTCAGCAACAATTTTTTACTAGTGCTCATATTGCAATTTTTGCTGTTATCATTTCATGTCTTTACCAGAGCTCATATTGCAATTTTTGTTGTTGTTATCGCTTTTTCTGGAACTCCTTGTCACTGGTTCCTATATTGTATTCATTTCTATGCTTGATCGGTTCAGGAGATTTTTATGGTGTTCTTTGTCTATGATCTCAACTTGATCCCACAGAGGTCGGTGATCTCCCTTTTCTCTCCATATGTGGCGACAAAGATGAGGACAATAGTCCGAATAATATAAATAGTGTATATTTATGTATATTTGTGATTATATATGACTTTTTGTGATTCTCGTATCTTACTAGCACTTATTACTTACGTATAAAATTACGTAATAAATAAAATAAATATAAAATACGTATAAATAAATACAGTGGGGGAAAGAAATATTCGTACACCATGATTTTTTTTTATTTAACATAGATTTTCTAAAAGAATTTTATAATCCATTCGGTATGTGTATGACATGGCATAATGCTGCAATATGCAAAAAAAAATCAGAAAAAAATTTGTTATATTAATGAAATTATATGAAATTAAAATATTGGAGGCGAAAAATGTATTCGTACAACATTATAATACCTATTTAATACTTTTTAGCATATCCCTTACTCAATTCAACAGCAATCAGTCTCTTTCTGTAGCTTTTAATCAATGATTTGCAAGTTTCCGTTGGCATTTTATTCCATTCTTCTTTGCATATTCTCTTTAGGTCCAGGATGTTTTTTCGGGGCTCTTTTATTAACTCGTATTTTTAACAAATGCCACAAATTCTCCATTGGATCAAGTCTGGACACTGTCATGACCATTTCAGTGTATTGACATTGCTTTCAATAAGCTATTTTTTCGTAGATTTAGCCGTAAATTTAAGGTCATTATCTTGTTGCAAAACCCATTCATTTGGGAGTCCAAGCTTTACACCTGACCCAAACAAATTAGAGTAACGAAAAAAAAACCCCAAAGACTTAGTATATTTTTTCATTCATTCTACCATCTATTATCTCTAAATTACCCGTACCATTAGCAGAGAAAACATCCCCAAACCTGATATTGCCATCGCCAAATTTCGCCATTGGGATTGTGTCCTTCAGTGCAAAGGTTGTGCTGTCTTTTCTTCAAACGTGAGTTCTTGAATTACGCCCAAATAGTTCAATTTTGGCTTAATCTATCCATAAAACATTTTCCCAAAATGATTCGGTTTTATTCTTATGCTCACAAACAAATTTTAACTAGGTATCCTTATGTTTCTTCAATAGTAGTGGAGTCTTTCTTGGAGAACATGATCTTAGTTGACTTCGATGAAGTCCATTGCTTATTGTTGACTTCGTAACAAGAATGCCTGATACTTTTAATTCTTCCTGTATTTCTCTCCAAGTAGTCAATGGATTTTCTTGAATTTGGCGCTGAATTCTTCTCATTGATCTGGGTGAAATCTTACGTGATGCACCAGATCTCGATTTGTTCTCAACACCTTTCACCTTTTTAGACTTAGTAATAACGGAACTTATAGTAGTAAATGGTATATTCAGGATATCTGCTATTTTTCTATAACTTTTGCTTTCCTTCCAATGTTTGATGACAAATGTTTTGGCGAATTTGATAGTTCCTTGCCTTTCCCCATAATGATAATTATTGTGTATAATTTGGTGTGTGGAGATAACCTTATATAGAAATGAATTGCGGAATGTTCTAGATTGTTCCGGTAATAAGATAATTGGAAGAATCTAGCAAAATCTTACAAAGTATTATGTAAATAAAGGTAATTTCAGCCTTTTGATATTAAAGACATTTTGTACGAATACTTTTTCGTCTTATAACACATATTTTCCTTTATAACAAAGCTTCTTCAGAAATATATAGATATATATTTCTGAAGAATTAATGCATTTATTTTTAATCAGACATTTTTATTATTTAAAATGATATTATAGTGGATACACCTATTTAAAATAGACGCCACATCTTTATTTTTTTCACTTTAAACAATGTGTATTACATCTCGGTTTGGGTATTCGAGAAATCTTAATCTTTAAAATCTTAGCATATTTTCTTTATTAAGAATACTCAGGCTAATAGACGTAATACACATCACTGCCAGTAAAAATAAAAATGGAGCGTCTATTTCAAATACGGTTATCCACTATAATACCGTTACTGATTGGCTCTGTGGGTGTTGAACAAACGCAAATATGTCTGAGCGAGAGTCTGCAATAGGGATTGGTTAGCCGCCCAAGTAGACGGATATCCTCGAATACGAGTGGCCAGCTATTATATATATATATATATATATATATATATATATATATATATATATATATATATTAACTTGTCAGATGTCAATATACCGCATAAGACCCTTGTGCGCTTAGCCTTGGAGCGGGTAGAATGGCGATCAACGTGTTTTAGTGGACTCGTCAGTTTTCAATTTGCTTGTCTGAATCATCTTCAAGAAGTGAGAGCAAGATCTAAAAAGTCAGCCAATTTAACAGTGATCTCATCTCACAATCTCGTAACTGGAAAAACCGAATGAAAAAAGAATGTTAACAACAAATACTGTTTCACACCCAACCCAGTTCTGCGGAATCAGAATCAACGTTGAGTTTAAGCAAGCGAATGAGCCAATTGGAGTAAAGTGCCATGCAGATTTAAATTTTTCCCACTTGTGACGAATGCAGCTATCGATTTTTTTGCATGCTAGTTAACATTCGTGTCAATCAGCTGTTGGCTCTCACGCTAGCCAATAGAACCTTCCTGCCTATTCGTGGCGGCCAGCTATAGGCTCTCACTCTGGCCAGTAGAAAATGGCCGCAATCTACATGAAAACTGCTGTAGAACCATGAAAAAATTGATTATTTCCACTATCGATGGGAGTTGGGAAATGCAAAGTTGGTCTTGGCCTTCTTAGTAACTTGGAGCATGTGCATGTAAATTTTGGTGCAAATCCATCGAAAATTACTGCCGTGCATTCGTTACACACACACACACACCCACATCCCGCATTTCATATATATATATATATATAATATATATATATATAGCTGACCCTGACGATCTGCCTAAGTGAAACCTTGGTAGGTCTTTCTGGCTCATTAGGTCTGCTCTACGTTTGTATCGAGCTCTTTAGTTAGTTGTTTACTCGTATCGGGTTTTTTCCTTTGGGTTTTGAACCTGTATCTGTGCGATTATTTTCGACAGACTTTCATGTTCCTGGCTCTTTCTTTTTTAAAAGCTTTTTTTTTCCCTTCGTGATTGATTTGGGTATTGGTAAATCAAGAATTCGAAGGTTTTTCGACACGAGTATAGTTACCTATATGTATATATATATATATATATATATATATATATATATATATATATATATATATATTCTAGCTATCAATACTATGTATATTGCAGATATCAATACTACGTGCTGACTGGCTGTTTCACGCCTTAAGTCAACATCGGACAAGGTGTTACTACTTACTGTTTAGTTGGTTAATTTTGTTTAGTGACATATGAACCTCAATGGGTTATTTAATGCCCAAATCAAAATATTTCGGAACAATTTTATGTCTTCAACTAAATATATTTTGAACGCAATTGCATGCCTTCAACTACAGATAAAATGCATTGTTGGTCATTTTGCTATAAATATGTATTACAGTGTAACCCGGATATAAGAGAGTTGTCGGGACCGGAGAATAAGTATCTTATATCCGGGTTTCTCTTATATCCGGGTTTGGTCTATTTTATATACATTAACACAGGCTCTAATTTGGGACCATAGAAAATCTCTCTTATATCCGAGTTTCTCTTATATCCGGGTCTCTTATATCTGGGTTACACTGTATTAGTAATTTTTTATATGAAAAATATATTGCTGGCATTTTACTATAAGAATGTATTTTTATATTTTCATAGCGTTTTGTTTTTGCTTCACTATTTGCCTATAGCTGGCACCCTAATAGGTGCTATCACCCAACTACTCACTGTGTAAGCTTTATACATACATATATTTGTTCCCTCTCTCTTTTTGCGCACGCGCGTTGGTGTGTTCAAATAATATGTAATTTAGCACCAGTTTTTTTTTAAGATAAGGAACTTAAAAATAAAAATTAGTCAATTCTTCTTGCTGACTTCAATCAAAACGCATGTCTGAATCCAGCGACTGTAAAGAATGTCCAGATGTTTGCAATTTAGCGCTTTTAACCATATTTCCTGAAAAAAAATCAGGGGGATTTATTTTGTTTTATATTGTATACTTTTAAATATCGTAAGACACAGCATTGTAAAATTTTCCCTTTGTGCACTCGCTGGGCTAAATGTAGCGATCAGTTATTAAATACATTTATTAAATGCATTTGAAAAATCCCCGTTCCCAAACTGAAGATCTTATCAAGCAGGTCGGTGTTTCATGATTTTATGATAACGGCTTCAATAATCTGAAGTTTTTTATTTAATTTATTTGCTTTTTTTGCAATTAGCCTTCTGAAGTACAGGCGTATGTTTTATACTTTGTAGCATATCCCTTACTCAATTCAACAGCAATCAGTCTCTTTCTGTAGCTTTTAATCAATGATTTGCAATTTTCCGTTGGTATTTTATTCCATTCTTCTTTGCATATTCTCTTTAGGTCCAGGATGTTTTTCGGGGCTCTTTTATTAACTCGAATTTTTAACAAATGTCACAAATTCTTCATTGGATCAAGTCTGGACACTGTCATGACCATTTCAGTGTATTGACATTGTTTTGGTAGCAAAGATATCAGCTCCAAAATCTTTTATTCCTGTTAATTCTTAGCATTACGATTCAGTTATAACTGTTATTCTCCTCGATTTCCACAACAGATAAAGTGTGTATTCCATCATAAAAGAACGATTACGGTTTTGATTTGATGAATTCTTCGAGTGCCTAGCATTTTATACTCATTAATATGAGAACAAATAGCAACAGGCTACTGGCAAGTTAACCAACAAGATAGTGTAGTAACATGTGTATAAATATATTTGTAGTAGTATCAGATGACAAAAAGCACTCATAAAGAGAAGGCGACTCGGCGTATGTTAAGGATTAGCGAGGCTAGTTTTCTTGACCGTTTATGATTTTGATCTTCATTGGGTGCCTCATACAAAATTCGACTTTATAAGAAGATAATGACTAGCTAGATCATCTAGGAGGCTTTTATTACAAAGTAGTGAGTTCGACCCTCACCGGGTAACTTGTGGCTGATTGAAGGATAGTAAATACAAGAATCCCTCGATTAGTGCGGTAACTATAAAAAAATCAATTTTCAATTACTGTGGTAAGACTGAATGATATTTTACCGCACTAATCGAGTATTATGTATGCTCTAATCGAATTTTGGCATATAAAAATTTTAGTGCAGTAACTGAAAACGCATTAATCGTATGCGCATTAATCGAGGGATTCCTGTACTTATAAATATCCGAAGGTCTCTGAAAAGTTTTCAGCCTAACTAAGAAAGGATTAAGAAAAATGAAGATAATATTAGGATAAATGGGTCGGACCGAGAACGTTTCACTACCTCCTTGTATATGTATAAACACACACACACACACACACACACACACACACACACACACACACACACACATATATATATATATATATATATATATATATATATGAAATTTATTTATGTATGAACTTTTTATGCTTATATACATACATCTTTAAATTTTTCTATCTTATACCTTTTTTCTCTTTATCTCTTTCGGTTAAAAGATAAGGGAAAAGACGTTATATATATATGTATATATATATATATATATATATATATATATATATATATATATATATATATATATGCATGCGTGTGTGTGTGTGTGTGTATATAAAGCCCAACTGATTTTTGTTTGTCACGGTTCGGTATTCAGTATTTGGCTTTTAAACAACCAAGCCGTGTTCAGTGGTGTGTAGCCATCTGTGATATGTCATTAAATGACGAATAGCTTATATTGTTCTCGGCAATCTCCGGTATTCTCCGCCTGAGTGCATGTCGACTAACAGAGAAGTAGCTTCAAGACACGACAGGGCGAAACAGGGTCATTTTATAGATTGAAACTACATAATTCTAGAGATAAGTCTTTCAACAAGATATATCTTGGTTTGATCTCAAATGTACGTATTGTCAGTGAAGGTGTGCATTAGTTTTATTACCCTACCCTCCACCCATGCACACACACACACACACACACACATACACACACATACACATATATATATATATATATATATATATATATATATATATATATATATATATATATATATATATATAGGGGTATATTCTAAAATGTTGCCCTGCATATAATGGTGTTTTGATTTGAATCTGGGAATCTGGGAATCCAGTTTAATAATTTTTGGTCGACCATACTTCAGCTAGCCCATAAATTTAAGCGGGTTTTCTTAGTACCTTTTCTATGAAGGCTACTTTATGTTTGAGAGATTTTTAATGACAGTTTTAAGTTCATGTAATTAAAATTGAATTTTGATGACAAAAATAAGTCTAAAACATGTTTTGCATACACAAAATTAATTTTTATTTGTTACGACAAATTTTGTGCTATATTCTTGTAATTAAAACGAAGCATAAAACTTCAAAGAATACATTTAAATTATTACAATACTTATTATAACTTTTATAAAAAAAATTCATGATCATTACAATAAATTGTAATGGTAATTTTTTTTATACCTTCCTCGTTGAAATATGTAACATAAAAAGTATACAATTCTATGCGTATATATGTTGTGGTTTTGAAAGGAGTATTTGGTTTGCAGACTTTGATGTGAACAAGAACACAGTGTGACCTGTTTATTATGTTAAAAAGCAATGTAGTTGTGTCCAAATAAGAACGTAAAGAGAAGCATTTACCGGCCTGAAAAACGAAAAAATCGACATTGCTAATCGGACGATTCTCCGTGGCTCGATCGGTTAAGGCACGTCAGGCTATATGACGGTTCCGTATAGAATACAGGTTCGATTCCTGTCGGAGTACGAATATTTTCTATGAAAATTTCTCGGACATTCAGGCCGGTAAATGTTGTTTAATACTGTTTATTATAAAACAGAGCATTTACTTAAATATTTCTATCTATAAAAAAGAATGTTAAACATAAAAATGTTTTAAAATTAACTTTCCTTACGTGCTTTCATAACTTGTTGATCCCATCATCTAACTGTAGTTTTACCTCAGTTCCCCTTCCCTTGCGCCAGACGCATAAAATATGTTTTGTGCTTCATTCAATTTTTGTTCTACCCATTATTCACCTCTCTTTGATATTGATTTCTGTTTTTGATTAGGTGCCAGCCTTTCAGAGCTTATCCACGACTGATGCTATGCATTCTTCGACATGGTCATCTCCGACTGCCACGGCCACTTCAACCATCGCCAGTCTGAGTGCTACTTACCCGTCAAGTAGCCATTATCCTTACGGAGAGGTCAAATCGAGTTTCCCATATGGTTCGCACCATCTTGCATCGAGTGAGTTTTCCATTTGCACGTGACTTCATTGACATCCACATGCATGCAGACAAGTGCTCACTGCAACAATAAATACATTAGTCTCACAACTACTACATTATTGCGCCGACTAACTTGATATTTAACCGATAATATTTCAATAAAAACTGACATCACAAACCATCACAAAAGTAAAACGCAAAAAGAAATATTTATCAATAACGCATAAGGTATTGGGCATTTTTAGACCAGCTTAATCAATAGAGATTTTTTAAAGCAAACCGCAGTCCTAGAACAGAAATAAAGAGTTGTCGCTATAAAACGGGTGCTTCCACTGATTGCTAAATCTTATCTTGTATCCGCCTTACTAAAACTTAATTGTCATATATATATATATATATATATATATATATATATATATATATATATATATATATATATGAAAAAATCCTCCGTGATGTGTTTTGAGCTTAGAAGAGAGAGACCCCGTTCTGCTGACCTCCAGGAAAGTGACTCATTGTGCCTTCTCGGACTAACATACTTGGCTGACCTGAAGAGGAAAAACTATATTGAATCCAACGCTAGGTCAGCTGCTAAAAAGTTAGTTCACTGTGTCGTGCTAGACAATTTTTCTCTCCAAAATCTATTTTCCATATCTATAAGTCTGCCATTTGTCTATGATTAGAATATTGCTACCAGATATGGTCCGGTGCTCCTGCTATATCTAGAGATTCTTGATAAAATAAAAGAAGAATTGGCAATATTATTGGTCCTGACCTGGCACTTCAGTCACTTTCCACCGACATAAAGTTGCTTCCTTGTGCCTTTTCTTTTGTGCTACTTTCAGGGTAATTGTTCTGGTGAGCTTTCCGCTATGGTTTCTAGAATTTATGAATTTAAGCGCAGTACTAGATTGGCAATTAGGTCTCATCAAATTACAGTTGAATTGATTAGATGTAATCGATTCTATACGGACAGTTTCTTTTCTCACAATTTTCGTTTGTGGAACTCTCTTCCGGCTCCATGCTTTCCAGCCAACTTTGATCCTCAAAAATTTATTTGCAATGTCAATCGTTATCTACTGTCTTCCTGATTACTCTTCTGCTATTCTCGCTCTATAATAAATAATGTTTTTGTTTTCGCATTCTTTCACACCCAATAATCCCTTGTGTCTTAGTAGCTTTACTGCTTGGGGTAAATTCGATTAAAAAAACAGTGCCTGTAAGCCATGAAGTTAAACCAAAAAATGAATGCTGTACACCTTTAGGTCCATTTGCTTTTATATTATCTGACGTTACAGTACACTTTATCATCAAGCTATTTATTTTCTTTCCGTTTTTCAGGTGCTACCAGTGTGGATCGATGCTCTGCCGACGAGAGTCTCGCTGCCCTGCGCATGAGATCTCGCGAACACGCAGCAGCGCTTGGATTGGTTGGAGAAATTGCTCGCGTCCCGAACAGCTTTTGATCCCCAATCACTGAGTGTAGAACAGAACAGACGACGAAAACTCTATTGGAGAGAAAGGAAGAAAGAAAAAACAATTTAAATGCAATAATGATTACGTCAGTAACTTCATTTTCGGGAATGGACAAGGGAAATAACTACGTGAAAGCAGAAACAGCAGAAAAATTATGCTCACTTATGTACGATATAAAGAAATAACAGAATACATAAATAATAATATGCAAATATATGCTAATTTTCTATAGCAACTTGCAGAATGATGAGACTGTATACAGATGTATTTTTTTTAATTTTGGGATTTCCTAACCTGCCTTGTACACAGGTATACACAAAAACCAAGCCGTTTCAGACTGGGTATAACGAAAATAAGAAACTGTACGACAGACAGACCAAGATGTCGGGAAAAACAGAATGATGGTGCAAAATTAGTTTTTGTGTATGTACTTTTTGCAGAAAACTCTCAAAGAAAAAACTGTTGAATTATTTTTTTAACGCAGCAAATCGTGTGATTAATGCCTTTTTATTTTATTTTTATTTTATTATTATTTTTTTAATTTCTGATTTAAAAAAAAAAATAATTTTTTTTTTTTATTGGGGTGAGAATTTACACTTCGTCCGCCATTGTTTTCGAAATATCACTGGGTTGACAAAATGTAAAATGCTTGAAAAAAATGACATATAATCAGTATTTCGCCTACGCCCGAGTACACATACAGCCACAATATTCTTACGCAAATAAACAATCTCCGAGGATGGATGCACACACACACACACACACACTAATCTTACACAAATAAACGTCTGAGTATACATGCAAACACACACACACACACAAGTACACACATACACACAAACGCGCGAGCACGCACGCACACACACACACACACACACACACACACACACACACACACACACAGTATTCTTACACAAATGAACAACCCCCGAGCATGCATGCATGCACACACACACAAACACACACATACACAATATTCTTGCACAAATAAACAACCTCGAGCATGCATGCAAACAAACACACAGTATTTTTGCACAAGTAAACAACTTCTGATCATGTATGCACACACGCATACACACACACACACACACACACACACACACACACACACAATATTCTTGCAAAAATAAACAACTTCTGAGCATGCCGGCACGGGAACACCAACTCACACAAATCGACATTCTTACACAAATAAACAACCTGCGAGTACGCAAGCACTCTCTCTCTCACACTCACACACACACACACACACACACACACACACACACACACACACACACACACACACACACACAATATTCCGACACATAATAAACAACCTTTCATAAACATCTCTTCGCCAACTCATGCTAATACTCAATTATCCTAAATACTATAGCCGTCTTGAATAATCATGGCGGTGGAAAATTTTCAACTTGTAAAATAAACGCATTGATTCGAATAAACGTTCCGCCAGGATTTTATACATACATATATATATATATATATATATATATATATATATATATATATATATATATATATATATATATATATATATATATATAATTTTAATAAACAAGGACCAAAATAATCGTGCCGCGCAGAAAATTATCTGAAGGTTAATAAGCGTGCTGTATCAAATAAAATACCTTGCGGTGGAAGAGAGGAGGAATTTAATGAAATATTTTAATCGTCCCGGCACTTGTATTTAGTACACACTCACATGACAGAATCCATAAAAAAAAAAAAATCTTGGGCAAATATTTTAATTTATCCAGACATCCTATTCATTCATTTTTATGATTTGATTTTTATTGAGTGTTCATACCAGTAGAAACTAGTGACTTACGCCGGAATTTAAACAGCAAACTCTTCAACATACCCGCACCTTTCTTAGGACTTTTTTCTTCTTTCTATTTAATGCTGTTATCTGGGTGGTCCTGACTTTTCGCCTGATGCTCTGTCTCTTCAGCCTTTTGCCTCGGCAATTTCAGACCGATCGATAATGTCTAGCACGTTCACAACGTACAACTTCTTCAGCTCCCTGGCAAGCTCGAAATACTTCTCCATCATTTCACTTTCTCTCTCTGTGGTAGACTGGGATAGCGAAATCCACTCTCTTACATGTCCTATTTTTTTTTTTGAATCGCAAAGTCCAAAAGCGAAAAAATGTTTCATTTTTTACGATGTCTGTGCGTATACCATTTGTCTGTATATTCGAAATGCAGTCGATTGCACAGTTCCCATTCGACCCATTTTCCTACCCAGTCATGTCTATTCCCGCAGTTCTTTTCGCGCCAGATTTGCTGCACGAACAAATTATGAGCTTGATTGTCCCATCTTTATTTCCTCACATTCTACAGGGTGCGATGTATAAATTGCCGTCTAAATTATGCAAAAAAAAAAAATAAAAAAATAACACTGACATCTCATTTTAATTGATATACCTACCAAAATTACACAAAAATATCTTGAAATACTAAAGAGTAAATTTCTTCAATAAAATCGCCATTGGCTTCAACCACAGCCTCCAGACGACTTCAGGGTCTCCTGCATCTCTTCTGGGCGGCCTCCTTGTTTAAGTTGATGAATATATGTATGCATAGTGTGCGATGGATAAATTGTCGTCTAAATGACTGAAAAATGAAAATAGCACTTACATCAGATTTTAACATATATATTTACCAAAATTACACAAAAATATCTTGAAATACTAAAGAGTAAATTTAACCAATAAATAAATAAATAAATAAAACTGACATCTCATTTTAACAGATATATTTACCAAGATTACGCAAAAATATATTGAAATACTAAATAGTAAATTTATTCAATAAAATCACCACTGGCTTCAACCACAGCCTCCAGATAGGGTGCGATGGATAAATTGTCATCGGAATTACACCAAAATGAAAATAACACTGACATCTCATTTTAACAGATATATTTACCAAAATTACACAAAAATATCTTGAAATACTAAAGAGTAAATTTATTCAATAAAATCGCCATTGGCTTCAACCACGGTCTCCAGATGACATCGGAATCTCCTGCAACTTTTCTAGATGGTCTCCTTGTTTAAGTTGATGAATACTGCCATAATCCTTGCCTTCAGTTCATCTTTGATGTTACAACGAGTTTTGTTTGTCTCTTGCTCAAATGCGTCCCACACATAATAATCAAGGGGGTTGCAGTCTGGGGATTTAGGTGGCTAGATGTAAGGGGTGATGTGGTCGCAGAAATTATCTGGCAGCCATTGCTGGGTTCTTCTGCTTGTGTGACATGGTGCAGAGTCCTGTTTCAAGATATAGGGTCTTCCTGCAGCCACCCAGCTGACCCAGGGAAGAACTACATCTCCAAGGCACTTAATGTAGGCCCCTGTGTTGAGTCTGAGTCCTTGATCAAGAAATTCGGAAGTTCTGTTCTTATCATAACGATCAGAGTGAGTTTTCCGAGCTGCCGCACCTTCGTAATCACCATTAGATTCATCCAACTCTTTCCGAATCCTCTGCACTGTCCTGAGATTGACACCCAAATACTCTGCAATGTTCGTATTGAAGATTACGGCACGAATGCCAAGCAGTACAGCATACCGTTTCCAAATTTCTGGCAGAGTGAATTGTGTCATGGTGTTCTCTTTCTCACAGACGGTGCCCAATTGATGCTACTATACTGTGCAATCGATAGAATCAAAAACTAAGAACGCGCATGCGCGAAATTAAAAAGATAAAATGGCGATAATTTACCCAACGCACCCTGCACATTTTGCTTTCTTTTATGTTCTGTACGTACTGGTACCTTTTTGTAGCTGATTTTAATGTAATTGCTATAAGATATCCTCTCCGGCTCTTAGATGCTTCGGCCGGTTGATGATGCTCATATCTCAGCCCCTGCACGCAGCTTAAAGACACAACCATTTCCTCAGCACATGAACTTTTTCAAACAGTACTGCCACCCGCACACGCCCAATGATATCAGGCATCTCATAGCCGTCCTGCGAAGCAGAGAACTTTCTGGAAATAGCCAACCACAATTGGAACAACTTGAATAACTGCGTGGTATATTTCTTTGATGTGCTCTGTTAGGTCTTGGTATATCTGAGTTCTCGTCTGCTTCGCATTCACAATGTTTTTATCCAAATATACGGCAGCATCTATCAGTATCCATTAATGACGTCGCTTGTGCACAAGGGGCGTTGCTCTCAAAACGCTTGTCAATCAAAATGGTGAAGATTATTATTGTTATTATTATTATTAACTATTATTATTTTTGCCACTAGTTGTTACATCATGTGGTCACATTGGTAACAATTGGTGGCTTACATTGTGGATTGAGCGAGGGCAAAGCTCAGTACTTTTACACTCTCCATACGTTTGCTGTTTTTCAGCAACGCTGTCGTTTGGATTGTCTCGACTCTACACCCAGTTTTTCCAGTCATTTTTCGTCTGCTCTTTGGGACCGTTCCTAATATTCTAGTAACGACTGGAACGACTGTCATCTTCTCAAAAAATGCAGTCGCTTGCACTGTTCTCAGTGGATCACTTTTCACATCGAGTCATATCTATTCTTGTAATCATCGCGGCCGAATTTCCTACATTAGCTGACTGTGTGCCTTATCGTTTCATCTTTATACCTCCATACTCTACTTTTTTTTTCTCTGTATTTTATTGATCTTGCCATTAATAGCGTTCGTCCTCATAGCATTGTTTTGTGCTGCTGTTAATAACAACACTGTTTATATATTCACGTTTCTCTATGTAGCTATGATTATTACTGGGCGAGTGAAAGAACAGCCCATCAATAAAGTGATACGGGGAGACAGC
This sequence comes from Acanthosepion esculentum, assembly GCA_964036315.1. NCBI lineage: Eukaryota > Metazoa > Mollusca > Cephalopoda > Sepiida > Sepiidae > Acanthosepion > Acanthosepion esculentum. The sequence goes on from OZ038499.1 coordinate 98,277,373, forward strand.
CCAATATACCCGTCCGGACACCCAGTCTGTTAAGTGCATACCATGAACGTGCATCACAACCAAATGTGCGTGATATACTGACAGGTTTTGACGAAAGCAACACATAACCATTCTGGTGGGCCCAGTTAGAAATGCATTCAAGTCCAGTAATCCCAGTCCGTTCAGACGGTCTCAAAGTGACGATGTTCCGAAGCCACTAGATGTAACTCCCAAGTGGCCGTTGCTGCCACATCTTTCACACTTACAAAAAAAAAAAAGAAGAAACAAACCACTCAACACCGCCAATGACGCTCCGCACTACTCCCGCTCATGAACAGATATGCGCAATGCATCAGCTCCTTGGAGACGTATCCAACTGATAAGGGTTAGGCAACGGACAAGCAAATCTGTGTTCCTGGACGGGATATTTATTGTAATGTGGATAATTACTGTAAAGCATATATATGTTAACACGTCCAATCAATTAAGCTTAGAAACCAGAATAGCCATGCCTGTTGTAGCATCAGGACATTATTATTATTATTATTATTATTATTATTATTATTATTATTATCAACATCAGAACTATTTGGTAGCTGTCGATTTTATTGTACCTTCAAATCTGTAGCTGGCTTCATTTCACTTCTTCCTTGAATCCAAGTATAATTTTTTTGGCAAACATCTCTGCAAATCATTCCCAGTACCGCTGGAATTATAGGAATGACAGTCACAAGAATTTTGTATTTCCAGTTGAGATATTTTGAATGGCTGAATAGTAATGTCAAGAGAATGAAAAAAAGTTACGACTAGGGGTAATTCATATAGATAGGAGGGGAAGATAGCGGTTGACTCTAGACTTGAACAGGTTAAGATTGTAGTGATCGGGCAAGGGAGTATGTTCCATAGGGCATTGTTTCGTGGGAAAAAGGTGTATATATATATATATATATATATATATATATATATATATATATATATATATACACACTGAAGAGCGTTGGGTACAAGAATATTTTTCTTGGTAACTCTACGTTCTACATTTGTGACAAAGATATATTTTTGCATATATATATATATATATATATATATATATATATGTGTGTGTGTGTGTGTGTGTGTGTGTGTGTGTGTGATATGTGATATATACCCCTATATGTAATGAAATGTATGCCCTCCACATTTCAGACCTTTAAAAATATATTCCGGAAAAACGCAGAAGATGAGGTCTAATCGTAGTCGGCATATGTCAACCTCTCGGGAGAGGGTTTAGACTCTGCTGGGATAGCTAGCTAATCTCTGTTGCAGAGGCCTACTCAGGCACATTTGTATTTCTTCAACACGTACAAAGCCACTCTGTGTTTTATATGGCAACTAAATTTGAGTAGACTTTAGTTTTCTGGCAGAATGATCAGATACTCGGTCACCATGACTTGTCACTTCCGAACTGTTTCATTTATTTTAATTTCACTGATAAGGCTTGATTCAAATCTTGATTCAAGTCTTCCAGACGTTTTAGGCACTTCCCAACGGTAATGCGCACTGGGATTGTCTCCCTTGACCGATATTATCAACGAGTCTTCTACTTGACCAATCTGCTATGATGAGATCGCATTATAAAATCATCTGCTATGATGAGATCGCATTATAAAATCATCTGCTATGATGAGATCGTAATATAAAATCATCTTTTATAATGAGATCTCAAAATAAATGCATCTGCTATGATGAGATTGTAATATAAAACCATCTGCTGTGATGAGATCGCAATATAAAACCATCTGCTATGACGAGATCGCAATATAAAATCATCTGTTATGCTGAGGTTCGCAATATAAAACCAATTGCTATGATAAACTATAAAAATATCTGCTATGATGAGATCACAACATAAAAACAGCAAAAAGAAAGGATTCTGGAAGCGAACGTAAGAGCATTGATCGAGATGCCTTTCTCATTTGAAAGATTTCCAGAGTCAAAATAAAGACAATAATAAAAATTAGGGCAAGCCCTCTTCACAGGCAAGCAAAATTCTACCACACGCAAAAAGAAACCACAGATAAAACGACTAAAAATGATAGAAAATATGAAAGGAAAAATGGCCGAACTCCCTGTTAAAATCTCGATAATAATTGAGTCTCAATGGAAGCCACTCAAATGATAAATCTTTACAATTTTTTTTAAACAAGCTTAAAAATCGCTTTCATTTAAAAAAAAAATTCACGCGATTACATTTTGTTCTCATTTTCATTTTTATTATTATTATTATTTTTTATTACCATTATTATTTTTTATTATTTTTATTATTATGATTATTATTATTATTATTATTATTATTATTATTATTATTATTATTATTATTATTATTATTTTTATTGCCCACATCTTTTTTTTTTTTTTACAAATTTCAAATAAAATGTCTTTATATTCATATATGCTCGTCACATAAAATTAATCCTGCTTCGACCAGTTTCTGATTGTTTCCAGGTTGACTTGTCTTATCCCCACACCCCCAACATTAGCGTCTCGGCTGATTATAGGATCGAGTTGTGGTAGGGGTTCACAGAATATATCTTCTATTTCCAAAGCAGTTAAAGCAGAGTGACTTGCTCTAATGATAACCCAATCAACCACTTCCCTGTCAGCTATTCGTGACATACAAGTAAAAAGAGATTTTGTCATGAGAGTTGATGTTGTGACAACGAGAAAAAAGGATTCATGGGTTTCCCGAGAAGGCTCTGATTTGGGTATTCCTCGTTTTGAGCGTTAATTCGTAACAAACTCTCAGAAAAGTCGACGACCCTGCACAGAGAAGAGTCGTCTTGAACCTGGCAAGCAACGTTATTCCGCTGACACGAAATAGAAAGAAAATGTCTGTCGCTAAGAAAGTTGATTCACTATGTCGAGCTAGACAATTTTTCGCGCCAGAATATATCTTAAATATTTTTATAAGTTTACCATTCGTCCTTGCTTTGAATATTGCTGCTACATCAGGTCTGGTGCTCCTGTTATATATTTAGAGATTTTTTGATAAAATTCAAAGAAGAATCCGCAATGTTATTGATCCTGACCTGGCATCTCGGCTTCTGCCACTTTCCCATTGACGTAACGTACTTTCCCTGTGCCTTTTCTATAAATATTTTCAAGGTAATTGTTCTGGTGAGCTTTCCGCTATGGCATCTAGAATTTATAAATTTAAACGCATTACTAAGTTTGCAGCAAGGTGTCATCATTTTACAGTTGAAATGACGAGATGTAACCGTAAGTTCTATGCTAAGAGTTTCTTCTATCGCATTTCAAAGATTTAGATTCAGTGCCAATCGTTATCTTCTATCTTCATAATTCTTGTTCTCTTATTGTCCTCTCTTTTTAATAGTAGCTTTTTTTTTCTCATAGTCTCTAACACCCTGTAAACCCTAGCTTCCTAGTGGATTTATTAACTTGCTTGGGGTGAAATGTTTCGAAAAAGCAAAAAACAAAATCATACAGTTCTCGGTGGGGTTCTTTTCTGTTAGGCTTGACTCGGCAGCTGATTCTGAATATCGTCCTGATGTTGTATGATCTTTGGAATGTTTTCTACTCTTGACACACGGGAGACAGACTATATAAATGTTGTGACTTGCTTAAATTCTGTTGTTCTAAACTATACAGGCCTCACAGAAAGGTTGTATGATCACTATTAAAATTTAAAAGAAACAGATTTTCAAGTACAGGCCTGACCAATGTTTAACTTTAGGTTTAACATTGCAAAGAATAATTCATTGCTTTTTGTCATATAAGGCAACATCAAGTCAACCTACAAGAGCTGATATGTCGTTAAATTAACCAAGTTTTCTCTCACAGGCGGGATGTTGCAAGACACTCATTACTCTATCACCACTTCCTTGGAAAGTGACCGAACGAACAACATTCCTTGCTTCCGTCAGTCCTAACCTTCACGGCTAGGACTCACCATGCGACTCACATTATTGCCAACCACCCAAATTCTCATCGTATTCCATCGGTGAGAAGTAAGTTCCACTCGAACAGCTTCTTCCCGCGAAACACAGCGCTGTGGAACCGACTCCCAAGAGGATGTTTCCCCGATCTTGACCTGTTCAAGTCTAAGCTTAACCGTTATACCCCCCTCCTATCAGTATAAACTGCCTCTTAACGTAACTCTCTACTTCGGGTGGCTTTGTACAGGGTGCACCTTACTGTAAAAAAAAAAAGAAGAAAAGTAAACGATGGCTTAGGTAAAAAAAGCAAAAACAAAACCCAGTAACTATTCACCGACATAGTTGTAAGCAAAAGTCAATTTTTTCGAACTTTTTGCAAATCTTTCAGATTTTGGTGCTTTGAATATATTTATATGGATCGTGTTAGCAAAGTATCGAACGTATAACATTGAAATCATCCTTCTACTTTTCTATATATTAAAATATTAACCTACAAATTGGCAAGAAATTAAAGATTTAAAATATAGGATTTATCACCGCATTATATTGACATAAACAATTTAAAATTATTTTAGGCGATTATAACAGTGTTCGCACAAAGGTTAAATACATTTTTTATACTAATGTTCAATCAGTCCAATGGTTCAGGATCCACTCAAGGTGGAGGGTTACTGTGTTGTTTTATGAGTGTAAGAAAAGACAAGAAGTGAAGTTCATGGGGTTATGCAGGAATGTTAATATTTAACCCTAGACATTAAAATACCCCCATTTTGTATAATTGCAACTGTTTAATCCTTATGGCAAGCTCATACAAGCACAAGTCAAATTCAAAAGAAATTTTTATTGGCACAATCTTTGTGTAAGTTTTGCTTTGTCATTAAATCATTGGCTGGTGTCACTACTACTACTACTACTGTTAAAATTGTTATAGTTATATCTATAATAGCTGCAAAGAAGAATCAGCAATATTATTGGCCCTGTTCCAGCGTCTCGGCTCCAATCTCCTTCTTACCGTTGTAGGGTTATCTTCCTGTGTCTTTTTCTATAATTACTTTCAGGCTAATTGTTCGGATGAGCTCTTCGCTATCGGGCTCATTGGGGCTAGTTTTTAAATTTTTGTTTCGTTCCCCTCCCCACACAGACAATAAATTGTACATTTGCGGACTAGTTAGGATTTTCATAGAGACATAGTGGTATTATGGTGGATGTAGTAAGAAAGGTACGTAAGAATGTGTTTGTTTTGGTGTAAGGAATATTGTTTGTGTGATTGGGTCAGTGCCTGAGGCTCGCTAAGTTATCGTTAAGACAGAAGAAGACCGTCCTTTCCCCCAATACCCTCTTCGGCCTTGTGCCACATTTCTGTGTATTAAACAGAATAAATATTGCTCTTCGCTATGGGGCTCATTGGGGCTAGTTTTTAAATTGTTGTTTTATTTCCCCTCCCCTCACAGACAATAAATTGTACATATGGGGACTAGCTCGGACTTTCATAGAGACATGAGGTATTATGGTGGATGTAGTAAGGAAGGTAAGTAAGAATGCGTTGTTTTGGTGTAAGGAATGTTGTTGTATGTTTGGGTCAGTGTTTGTGGCTAGCTAAGTTTAAAGTTAAGACAGAAGAAGACCGTCCTTTTCCCTCATCCCCCATTTTGGCCTTGTGTCACATTTTCTGTATATAGCAGAAATGAATATCGCTCTTTGCTATGGTGCCTAGAGTCTTTGAATCTAAGCGCTGTACTTGACTGACAACGAGGTCTTTTCAATTTACAGTTGAATTGGCTAGAGTCAAAACTGGAAGACGAAATAAATGTGTTTTTCCGACAGAAAAGGAAAAAATACAGCCCGAAGATGAATGCGTGAAGCATTTGAAAGTACTAGCTGAATTAAAAATACACCATATCCATTTTATACATAAGGATCTCATCATTCAGTGGATTATTAGTAGTATAATGCTTATAATTATGTCTACTAGCCAAGGGATTTCGCCAATAATTGCCTTAATATTGCTAATTGATTCAAGGTATGATTAACTCTTTGTAATATAAAATTATATGCTGCCTATTTTATTATGTTCATATATATATATATATATATATATATATATATATATATATTTGATATACTTCATAAATGAGATAGTTATATATTTCTGTCGACTGCCAGAGGTCGGTATTGAAACCCGGTCCGTGAAGTCGATGTTGGAGCACAGCAAAATATCTGGATTTTAAATGCCGATTTTCTGGACATACATACTTTGCTCGCTTGGAAGGTCAACGTAACAAAATTAACTAGTAACGTTTTTCCTTTTTGACTTTATACTGAAGGTAGTTAAACTTAATAGATATCAATTATAGTATGTTTCATGCTAGATGCAATCGTCAGGCC
>OZ038499.1:98288671-98291171 GCA_964036315.1 Acanthosepion esculentum
TACCTCACCTATATGGACGGTTTAAAGATCCAGTGAAATGCATAGGAAAATAAGGGCGGTAGGGGAGAGTTTAAAAAAATGGTGTGGAGCGACAAAGGAAATGTTTTTTCTTTTTTCTTTTCTTTTCTTGGTGTAACTTTTTTTCTAAAAGTCAAAATTCTTTACGTTTCCTAATTCTGGAGATCCCGAGAAGGCCGATGGCGGTACACACATGATTTTTAGGGTATGTAGATCCAATCAACCCAATCGTAGCAACAGAGTTCATCTGTCATATATGCATGATACCTATGAAATCGAATACTCGTCTCAAGAGTAATCTTAGGGGCCACAGCCGCTGAAACATGACGGAAGCCATAAAAATGATGCGAGGAATGAGAGGGCGGAGTTCAGCTGAAAAAGATGTGGCCGTCATCATATATATATATATATATATATATATATATATATATATATATATATATATATATATATATATATATATATATAATGATAAATCAAGAAACAACTTAAAAATCCATATTGGTTATAATATATTTTATGATTATTTTTATATTCATATCTTCAGACAGATTCCTGAAATAATTACAACGTAGATGGAATTTTTAAGGTATTTCTTGATTTATAATTATATTGCGCTGTAACTTACAATGAAAAGTGTAACATAGTAATTTTACTTTTGTTATTCAATTACTCCCCTATTAGACTGATTTATCATTTAATTGACCCTATTAGTTAAATTTGAATACCATATATATATATATATATATATATATATATATATATATATATACAGCACCAGTGACACTTTTTACATAGAAAAACCTTAATTTAATACTTTAATTGTTCTCCCTCTTATATAAAATAAAACTCATATAAGACATTGATGAAACTATTGATATAACAAAATCTAAGTCACACTTAAGAAACACACATTCGTTTAAAAGAAAATGGACTAAATTTATACACAAATGCATGTTTTATATTGTCATCGGAACGTTTCTTTGTATCTAGATGACATTATCTTGACATGATGAGCCATATACCAGCCAGATCAGGCAGCCGGCGTCTTTAGGGGTCAATGCACACGGTTTGTAGATGTGGTTATATAACCATGGATGGTATCTACAAAAAGTCAAAATGAACACGTGTGCTTATAATATTAGACTAGAGGTCGATTTTAATCTAATACCAATTCATATTGTTACGGAGAGAGGGGAGCTAGGGATGTAGCCTGGGCGTCATGGGAGTACCACCGAGGAAAAAAAAAAAGAAGCACTGAGCTAAGTCTATAAACAAATCTCTTTTCTTTTGGACAGATTCTAATCCTGAAGAATGTTGTATAATTAAATTGTTTCGCCTTCTCATTATTGTGTGTTATCCCACAAATAGAACTGCACTAAAGTTATATGGAATTAGTTTGATTTTTATTAATAACCACACATCTGTGGCCTTGTCTCGTAATAGAGTTGTTTTGGCGACAACTAAGAATGAGTTTGCGGTAGACAGATGCTAGTGATTTTCGAAGCGTAGCTTAGATGTGGCACAAGGCCGAAAGTATGGGGTACCTAGTGAGGATCAAACTCACAACTCAGTCGTAATTGTTCTAGCAATGCAAGCTTGCTAACCATTACACCGCCTCGAGGTACCCAAGTGATTTTCCAAGCGTAGCTTCGATGTGGCACAAGGCCGAAAGTGTGGAGTACTCAGTGAGGATTGAACTCACTTTTCAGTCTTAATTGATCTAGCAAGACAAGCTTGCTAACCATAACACCATGTCGAAGTGCCTCGGTAGACTGATGCTAAATCCAAAGCAATATTGAAAATGTGTCTTCAATGAGAATTCTTGGAAAGTAAATGCGACATTAATCTTCCAATAATTCTTCAAACGATTTAACTCATTCTTAGTGTTGTTGATGTCGTGGCCAAAATATTTCATCCGATCCGTCCTACGTTCAATCAGTTACACCTTTTCTGTACACTATTTAGTTCTATGAACAAAAGAAATCTATTTTATTTGCCTATAGGTTTCACTCGTGAGGAATGCTGTTTAAAAAAAGTGATTTAGGTTTCTCGTTATCCACAAGCAGAACTGCAATGAAGTAATATATTTTCGTCTACAATTCCCTCACTTGTTCGGGTTATTCAACTTACTCCCCGTGTTCCTTACGTTGTTACCGTATTATTTCTGCCGATCCATTCTACAGCCTTCTTCACGTATATAATCTTAAGGAAAGATAAAGTGTTCTTTTTTTGCTACAATTCTACTTCTGAACTTTTGAAACAAATTTTATAACTCTGATCAAACTTATTGACAATACCGTCACCAAGAGATTGCCAGAATGCTATTTAAACAAAAAATTACCGTCAACCACTCGAGCAAAATGGCTCGACCATATGTTCCATCTGTCTAAAAGTTTTCAAAACACCTGAAGACCTTGGGAGACACATGCGTGTTCATAATATTTGAGCACCTCTTCATTTTACTGAGATCTGATTTGTC
>OZ038499.1:98296171-98298671 GCA_964036315.1 Acanthosepion esculentum
AAAGTAAAGACATACACACACGTAGCTATTTTTTCTTATGTTTTGAACTGATGAATCCTAGTTAGGGAGAATGAAACCATTTTCCATTTGTCATATTCTTTAAACTTTGTCTGGAGTCTATATTCTATTTTATATACACACATCCGCACACACACACACACACACACACACACACACACACACACACACACACACATACATACATATATATATATATATATATATATATATATATATATATATATATATATATAATTTAATGAAGACAGACAACTTTAAGGGTCCATTAAGTTATAATGTATTTCCCCAGGGAATTTCTCTTTTCCTGGCTCATCAGACCACACTTCCAAGGGTGAAAAAATGAAGTTAAATTTACATATATGTTTTTACACTTTTGAGGGGTAGAATTAGGTTAATGTAAGGTGATAGAGAGAGTGATGAGAGAGAGTGTGACAGACATGGTAGAAATTGGAGAGGGAAGGGAGATATAGGAATGATTTGAAATTGATTTTTATTACAATAATTAATAGTGAGGAAGTAGGGTGAGCACCAAACGTTGACCTATTTAATAGATCTTCAACAAAAGATATAGAGAGAAAAAAGGGAGAAGTAAAGATGTAAGAAATAAGAGATGGACTTAGGGTTCTGAAGGAAAGAGAGGGGGATATAAATTTGTAGATGGATCTTAAGAGAATTAACGAGAGAGAAAAAAGGGAGAAGTAAAGATGTAAGAAATAAGAGGTGGACTTAGGGTTCTGAAGGAAAGAGAGGGGGATGTAAATTTGTAGATGGATCTTAAGAGAATTAACGAGAGAGAAAAAAGGGAGAAGTAAAGATGTAAGAAATAAGAGGTGGAAAGGAAAAAATAAGAGAATTAATGTATGTCGGCATATATAGCGGGTAATTTGGAACTCAGACATTTATATATATTTTTTATTTTATATTTTTCAGTTAACCTTTGATAGTAATTTAAGCGTTTTAATATCTGAACGAAATAAATAAACTAGGATTTAAATATAACCTGACTATAATATGAATAAACAAAAAGGAAAAAATGTTACTAATATTAATACTAATTGTTACTAATATTAATATTTTTAATATTGTGAATAACAATTGAGGAGAAATATTTCTTAATTAAAGTCTAAGTCTTCAAATCTAATTTGAAACTATTTCGAGATGAAACAATATATATATATATATATATATATATATATATATATATATATATATATATATATAGATAGATAGATAGATAGATAGATAGATAGATAGATATAATTTAATTTAAATAATAAAACAAAAAATCTTAATATACAACTCAGTGTGTCTGAAATTTTAAATTTTTAACATTTTTTATTGTTCAAGACATATATATATATATATTTGTGTATTTAGGCAGCAATCTTTCTTTCATGCTCATTTCATTAAAAACGACACACAAGGTGCTTTTATTTAATTTTTTTATACAATTTCTCATGGGATCTATATTTTTTTTCTTTTCGGATGATAAATTATATAAAAACTGTCCCAATGTTCTTTTTATCCGAGCGCTTTCGGCTATACATTTAGCCATTTTCAAGGGTTATATTTTAAGTGTTAAAAATAGTTTGTTGTATGTATGTTTTATAAAATATTTTCATTTTTTTTTGTTTCAAAACCCGGTGAAAATATTATGTCCATGTTCAAACCGCTCGTATAAAAACAACATTCGGACAGTTTTTATATAATTTATCACCCGAACAGAAAAAAATTATTAGATCACATGAGGGATGGTATAAAAAACTAAAGTCTAAGTCTTCAAATCTGAAACTATTTCGAGATGAAACAATATATATATATATATATATATATATATATATATATATATATATATATATATATATATATAAAAAGAACGTATAAACATAAAAAATGTCATATATATAAAGAAGACAACAAGCACTGAAGAGTAAACATATTATCTTGATGTGCTCACTAAACTACGTAGTAGGCATGACTGAACCAACACTACTCAGCTAAGTGTAAAACCTAAGTTATATATATATATATATATATATATATATATATATATATATATACACGCGACTGAGTGGTTAAAACGTTCGCTTTGCGACCATGAATCATGAGTTCAAATCTCACCATGGTCGATTTGTCAGGGAGTTATTTTCTTGATGTTATCAGTCTGGGGAGACGATCCCACCTTTGAAAAGTGTATGGAAATTATACCTCGGTTTGACCCAAGGCTTGCGAGTGAACTCGGTTTGACATAACTGTTCAGAAGCCGTCGATAATTGTGCTAGCACGAAGTCACAAATCATCGTGACTGAGGTCATGAGTGTACAGGCCTGGTTCAAACAGCTGATCATAAAAAATTATGCGTTCTCTCCCAGAAACTGTAACTGCGGTGCATTCAGGATACCTGCTGTATAAACCACAGGTCGGCTCTGTGTGTATTGAAGAAACACAAATGTACCAGAGCAGGTGTCTGCAACAGGGA
>OZ038499.1:98303671-98316171 GCA_964036315.1 Acanthosepion esculentum
TTCAGACAATACCGTGTTAGTATCAAGCTACTTTAATCTATGAACGATAGTTGACTTATATTTCGCAAAGAAATCTCGCGGAAGTAAGGAAATTAGTGAATTTCAACGAGAGCAATTAATAAGATGGCATCAGTGTGGCAAGCCAAAGACATAAATTGCTACGTTTTTCTAGGTTAATCAAACGCTTAATAATATTGTCAAGAAATTTAATGAAGAACGCCATTGCCGTGTGGAACAACGTTCAGGAAAACCAAGCATCGTGTCTGAGCGAACGAAAAAGGCGCTGAAGAGGAAAGTCATCAAAAACCGTCCGAAAGAGGTAGACTATCAAAGAAGTGTTGCAAGAAAGAAGCCCTTGATTTCAGAGATTAACAGGAACAGGCGTATGGACTGGACGAGAGAATTCGAGAGCAAAGATTATGAATTTTGCCAGTCCGTAATTTGGTCAGATGAAAATAAATTCTGCCAATATTCTAATTCGAGACAGATGTATGTTTGGAGAAATCAGAATAAGACTTGGAACACTGAATGTCTGCAGGCGACCGTAAAACATGGAGGGATTGGAATAATGGTATGGGGCGCTATCTGGTCTGGAGGGAAATTTGAGCTGATTCTTCTTGACGAGCGGTTGAATGGTCAAAAATACTGTCAAATATTAGAGAAAGGACTACTCCCACAATTTGAAACCAATCAGATTGACAAGAATGTCTACCTTTCTCAAGAAGATCGAGCGCCATATTGTACGAGCAACGTAGCAAAAGCTTGAAAGGAATCAAGTCATTGCTATAGGTAGCCCAACGTCCTGACATGAATCCAATAGAGCACATTTGGGAGCACCGTGACCGAAAAACTGGAGAGCGTGCAACCAAAATCACGTCAGCGGCAACCTTTAAAGAAACATTGCTAAAGGAGTGGCAAAATATGGATCAGACGATTGTTGACAACGTGATCAAATCCATGAAAAATCGAATACAAGCGCTGTAACTAGCAAATGGAGAACTACTCTACACTAGTTCCAAATACTCTTTATTTATGTTGAGTAGGGATTACGTAATTAAATTTTGAAATTGGATCTAGTTTATTTTTCCTGGCTAAACACTTTTCTTAGGCAAATGTATATAGTCTTATTCAAAGGTGGAAGAGATGACTGTGAAGAAAGAAATCTATGTTGAAGACTGCATAAAAAATCATGCAACTTTTGTATTCATATCGGTATGCATTGTGTGCGTGTACTATTAAATCCGTTTTAAGTAATGGGGAAGAGAGGTAACTTCTTGATGGGCCCTAGTATTTTCCAGATCCAGTATCTCGTATACTCCAGATCTTTCACCTCATATTCTCCAGATCTGTTACTACATATTTTCCAAATGTGTCAGCTCGTATTCTCCAGATGCGGTATCTCGTATACTCCAGATCTTTCACATCATATTCTCCAGATTTGTTACTACATATTTTCCAAATGTATCACCTCGTATTCTTCAGATCCGGTATCTCGTATACTCCAGATCTTTCACCTCATATTCTCCAGATCTGTTACTAAATATTCTCTACATGTGTCACCTCGTATTCTTCAGATCCGGTATCTCGTATACTCCAGATCTTTCACCTCATATTCTCCAGATCTGTTACTAAATATTCTCTACATGTGTCACCTCGTATTCTCCAGATCCGGTATCTCGTATACTCCAGATCTTTCACCTCATATTCTCCAGATCTGTTACTACATATCCTCTACATGTGTCACCTCGTATTCTCCAGATCCGGTATCTCGTATACTCCAGATCTTTCACCTCATATTCTCCAGATCTGTTACTACATATCCTCTACATGTGTCACCTCGTATTCTCCAGATCCGGTATCTTGTATACTCCAGATCTTTCACCTCATATTCTCCAGATCTGTTACTACATATCCTCTACATGTGTCACCTCGTATTCTCCAGATCCGGTATCTTGTATACTCCAGATCTTTCACCTCATATTCTCCAGTTGCGTTAGCTTGTATTCTCCAGATCTATTGCCACATATTCTCTAAATCTGTCACTTCATATTCTTCAGATCTTTTACTTTGTATACTCCAGATATTTCACCTCATAATTTCCAGATCCGTCACTTTGTATTCAAATCTGCCACCTTGTATTCTCCAGATCCTATATATTGTATTCTCCAGATCTGACATCTTGTATTCTCCGTTTCTTTCACCTAGCAACCTCCACATCTATCACCATGTAATCTCCAGATCTGTTATCTTGTTACCTTTGACATAGTCAGCATTTGAAATATAATGAAGATATTGAAAAATTCCTTGGAAAGTTTAAATTATTAAAATCGGAATCGTTCTTTGTTATGGAATACCATTATTTGTTTGAAGCCGGAAAAAATTAAAACGCCACATAATTTAAGACTAAAATGTCTGGCTAATTATCTATTTAAAAAAAAAATCTCTTACAACAATTATGTACTTACAGAAATATGTAGGTATGTTAGAATTTCTGAAACATATACAGGTTACGGCAGAAACACCTCCCACAAATACCTCTCACATAGTAAGGCATTGGCTAGATGAAGACATCATCTCCACTAATGCCTTGCAATTATGTGGGAGATATTACTGTGAGGTAAGTGTTGGAGATATCTCTGCCGCACCCTGTACATCAAAACCTAATTTCATTTTTAACACTTTCACTACAGCATGGTAATTGCATTGTTGCCAGGCCGTGTTGACCCATTTTGAGAAAATTGGAAAATTGCCTTTTACTCGTAATCACAGCGATTTTTCATAGCTACTGCCATTTTGCTTTGGATGGGTTACTTTGCAGTATAGACTAAGATTAACAACGCCCCATACATACAATCCAATAAAGAATAAGTCACCAAACATGTTGTATTGTAAGCTACTATATGTGGGTTGGAAATGGTACTAATCGCTAGTTTTTTTTAAATTATATCACCGCAAGCAAGTCAATATAGTCGCTAAGATGCAAGGGGTTACTGAGTGTTAGAGGATATGAGAAAAATATGCTATTAATGAGAGAGGACAATAAACGAACTAGAAATTAAGAAGACAGAAGATAACGATTGACATTGCGTTAGAAATTTTGGAGATCAAAGTTGACTGGGAAGCAAAAAGCCGGGATAAAGTTCCACAAGCGAAAAAGTGAAATAGAAGAAACTGTCAGCATAGAACTTTCGGTTACATCTAAGTATTTCAACTGGAAAAGGATGAGACCTAGCCGCCAATCTAGTACGGCACTTAAATTCATACGTACCATAAGAGGAAAACTCATCAGAGGAATTACCATGAAAGTATTTATAGAAAAAGGCTACATTACAGCGGTGGAAAAGTGAGCGAGATGCCAGGTCAGGACCAATAACATTGCAGATTCTTCTTTTGTATTTTGTGTAAATTACTTTTTAGCAAAAACGCTTGGAACCGACATTTCACGTTTTGAAAACGTATATATACGCTGACAGCTGGCAATGTAAAATTCGTAAACACATATAAAAACGCAAACACATATGAATTCGTAAACATTTATAAATACGTAAACACATATAAATACGTAAACACATAAAAATTCGTAAACACATATAAATACGTAAACACATATAAATTCGTAAACACACATAAATACGTAAACGCATATAAATTCGTAAACATATAAATACGTAAACACAAAAATTAGTAGACACATATGATTACGTAAACATATAAATACGTAAACACATATAAATTCGTAAACACACATAAATACGTAAACGCATATAAATTCGTAAACACATATAAATACGTAAACACATAAAAATTCGTAAACACATATGAATACGTAAACACATATAAATACGTAAACACATATAAATTCGTAAACATACATAAATACGTAAACGCATATAAATTCGTAAATACATATAAATACGTAAACACATAAAAATTCATAAATATTTATAAATACGTCTACAGGAGCAAAAGTTTTAATGATTTCCGATCTCGTGACATCATAAATGCTAAAAGCATATATTGAATTTTTAAAAAAATTATTTTACAATAGAAATTCATAGGAAACTATTTTAGAATTGGAATGCATTTTCCAGAGAAGAATTTGCCATATTATCGGTTCGGACCTGGCATCTCAGCTTCAGACACTTTCCCATCTCCATAACGTAGCTTCCCTGTGCCTTTACTATAAATATTTTCATGGTAATTGTTTTGAAGAACTATCCTCTTTGGTACCTGGACTTGATGAATTTAAGCGCTGTACTGGATTGGCAGCTAGGTCTCATCACTTTACACTTGAATTGGCTGAATCTGGCCATATGTTCTAGGCTAACATTTCTTCTTTCGCACTTCTTACTTGGGGAATTTTTAATCCAGCTTCCCGCTTTCCAATTAACTATGATTTTAAAAAATTTAAATGCAAAGTCAATCGTTATATTCAGTCTTCTTAATTACTGTTCTTTCATTGTCCTCTCTCATTAATAATGCTTTCTCATATTCTTTTACACTTTTCTTTCGTTTTACCGGCTTTATTGCCTTGACTAAAGTGAAAGGATTCAAAAATTGCAATTATTTTAGTATAAAAATTCATTGTCATTTGTATTAATTCGAAGTGTTTATGTAACGCGTGATATCACAAGTAGGTTTTCTTAAAAATATATACATTCAAATTACATTGAACCTAACGATTACAAATATAGTGACACAGCAAATATAAAATGTATTTAGAAAATAGGTAAATACCAGATTTTCCATAGTACATTTACAATGTGAACAGATTTAGTGATTAAATGAATAATTCATGTTTTTCTTCACGTTAGTTTCTTAAAATGCATAATTTCTCTTTCAAATTTTTACCACCGTAAAATTGTTGCCATTCATTTCAGTCCTGTACGCATCATTCATGCTAGACAAAAAAAAAAGAAAAAGAAAAAGAAAAAAGAAAAGAAAATAAAAAGAAAAGAAAATGCTAATATTATATAATAATCAAGTAATCAAATCGCAGGAAGCTGCTTACCTATTCGCGGCTACAATGAATGGAGAGCCCCGCACATGTTCATGCGTGTTGTTTCCAGAAATTGTCCAGTTTCCTTGACACTTCCCAATGTAGAACACCACGAGAGAGAGAGTGGAAGAGTGTGTGCGTGTGAGAGAGAGAAAGAGAGAGAGAGAGAGAATTAATATATGGAAAGGTTTCTCACTTAACGTTACCTTGAGTATCCCGATTCCAGAGTTTCATAGATAGACCCACCCGTTCACTCGTTAGGGAATATCAGCAATTGACTACATATATATATATATATATATATATATATATATATATATATATATATATATATATATATATATGTGGAGAAATATAGTCTTAAGGTGTGCTATATTTATGGTATAAAGTGTTCAATATCGGAGATAGAGCGTGTGTAAATATAAAAGTGAACATTGAAGTCAACACTTAGAGGCGAAATTCTGTTTCATGCTAGACATAATCGTCAGGCCACGAGTCTCCAAACTCGTAGCCTGACGATTATGTCTAGCGTGAAACAGACTGTCGCCTCTAAGTGTTGACTTCAATGTTCACTTTCATATATATATATATATATATATATATATATATATATATATATAGCGTTGAACCCACAATAGATTTAACATTTGAGTGTGTTTGTTTAGTGGCATATCAACATCCTTATGGGTCATTTAATGCCAAAATTTAATTTTCTTGGGAGCATTAGTAATTTCATTTGGGAAAAGTATTGCTGGTAACTCGTTTTTTTATAAAAATATAATGCTCGTAATATTTTTTACTAGGAAAATGTATTGCTAGTGTTCTTACTATAAAAATGCATTTTTATACTTTTATACTTTTTTGACACTAGTTTGGAGGTTAACTATTTGCCCATAGTTGGAACCCTAACAGTTGCTACCACACCGGGTCAGGGTGAATCTGGGAACAGCAGTAATTAAGAATCGGGTCCACGGTCTTGAAAATCTCCTAATCAGAGGCCTTGCTGCCGGATTTAGTTTATCGTCATACCCAGTACGATTCCTTTTGAAAGTGAAACTAATAACACACACATTACCCTTCCTAGATATCATGCTACAGAGAACCAATAACGACCTTCAATTAAAAATTCACAGAAAAATCTACCAACAAGAATGACCTCATAAATGATTATTCTTGGCACTGTAGCAAAGTAACATGTGGAATAATTATAGAATTTTATTTAAGAGGACTAAAAATCTGCAGGACCCAATATTTACCTGAAGAAGAAATATATATTATTCCCCGGTCATTCAAGTGTTGTCATGTTCATCCTGTTCTTTTTTAACAAGATGAACATGACAACACTTGGACGAATTTAATCATTCTATAATTATTCAACATGTTATTCTGATACAGTGTCGAGAATAATAATTTATGGGGTAATTCTGGACGAATTTAACCAGTCGCATGGAGTAACACCATCATATATATATAGTGTGTAAAAGCCACTTGTGGGGTTGTATAACAATGAGCTTAATCAAATGGTCATCTCTAGCACTGTTCTATCTTGACGCCCACTTCAGGTTTTTGTCGTTGAATTTTGGAAATTCGCGATAGCGTCGTTTATATCTGTTTTGCTACAAGCTAATTTGACACTAACTACTCGTTCACAAAAGACTTCATCGCATAGAAGCACAATTTGAACGCTTCGTGTAGGTGAAAGTGAGAATTGTATTGGCTTATATTTTAAGTATAATTCGTAACAAAAACTATCATACTGGCTGCTAATTTGGCAATGGCAATATTTTTTTACGTGTAAATAATGGCTGATGGCAATAACAAAAAGCTATTGCATCATGCAATCCCATACGATATGATACGAGGTAATGCAAAAAACAGCTTACTAGTTTAACAATATTGTTAATCACAACAGGGACACATTATATATATATATATATATATATATATATATATATATATATATATATGCACATTTCATTGAAAACGACAGACAAGATGCATTTAATTAGTTTTTTTATACAATTTCTCATGCATTCTAAAACATTTTTTTTTTTTATTTCGGATGATAAATTATATAAAAACTGTCCGAATGTTCTTTTTATCATAGCGCTTTCGGCTATACATTTAGCCATTTTCAAGTATGAAGTATTTTAACTGTTAAAATAAGAAATAGTTTGTTGTATGTATCTTTTATAAAATGCTTTCATTTTTCAAAACACGGTAAAGATATTATGTCCATGTTCAAATTTAATATTATTAAGTGTTGTTTTTTTTGTTTTTATTAATAAGGCTTCCCTTATTTTTAGCCTTTTTTGCATGTAGTTGTTGCTATTATATTAGTGTTGTCAACAAGCATGTTACGAATAGTGTCCGGTAGGTCTCCATGAATATTTAAATGAGATCTAATTGAGCTATGGTCAGAAAGGTGTAGAGTGAGTCTGCGTGTCAAACATGTTGTAGTGTGGCCTATATAATTATTTACGAATTTTGATAGATCAGGAATAGAATTCCTTAATGGTCATTTAAATTCGTAAATATTTGCCCTAATTAATTTTGTTCTAAGAGATGAATTATTATTTTTAACTATAAGGTTAGAGGTTTTGAACATGGACATAATATCTTGACCGTGTTTTGAAAACATTTTATAAAACTACATACAACAAACTATTTCTTATTTTAACAGTTAAAATATAATCCTCGAAAATGGCTAAAAGTATAGCCGAAAGTGCTCGGATAAAAAAAACATTCGGACAATTTTTATATGATTTATCATCCAAAAAGAAAACAAAATATTAGATCGCATGAGAAATTGTATAAAAAACTAAATAAAAGCACCTTGTCTGTCGTATTCAATGAAATGTGCATGAAAGAAGGATTGCTGCTTAAATACACACACACACACACATATATATATATATATATATATATATATATATATATATATATATATATATATATGTTACACCGGCCTTTCTAACACAAGGGAATTACAGCGGTTCTCACTATATATAGTGCCAGTAATACCTACCCGGTGTGTAAGCAGCGACAGTCCTTTTTGGACGTCTCAGCTAGCCGGTCGAACTCTCTGCCTCTGAGGTAGAGGGGAACTCTCTGCCTTTGGGCGGAGAGGAACCCGGACGAGGTTCCGCCGAAGGGCAGAACCTCGTTCGGGGTGGTTGACCGCCCCGATCCCGTTTATACGGGTTCTACGGGCAATTTTTGCCCGAGCCTACGGGCTCGGAAAGCCCACATTAAACCGGCCTTGTGCCACATTCAACACACGTGGGCGTGTTGTTAAACATCGTAAGCAGCGACAGTACTACAACTGCCTAGCTGAGTAGTACCCGTTTCCTACCTTTGTATCTGTGATGTTAAACACACTTGTTCCTTAAACCAACCTCGACTTGATTTTCTTCTTTTTACTATTGTGCCACGACACAACAATATATATATATATATATATATATATATATATATACAGTGCTGTTCGATAAAAGTGAATCACCTGTTTTTTTTACTAAATGTTCTCTTCTCCGATGAAACGAAAGTTGAGCTAAATTCAAAGGATAAGCGATCTAAAATCCGAAGAAGCTTTGAAAGCTCTTTGAATTTAGCAGTAAGTACTGTCAAGCATCCGTTCAGTATAATGTTCTGAGGATGCTTTTCTTTTCATGGAACTGGTTTCTTAAAACCTATTGAAACGACCCCCAGGAGCGAGCAGTACAAGAGAATATTAGAGTCTTGTCTGCTCCCTTCTGCTGAAAGGGTGCAAATCGACACCACCAAGCTCATTTTTATGCAGGATAATGCTCCCTGTCACAAATCAAAAATGATGAAGGAATACTTTGATGAGAAGCAGGTGAGTGTTATGACATGGCCGCCCCAATCTCCTAACCTCAACCACATAGAAAACTTATGGAGCATTATAAATTACAGGCTCTCGAGAAAGCAGTTGAGCAACAAAGAGGATTTGATTGTGAATTTCATATTCGAATGGAATTCAGTGCTAGATTTGCTAGAACCTAATGAAGTCAATGCCAAAAAGGGTTGAAAGGGTTATTCAAAATAAAGGAGGACCCATAGATTAATAATTTTTTCGAACTATATTACCTATTTTAAATAAATTATACCTCTATTATTCTTTATTTAAATCTGTTCGGTTATGTTTCTATTGATTACTAGTTGCAGGAAATAAGCGAGTCACTTTTTTTGCACAGTTTTTTCCCCATATCTCATTTATATCCAAAATTATAATTAACAATAGAATACCTTAGGGTGAGTAAAGTGTTGAAAGGTTTTAAAAAATAGAAAGATGTCCACTCGAATTCCAGCTGCGCTCAACACGGGAAAGCTAGGAATAAACGCTCCTACAAGTATTCAAAAAACAAAACAAAACATAAAATACATCTTATGCAGGCTAAACATAAAGAGAAATTAATAGCACCTAGAGTAAAACCCGTTGGAAATTGCTAAAGAAGCGGCCGAAAGCGCTTGGGACAATGGACAATATGAACAATTTTTGCACTACTTTACTCCACCAAACGGGAAAAAAAGTAAGAACATCAGAAAAACTAAATAAAAAATTAATGAAATTTTCCTTGTTTGTCATATTTAACGAAAGATACACTATCTACATTATTCGAACTATTGTCCTTATTTTCGTCGTCATGTTTATTACAACGTTTCGGCCGTTGTACGCTCCGACCTTCTTCAGTTGGTTGGAATGTCGAACTGAACCCTTTATTTCACTCACTGGGGTAGACTGTTCTAGTTCCACGTACCATGTTTAATGGATGTCAGTTATCAGTTATCTCCTGTTCATTTTTCCTTCTGAAAGTTGTCCACTGCCTTAACCGGGTATTGAACTCACACTCTTTGGGTCCTGTCACGCTGTAATAAATATGGCGACAAAGATGAGGACCATAGTTCGAATAATGTAAATAGTGTACATAATACCTCATCTCAAAAATATAGACAGTTAACGAAAGTTGTTTAAAAGAAAGGTGCCTGCCCAAATATATATATATATGTGTGTGTGTGTGCGTGCACAGGCACGCACACACACATACATATATATTTATACACATACATATATATTTATACACATACATATAAACACATATATATATATATAAACATATATATATATATATATATATATATGTATATATACATATATATATATATACATATAAACACATACATATATATATATTTAATAATAATAGCTGGCCACTTTTATTCAAGGATAACCGTCTACTAGGACAGCTGGCCAATCCCTATTTAGGCACATTTTGTTCAACACTCCTAGAGCCCACCTGTAGTTTATACTGCAAATATGCTTCTCTGAAGAGAAGTTTTATCTAGTGTGATAAACAATCTGAACAGAACACTCAAAACCTCGGTCACGATTACTTGTGGCTTCGTGCTAGCACAGATATCGACGGCTCCGAAGTGTTCCGTCTACCCAATTTCACTCACCAGTCTTGGGTCAACAGTTGGTATGGTTTTCAGACACTTTCCAAAAGTGCCGCACGCTGGGATCGAGCCCTAAAGTTTGCTACTATTTTGACATCACAATGGGTTCATTAAACTCTGCGGAGTCTTCCAAACTCGTCGGTCTATCAGACTATACATAGATGATGGCCATGTGGTAGTGAGGAGTTCCACTAATTTTGAAATAGATAAAATTAGAAAGATAATATATAGTGAATTCAGAAACCTAAATTAAAAAACTACAGTCAACACAAAATTGAAAAGGGTAAACTTCTTCGACATAACATTAGGCATAAGGAATAACATATACCTACCTTACAGAAAACCTAATACTAATCCCTTGTATGTACACCCCAGGTCAAACCATCTTCCATCCATAATTAGGCATATATCCTCATCAATAGAGAAAAGAATTAGTATGAATTCCGCAAATGAAGAAATATTCTATAAACAGAGTAATTTTTACAACAAAGCTCTAAAAATTAGTGGCTACAAACACCCTAACATCAATTATATAAAAAACAATAGTACAAACCAGAGGAAAAACAGAAAAAGAAAAATCATTTGGTACACTTCCCTCCGTTCAACCAAATGGTTAGTAATTAGCCAGAACAAAAAATCCTAGCTTTAATCGAAAAACATTTTTCTAACAGCAAACTTACCAAGATCTTTAATAAACACACCCTGAAATTTATTTATAGCTGTACTGAAAATCTAGAAAGGTTTATAAAAAAGCATAAGAATAAAACCCTGAAAAAACACGCATGCCAAAATCAAATGAATAAAGATCCTAAATTAAAATAGGACAAAAATAACGAAAAATTATGTAATTGTAATAACCCTGATAATTGCCCTCTGAATAATAAATGCCGCATAAAATCTGTGGTATACCAATGCACAATCTCATCCATTGAGAATCCAAATATTGAAAAGATATATATAGTATCAACAAAAAATGAATTTAAAACAAGGTGGAGACTACACCAAAGCTACTTCAATAATATTAGAAACAGAAATCAGACATCTCTATCTAATTTTTTTGGCATTTAAAAGAAACAAATAAAGCACCAACAGTAAAATGAAAAATAATAAATAGAACAAGAACTTGTAGAACCTGGGATGACCCATGCCCTTTATGCCTACATAAAAAACTACACATTAGCAAGTTTCTAAAAATGGAAAATTTATTAAATCAAAGAAATGTAATAACGGTTTTTGCAGACACCGCCAAATATTCGGCTTAAATAATTAACATTTTATAAATGGGTAAAAAAATAATAAAGATTTGCACAATACCATATAAAAATTACAAAATGCCATATAAAATCTATTAACAAATTCAATTAAAACAATAGATTTAAAAATACAACCCAGTCATAATAATTTGGTACACTTTAAGAAACCATCAAAATAAATAAATAAACACCAAAAAGGACGGTAACTACAACATCAATCAGTTGGAGTTTTAGCAGATAGTAATAAAAAAAAACAACGGAGACTGAAAAAATTAGCCATTGTAGCCAGACAAAAGAAAAGCAACCGAACATTACACATTTGACTCCAAAAACTTGACAAATAACAAACACCCCTACTTTCATCAAAGTAAAGACCCCTTGATAATGAAAAGCTAACCCCAGATTACACGTCAATTTCAAAACTATAAATGAGTAAAACATTTCGTTGCTTAGTTATTCCAAACATCACTTGAGGATTAAACAGTCACATAACAGTTGAGGTTTAATATTGAAATTAAACTTGAATACGGATGACCAAACATGTAATTTCTGTGTTGTGATGGAATCATAGTTTTAAAAAATAATTATAATTTAGGGTCTACTTCTGTGACAAACACTGTTTTTTAAAAATAAAAACAATACTAAAGAACTTAGGATCATCAATCTAACAGTTCTTTCCTATTATATCAATATATACACACATATACATAGATATAAATAATGCATATATACATATACAAACATGTATATATATATATATTTTTTTTTTT
>OZ038499.1:98321171-98343671 GCA_964036315.1 Acanthosepion esculentum
TTTAATGAATGGCATTCAGTAATCTCAGTACTGGAAGCCTAATCCAATGTCTCTTTTGACAGTTTTCTTTTGTTAATGTGCTTTATACTATGATGCTGAAATACAAAATAATGCTTTCCTATTAAAAATGCTTTTTTTTTTTAAGAAAATATGATTTTGCCATTAGCTTCTATGATCGGGTTACTGCTGCCAAAGAAAGCCATTACGGACATTTTTTTTTCTCGATTTCGTCCTTTTCTGTCCTCACGGGTTTCCAATATATTATTCGATAACAACTGTAACGAAATAAATTGATTGTTTTGAGCTTTCATCAACATTAGATTCAGCAAATTGTAAGGAGAAATAAGTGCGCATGTCAGCCTCAGTCCAGATCCTTTTACCTATGCTGCATTGGAACTTAATATGCCAGAATAAATACACACGCACACGCAAACACATACATACGTACATACATACATACACACACACATATACATAATATATATATATATATATATATATATATATAGGTAACTATACTCGTGTCGAAAAACCTTCGGATTCTTGATTTAACAATAGCCAAATCAATCTCGACGTGAAAAAAAGGTTTTAAAAAAAAAGACCCATGAAAGTCTGTCGAAAATAATCGCACAGATACAGGTTCAAGGCCCAAAGAAAAAAACCCGATACGAGTAAACAACTAACTAAAGAGCTCGATACAACCGTAGAGCAAACCTAGTCAAACCTAATGAGCCAGACGAACCTACCAAGGTTTCACTTAGGCAGATCGTCAGGGTCAGCTGACCCTGACGATCTGCCTAAGTGAAACCTTGGTAGGTTCGTCTGGCTCATTAGGTTTGACTATATATATATATATATATATATATATATATATATATATATATATATTAGGAAATGGACAAAGTCCTACAATTATTTAAAGACATTTTTATGTTAACATTTTTTTATAGATACAAGTATTTAAGTAAATGCTCTGTTTTATAATAAACAGTATTAAACAACATTTACGTGCCTGAATGTCCGAGAAACTTTCATAGAAAATATTCGTCCTCCGACAGGATTCGAACCTGTATCCTATACGGAACCGTCATATAGCCTGACGGGCCTTAACCGATTCGGCCACTGAGGATCCATCAGGCCGGTAAATGTTGTTTAATACTGTTTATTATAAACAGAACATTTACTTAAATACTTGTATATATAAAAAGAATGTTAAACATAAAAATGTCTTTTATATATATATATATATATATATATATATATATATATATATATATATATATATATATATATATATATATATATATATATATATATATATATATATATATATATATATACCCGATGCGATGAGAACGAAAGTAATATATAAATTCCAACGTTCACAGCATTAATTCAAAAGAGGGCTTTGTCTATATGATGAAATTATAATAAATAAATTATATATATATATATATATATATATATATATATATAGCACAATGAGAAGCCACATATACTTTCTTGATATATATATATAGAAAAAACAACTGAAAAGTTGCAAATTAAAAAAAATTGATGTTTTTTTTGTGAAAGTATTTATTTATATATTTATATATATATATATTTGATATTTCAGATGAAAGATCGGGGTCGATCTGAAATATCAAATATATATATATATATATATATATATATATATATATATATATAAATACTTTCACAAAAAACATTCAATTTCTTTTAATTTGCAACTTTTCAGTTGTTTTTTCTACATGTGACATTGCACATCAATGATGATCTTGCAGTACTTGACATAATTTGGACTATCCACTGTGCCATGTGTCCTCAAGGACACATGACACAGTGGATAAAAGCTTTAGTTAGATCCAGTGACAGGACCCAAAGGAGTGTGAGTTCAATACCCGGTTAAGGCTGTGGAAAACTTTCAGAGGGGAATTAACAGGAGATAACTGACAACTGATATCCATTAAAACATGGCACGTAGAACTAGAACAGTCTACCCCAGTGAGCGAAATAAAGGGTTCAGTTCGACATTCCAACCAACTGAAGAAGGCCGGAGGGTACAACGGCCGAAAAGTTGTAATAAATATGGCGTCAAAAATGAGGATAATAGTCCGAATAATGTAAATAGTGTACATAATACCTCATCTCAGAAATATAGACAGATACTAAAGGGCCGAAACGTTGTAATAAATATAGCGACAAAGATGAGGACAATAGTTCGAATAGTGTAAATAGTGTACATAATACCTCATCTCAGAAATATAGACAGATACTAAAGGGCCGAAACGTTGTAATAAATATAGCGACAAAGATGAGGACAATAGTCCGAATAATGTAAATAGTGTACATAATACCTCATCTCAGAAATATAGACAGATACTAAAGGGCCGAAACGTTATAATAAATATGGCGACAAAGATGAGGATAATAGTCCGAATAATGTAAATAGTGTACATAATACCTCATCTCAGAAATATAGACAGATACTAAAGGGCCGAAGCGTTGTAATAAATATGGCGACAAAGATGAGGATAATAGTTCGAATAATGTAAATAATGTACATAATACCTCATCTCAGAAATATAGACAGATACTTGACATAATTCTATCCAAATCATTCCTATCCGTCAATGCTGTGTATTTGACAAATATTATGCTGTAATATGTTAAGGAATTTAAAAGGAAAGAATTGATATTTGTACATCGACACACTGATGGGTGCAGTGGTTAACGACGCGGAATGAGAAATCAAACCGCCGGGTTCGAATTCAAATCGAGTTCGTTATATTCACTTTCGCGCAAATAAGTAGAGAAAGGTAGCTCTTCTCTCATCCCCCATCTATGGGTAAATAGCAGGACTGACTGAACCCTATAACCTTGCTTGGCAACCAGCCTATGAGAAGGGAAGCTCTTAATTCAAAAGAGAAGATGGTTCGGCTTCGTCAGGCTATCTTGCCCAAGACATACCACTGCCGGTTAGGCTGTAGTAATATGATGCACCTACGACCCTAGTGGCTTACGAAACTCGTCACACTGATATTAAGTCAGATGAGATATTATAGTAGTTTTTATAATGTCAGACTTTTCTGGTTAATTTTGCATGGATTATATTCATCAAGTAGGGAGTTATGTGGAGACGTAACTGTAGACAATAATAGACATGACTGCATTTCTACATTTCATGTGCAGTACTTTAAATAGTGTTTGCCCATCCAAGCATTTTATTTTAATGGTTAAAATCTGCTAAATTTTTGGGTTACCGCCTACACAACACTGTTATTATTTAGTCATTATTAAAGTCACATTTTTTATGCTACTACTAAAACGAAAGAGAGGGGAAAGAAAGAGTGTAAAAGAAAAAATGTAAAAAGAAAGTAGGAGAAAAGGGAAAAAAGAGATAGTATAAACGAAAGAGAAGAAGAAAAAGACAAAAGTGAGTGTATAGAAGAAAGCGAGAAAAAAGGTAAAAATAGAAAGCATATGAGAGAGTGTAAAAGAACGTGAGAAGAAAAAGGCGAAAGAGAGACTGTAAAAGAAAGAGGGACGAAAAATAAAAATGAGAGAATGTAAAATGGAGGAGAAGAAGAAAAATAAATAAATAAAGAAAGAAAGAATAAGGAAAAGGTGAGTGTAAAAGAGAGTTTAAATGGAAGAAAACAGGAAAAAGAGAGAGGGTGTAAAAAACGTGAGAAGAAAAAGGCAAAAGAGAGACTGTAAAAGAAAGAGGGACGAAAAATTAAAATGAGAGAATGTAAAAGGGAGGAGGGAAGAAGAAGAAGAAGAAGAAGAAGAAGAAGAAGAAGAAGAAGAAGAAGAAGAAGAAGAAGGAAGAAAGAAAGAAAGAATAAGGAAAAGGCGAGTGTAAAAGAGAGTTTAAATGGAAGAAAACAGGAAAAAGAGAGAGTATAAAAAAGAGAGAAGAAAAAGAAAAAAGAGAAACTGTAAAAAGAGGGAGTAAAAATAAAAATGTTAGAATGTAAAAGAGAGAAGATAATGGGAAAAGCGAGTGTAAAAGATAGAGTATGAATGAAAGAGAGAAAAAGAACAGAAGAATAAGAGAGTGTAAAAGAAAGACATCAGACGACGAAAACGGAGAAACTTAAAAAGGAAGAGGGCAGAAAAATAAAAATGAGAGAATGTAAAAGGGAGAAGAAGAAGAAGAAGAAAAAGAAGAAAAAGAAAGAAAGAATGAAAGAAAAAAGAAAAAAAAGAAAAGGTGAGCGTAAAAGAGAGTTTAAATGGAAGAGAGAAGAAAAACAGGAAAAAGAGAGACTCTGAAAAAGATGGAAGAAAAATAAAAATGAGAGAGTGTAAAAGAGAGAAGATAAAGGAAAAAGCATGTGTAAATGAAAGAGAGAGAAAAAAACGGGAGAATAAGAGAGTGTAAAGGAAAGACATCAGAAGACGAAAACGGAGAAACTGCAGAAGGAAGAGGGAAGAAAAAGAAATAAATTGAAAAAGACAGAGTATAAAAGGAAAAAGAGAGATTGCAAAACGAGAAGAAAAATACAAAGAAATGTCAAAGAGAGAAAAAACAGTAAAAGGAAAAGGAAAAAGGGAGAGTGCAAAAGAAAGAAAGAAAGAAAGAAAGAAAGAAGGAGGAGGAGAAGAAGAAGAAGAAGAAGAAGAAGAAGAAGAAGAAACCAAGAGAAAAATATTTAGGCACTATTATCGGCCATTATCCATTTCGTTCCTTTATTCTCTTTTGCTTCTCTATTTTGATCGGCATAAAATCCGATCTCCGCCTTACAATGGAGTCAATACTTTGTCACTTGACAAATGGATTGTATCGCTGGTTCTAGACTTTTGTCATTTCCATCAACATTGTATTTATTTACCGTGTCGCGACCACGAGTCCCTTAGTATATGCGGTGCACCTACGACTAATAAACGTAGGTGCACCGCATATACTACAGATGAGACAGAAATGGGCATGTCTAGGTCAAGATAGCCCAACAGTGATCAATTCCCTTCAAGCTAGTTTTGATTTTAGAATTTTCCTTCTTATAAACTGGCTTCTAACAAAGGCAAGAAAGCTCAATGTGCCCGGCGATAGCTGGAGGAAGATGGATTTTCCGAGGATATTAATGCGAAGAGATTCGGCCAGAATTTGAATTCGACTTGCCAAGTCCATTTTCTGCATCGATAACTTTACACGCATATGTACACGTATACATGTGGACCTTGAGTAGCAAGTGAAGTCTTTAACTGTGGTATAAAACCATATGTAGGGTGTCCATAAAGTTCGTGTACACTTTTAAAAATTTATAACTTTATTTGCATTTGCGATAGAAATAATCTGTAAAAAGGATTAGAAAGACGTAAATCTATATTTTTTAAGGTTTCATTGAAAATTTATTTAAGTTTCCACATGTCCTCCATCATTAGCAATACAAAGGGTAATACGATTTTGCAGTTCACGGAAAACATTAGCCAACTGATTTACAGTAATGCCTGAAATCACATTAGTTATTTTAGCTATACTTAAAACTAGGTACATTAAACTTTATAACATTTTTTACAGATTATTTCTATCGCAAATACAAATAAAGTTTAAATTTTTTAAAACTGCACACGTACTTTATGGACACCCTGTATATATCTGTATATATATTTGTAAAAAAGATTAGAAAGAAGTAAATCTATATTTTTAAGGTTTTATTCAAATTTTATTTAAGTTTCCACATGTCCTCCATCATTAGCAATACAAAGGGTAATACGATTTTGCAGTTCACGGAAAACATTTGCCAACTGATTTACAGTAATGCCTGAAATCACATTAGTTATTTTAGCTATACTTAAAACTAGGTACATTAAACTTTATAACATTTTTTACAGATTATTTCTATCGCAAATACAAATAAAGTTATGAATTTTTTAAAACTGCACGCGAACTTTATGGACACCCTGTATATATCTGTATATATATATTTGTAAAAAAGATTAGAAAGAAGTAAATCTATATTTTTAAGGTTTTATTCAAATTTTATTTAAGTTTCCACATGTCCTCCATCATTAGCAATACAAAGGGTAATACGATTTTGCAGTTCACGGAAAACATTTGCCAACTGATTTACAGTAATGCCTGAAATCACATTAGTTATTTTAGCTATACTTAAAACTAGGTACATTAAACTTTATAACATTTTTTACAGATTATTTCTATCGCAAATACAAATAAAGTTATGAATTTTTTAAAACTGCACGCGAACTTTATGGACACCGTGTACTTTCATTTGATTCAGCCGGTACGTTTGGAATAAACATCAGCTGAGAAGGTTGTCCTTTTCAAGAATAGCATATCGACACCCGAGTTAGAATACTATATTATTATTGTCGTTTTGGAGATTTATCATCCTCCACTTATCCTCTTGTTAGTTCCATCGTTAGTTCATTACAATAATTCATTAATCACGTGACACTATGTTTGGGATATCCACATTGATAGGGAAGGTGATTCGTGTTTCATAGCCGGCAAATAAAGTCTTTGAAATCGCATCTTCCAAACGGCACCCGCTTGACCGGAAAAGAACAAATGCATAAATAAGTAAGCGAAAGCTTTCAGGGTCAAGTGACAACAAAATCGGACATTGAGAATTTCCGGCCACAGGTCTTTACTAACTGTCACAGTTGAGATGGAAGAAATTAGTTCTGGTCGGCTTTTGATAAGGTACAGACGTTAGTGTTGCCAGCCATGGATCATGATATTGAGCTGAGCAGAGATTTGGTAGGAGGAAGAGTCAAAGCGATGAACGATCTATTAGCCCGACATAGCGGAATTTGCCCCAAGTGTCATCTACCTACCCAGCCAGATCGAGCAAGCAAAACTCGGAATCAGTCAGTCAGTTATGTGCCATGCGTGATATACATAGACGATCATGTATCTTTCGATACATGACTGACGAGTCAGATCTTTTCCTGCAGTAGGTTGTCATTTCCTTCTGCGGTAGATCAGTTGCCATCCAAGGCTGTAGAACCCGGTCTGCCCTGCTATTTACCCATAGCTGCGGGAAGAAGAGGATTCATACCTTTTCCAAGAGTATTAGAACGTAAGTGAAGGTAATGGATTCGACTGGAATTCGAACTCGTCTCTCCGAGAGCGAATTCCATTACTCCACCGTACCTCCTCCAAAACTCGGAATAAAATTTTTAAATACATTGCAAACAGTATTGGTTATAATAATGCTTGACTTACAATTTATTAGTAGTAATAATAGTAAGACCAAGATTTTAACATAGCTTTTCCCTTCCGGACGTCGAGGATCATGACCATCCACAGATTCCTGTTCTTTGGATAAGGTCAGGTTCGTTGTCAATACTTGTTGAGTTATTTGATGTCGAATTTTCAATTTCTTTATTATCTTTGAAGAGGGGGAGGGGGAGGGGCCCACTTTTCGCGCCGAGAACCATCGGCATAATGGTGTGCGGAGGGTGTAATGGGAAGCGACTTGGAAAGAGAAATCGAAGAACCGAGTCCGAATTTCAGTGAAGTCCGTTACATTCACTTACGCGGGAAAAGTATGACCCTGTCTCTCCACCCACCCTATAGCTATGTGTTACATATCAGGAGAGACTTGGCGCATTAGCCGTCGTTGGCAACCAGTCTAGGAGAGGGACAACTCTGAATTCGAAACCGTAATGTCCACCATCCCCAACCATTGAGGATGAGAAGAAGCATTAGCATTATTTTTGAAATGGCATAATTTCTTGGGAAAGATAGCGGAGTGGTTTCCCGCTGCCATCTTTACTTTTTTTGAATTCATATCCAAGGCAAAACGTCCATTCGACTCTGTTATTCAATCCATAGCAGGAAGGAAGAAGTGATGGGTTCATGCCTTTTTCCAAATGCATTTGGGCGAAATTGAACCGATTGAGATTTTAGTGGCTTATTAGAAAAAGAAACACGTTTTTTAAATCCATATTTAGTTTGTATTTTTTTTTTTTGTTTTTTTTTTTTTAGATCTGCAACACCGATTCTACTTTCGGCGGTGAAAACTGCTTTGCTACGCGAACATCCATCCGGACCATTAAAGAAATTAAATATTCTTTTTGAAATGTTTAAAGATTTAAACTTTTGATAATTCCCTTATCTGACTGTCTAGTTATATATTAATTATACCATCACTTGCTTATCCAGACTGTCGATGTTGCATCTCTCGCACAGTAGCGCAATAAGGCCCATTTAAACCAACATAAAAACTTACCAACTTCGATAAAAATTATTCTCGTCAAAAATACAGACCTCCAACTGAAAAAAAGCACTTTCTACTTCTCGGCAGCCTTCACACCATTTACAATACCATAAATAAAATACTTAAAATTGCTAATAGTTTAGCCTAAAGCATTTGGATTGATTGATTTGTTTTTTTTTTTTACGGCTTATCAACCATTTGTGACTTATTTAAAGCCGAGACATATTTTGAACGGCAAGAATAAATCTCTTTCTTTTCTTTTTTTTTTTTTTTTTTTTTTTAGTGAGTGAATATTGCATTAGCATTTTTTGGGGAGATAATAATATTTTTCAGATGTCTTACTATTTAATCCATAGTTGGAGATGAAGAGATCGATTCATAGCTTTCGAAAAAGTATTCGAGAGTAAGTGAATGTAACAAACTCGACTGGAATTCGAACTCGACTATTCGAAACGTTATCCATTACACTCCCGCAAATCCAAGCTTACAGAATCTGATATTTCCAAGCGATCACCCATCTAGGTAATGACCAGGCTTGACACTGCTTAACTCGAAAAGCACTTGGAACGAACAATGATTTAGACAATTTCTACATGCACTAAAGTCCAAAAAAAGAGAAATATCTTGTTCGCACACGAACAATTTGTATAAAAAAAGAAACTATTTTATTAATGTTTACCCAATACAAGGCCCAAGAGCCACTCAATGTAGATGGTTAAACTGTGGACTTATATTAGCATAAGAAATAAGAAACGTTAGGAGTATAAAGCAGACTTTAGAAGGAACCGGAAATCCAATCCTAAACCGGAAACAAGTGATAGACTTCTACTCCTGGAGGAGAAGTGTCCAAAAAGCGTTACAGAATTGCCTTTTCACTCATTTTTAACCAAACATGTATTAGAGAGGGATTGCTACTCAAATGCACAACTATTATATGTTAATTGCATTTTCCAGTTTTATCTTCTTTGCGGTGGAATTCAAATGACCTCTTTCTGAAATTCTAGAGTGCTTATGTTTAATAGTGAATATTTACCCGGCCTCGCCACCAAGGACGGATGTGACGCAAGGTCGTTCTAATATGAGGAGTGCCATACGCATACTTATACATATGAGCCATCGGTATTTAGTGCAATGAGGAAGGTGCTGTCGCAAGATTGGAATCCCCAGGGCTGAGCAACTTCTCCCATTTAAAATGAGGACAATCATAACTCCACTTACAGAATAGATTTGATTTGATGGTTTAACGGCATATCAATTCCTTATGGGTCATTTAGTGCCGAAATTTAATTTTCTTGGGACCTTTCAAATAATAAAAATGATATATGTTATTCTATTTTCACATGTGAATACATGGTAGATGATACTCAGCTTGTGTGCATATGATTACTAGAGGCGATGATATGTCTATTTTATGTTTTAGTTTTGTTGAAGTTATATTTTGGAATAAAGTTTGATTTCTTTAAGAAGGGATATTATATGGATGAATAGCATGAAAGAGTTATTTCATGTTAGTTGTTTGATTGGTGGTTTGATTTTGTTTAGCGGTATATCAAAACATCCATGGGTTATTTAATGCCGAAATCTAAATGAAAAAATTTTATGGCTTCGACTAAATATATTTGGAACGCAATTGTATGCCTTCAATTACAGATAAAATGTATTGTTAGTCATTTTGTTATAAAATGTACTGTTGGTAATTCTACTATAAAAAGTATTGCTGGTCATTTTGCTTTAAAATTGTATGGTTGGTAATTTTAACATTAAATATGTTCCGCTATTAATTTTTTTTATATAAAAATGTATTGCTGGTATTTTTGCTATAAAAAGGTATTTTTATACTTTCACAGTGTTTTGGTTTTGTTTGGGATTCGCTATTTGCCTATAGCTGGGATCCTAACCGGTGCTACCACCCGGATCAAGATGGATCTGGGAATAACAGCAAATAAGAGGTGATTGCATGCTCCCCAAAAACTCCCGATCAGAGTTTTTGCTGCTAGATAGTTACAGCACAGGAGCAATAACCACGCCTCAGTAACCACTGATGTATGTAATTAAGATATGTATGTGATGTATGTAAGTAAGAGGTGGTTACATGCTCCCCAAAACCTCCCGATCAGAGTTTTTGCTGCTAGATAGTTACAGCACAGGAGCGATAACCACGCCTCAGTAACCCTCATTGGCAATGGTTACCTCCTGTGCCAGGTACTGTAATTTTAGAAAGAGCACGAAGACGATCTGGAGAACTGCATTTAGAACGTGGTAACGCTGGTTAACTATAGCAGTCGTTATTGTGCAGCGTCATTATAAATATTAAAACGGGTGTTTAATGACTGAACAGACCTAATATTTCCAGTCATGTCAATTCCTTTCCGCCATTCTTTTTAGATGTAGGACGGTTGGGCATGCAACAGGGCAGAACAAGCTTTTCTTTTCTTTTTACTTCTTTTATGTCAACCGATTTGTATCTGTTCAAACGTTTAAGTCTTTGGTGAGAATGTAACATCGTATTTAGTCACACGATAATTACACTAAGGACGTCTCTATTCCTTATCAGAAAAAAAAAGAACATTTGTTCAAATTATTTCATATATTCCTCGGCAACGCTGAAAAAGAACACAATAAAAATAAAGAATTCAATGTTACGTATTTTTATCCATATATATATATATATATATATATATATATATATATATATATATATATATATATATATATATATATTTACTAATTCCTAGTAGTGAGACAGTGTATGTATTGAGGGGGAATATGCACACGCACATATACACGCATGCTGACAGAAACACACGAAAATGGAAATAGATCTAAGAACACACAGGGGTCATTAAAACACTAAAAGATAAGATACCGACAACTAATTCATCATTTCTCAAACCAACCTTAATTGTTGTATGACCCTTCGCGCAAAACTATTCACTGCCATTTCAAGAAAGACATTCGGATTACTAACACAAAAATAGAGAATGTCTCGTATCGAGAGTGTTTAACATTGAAAAACATAAAGAAAAAAATTAATTATTTTTAATAATATGTGGAAATCTCCACCATTTACCTGAAGACGGTCGCGAGACCAGAAACACGTGTAGTAAAATTATGAAAAAATAAAGCATAATATTTTTTTTTTTTAAATCCACATTACAACCAAAAACATTTGCGGTACCTCTCTTCTTTTTAACATATATATATATATATATATATATATATATATATATATATATATAGATTAAAATTTGTCGATATGTATGGGTTGTAGAGCTTATACAATTTTATACAGTTGTAAACAATAGGGTCATGATATAAATCAATACTACATAGTGATTGGCAGTTTCAAGACTTAAGCGAGCATCCCGCTAATAATCGATTAAGGCATGAAATTGATAGTTACCATGCAGAGTTGATTTCTATATTGTCTCTATCAAACAATTTTTCTCGCAGTCTCTTTGTATATATATATATATATATATATATATATATATATATGTCATTCACGGACAGTACTGTTTCGCTGTATCACAGCTCCTCAGTGCGACTAGACTTCCGAATGCCTCAAGCCAGGATTGAAACAGAACTAATTTGGTGTCAGCCAGAGCTATCTTCACTCGGTAGAGTTACACAACTAAATCTAGTGTATACATACAAATATATATATATATATATACACACCTCTCTCTCTCTCTCTCGCTCTCTCTCTCTCTCTCTCTCTCTCTCTCTCTGTGTGTCTCTGTGTCATATGACCCATATATATGTAGTCTCATTGGTGACTCCAAGCCATCAATGTTTGTCGGGCTCATTAAAATATACTATTGGTATAACTTAGATGTTAAATTGATTCCTTTATTCTAAGTAGAATATATAATTTTTAAAAATCACTCTGCATGAAATTTTAAAAAAAACACATTTTCGCATTGTAATGTTCACTCTAATAATTCTATAAAATGGTAGAAATAAGTATAGTTGACTGATATCCTATCTCCTCAACAGTACCTCAGTTACACTCAACTCTCCAGTCGACGAGTTAAGGCTGCCACTTTCTTTGATTTTCGCCGACTTTAAATCGGGCTAAATTTAATTTACCCTTTTTCAATTGATACTTCCCGCTAAAAAAAGTTATACGGTTCGGAATAAATAAATTATTTAACATGGACATTTGAAAACAATAAGTTGAAATAAAAGTGTGTTTTTTTTTTAAAATAAAAAAGGGCATACAAGTGATTAGAGATTTTTAAACAATTATTTATAAAAAAATAAAGTAAGAAATACATTAAGTATGTTTCCACCCTGATAGGATTCAGATCTACGCAGCCCAATTAGCCACATTAATTTTATTTCATTTTTTTCTTCTATCTTATTTATTATGAACAATATCAAAGAAATGTATTTCGAGCAATATTTTGAGTCACGAAATTAAAACAATTTATTTTGGGTTAAGTAGAGAAGAAAAACGACGCACTATGAAATGTTTTTGATGCTTTGAAATAGATATACTTGAATGGTGATTCACTCGGGCTAATCCTGACAGTTCCGACCTCCGGGGTCGCCACTGATATATAAATAAATATATATATATATATATATATATATATATAGTATTTTAAATGACTGGATATAAATAGTGTGGGCATAGAAATCAACATTGTCAGTTTAATGGCGTAAGCGATCACCAGAACATCTGCTTATTTGTTTTGGTGCACAGATGATTGTCAAAGTGGTGTAACTGCCAATCACTATACCATGTTGTTCAGTGTGTGTGTGTGTGTGTGTGTGTGTGTGTCTCTCTCTCTCTCTCTCTCTGTCTGTCTGTCTGTCTGTCTGTCTGTCTCTCTCTCTCTCTCTCTCTCTTTCCATATATATATATTAAGACATTTTTATGTTTATACATTCTTTTTTTATAGATACAAATATTTAAGTAAATGCTCTGTTTATAATAAACAGTATTAAACAACATTTACCGGCCTGAATGTCCGAGAAATTTTCATAGAAAATTTTCGTGCTCCGTCAGGAATCGAACCTGTATGCTATATGGAACCGTCATATAGCCTGACGTGCCTTAACCGTTTCGGCCACAGAGGAGTGTTCGGTTAGCAAGGTCGATTTTACTATCTTTAAACTTAGATCTTCCATGAATCTCTCACGTACATTCATATCTGCTCATGGCGTATCAAATGTAAAGAAATGACGTCAAAGTCCGACAATAATTTTAAGACATTTTTATGTTTCTACATTTTTTATTTTTTATTTCAATAACCAGTCCGGATATTTATTACAAAACTGGCGACGAGTTAACTGGAAACGACAACTCAATTTGATACGAAGAGGCTAGTTCTTCAAATTAGCAGCGGACATCTTTTGTTTTCTTCCTCAGAGCAGCAGTCCAACAATAAACACCATATATATATATATATATATATATATATATATATAATATGAAAGGCTCAAACACTAATATTCCATGGTTATAATTTATTACATTGGAATCGTAATCACGATCCAATTCATCTGACCTAAAAATTCAAAAATTTTTGAATTTG
Organism: Acanthosepion esculentum; assembly: GCA_964036315.1. NCBI lineage: Eukaryota > Metazoa > Mollusca > Cephalopoda > Sepiida > Sepiidae > Acanthosepion > Acanthosepion esculentum. The sequence goes on from OZ038499.1 coordinate 98,334,916, forward strand.
AAGGTCTGATGAATTGGATCGTGATTACGATTCCAATGTAATAAATTCTAGCCATGGAATATTAGTGTTTGAGCCTTTTATCATATATTCTTATTCTGTCCTGGACATTGAATTCTACCTGGATTCTATTCCCTTGGAAATTTATGTATACATACATACATACATATATATATATATATATATATATATATATATATATATTTATATATATATATATATATATATATATATATATATATATATATAATAGGCACTTGATAAGACACCAGAAGTGTTGAAACAAAATGGCTATTTTTGTAGTGATTTTCTAACATATTTATGTTATAATATTTAAATAAATAATTATATATATATACGTATATATATATTGACCACTAATTTTATCAATATATATATATATATATATTTTAAATTTTATTTTTTTTTAATCGTATCACCCCAATCAAGGCCGGAGGCGACTATCACGCAAGGGGTTAAAGAAGGGTTGGATGAAGAGCAGATAGGAGTGGCAAGGGAGGGGATGTGGTCAAAGAGAAAGACAGTGGGTCGATCAAGGCAAGGGGGCCACAGAAGATCCGGAGCGAGAGCAGATAGGAATGAAAAAATTATATATATATAAACCTAAAGAGCCAGACAAACCTACCTAGCGAGTACAACTATGTATATATATACATATATATATATATATATATATATATATATATATAGAGAGAGAGAGAGAGAGAGATAGATAGATAGATAGATAGATAGATAGATAGATAGATAGATAGATAGATAGATATAAACAGACAGAATGAGAGAGAAAGAAATTAAAACATGACGTATAGGTTAATCTCAAATGGAATAATATTAATTCAGCTCGACTAAATAAAGCATGCTTTAATGTTTCGGACCGATAATTTTGAAAGATTGCGTCAGAAAGCCAGGTAAAATATTTACTTAATTAAAAATAAAACATTTTCTTAAGTCTTCCTATAAATTGCTAAGCTGTATAAAAAAAAAAATAATATTAACTTCACTATTGATAATTCAGAGAACTAATTCATTATCACGTGAAATGTCCGTGATCAAATCGTTTCTGGGAATAACGGCGACAGAATGACATTTGATTGTCCTTGTTTGTATTAGGTATGTATATGGTTATTGCCGGGCAATCAAAAGTTTTGTGCGATTTGGTAAGCGAAATATAACTTGACAAACTTTAAAGCATAACAAAGATAACTGCCGAAGCATGAGATTAAATAAGAAATCCCATATTAGGCTCGGCAAATGTAATTCTCTGCTTACCTAAGCTGTGATCAACCAACCAGCTGACCAACCAAGGAAAAGCGGCAATGGCAAAATCAGTGTAGCAGCAACTTTCAAAACTGAAACGATGTTTCTATTCATGAACAAAGGAGATTGTTCTTATGACCTTCCATATATGGTACGTAGACTTGATGAATTTAGGCGCAGTACATCATTTTACAGTGGAAATGGCTAGATGTAACCGTAAGTTCTATGCTAACAGTTTCTTCTCTCGCACTTCTTGCTTGTGGAACTCTCTTTCAGCTTCTTACTTCCCAATTAAGTTTGATCTTTAAAAAATTAAATACAATGCCAATCGTGTTCTGATTCTTAATTCCTGTTCTTTTATTGTTCTCTCTCCTTAATAGTCTTTTTTTCTCATACATTCACATTCAGTAATCCCTTGCGTCTTAGTGGCTTTTCTGCCTTGCTTGGAATGAAATGATTAAAAACTTCATATTTTTCTTAAATTATGTTAATTCAACCCCAGTGCCTTTTCGATTTCAAAATGACCGGAAGTAAAAGCATTAATGATTCAGTAATATGTTTAGACCAATGGATAGCGTAGAGAGGATAGTTTCTATATCGTATTCACGTCTAGTTCCTGCGTGCAGGATTTTCAAACTGATGTAGTAAGGGGGAGATAATCAACACAGTTCAAAGCGGTCAGATGTTTAATGAGAAAGCCTTTTCCCTGTTCGATCCAAACGATTTGGGAAAATATATCTTGTCTTCAATCAACCCAGTTGTTTTAAAAATAAATAAGCCATATCTCTGTTCAACCCAGACGTACTATTAATGAAAATTCTTACTCCGTTTCACTTACATAATACTAAAAACGGAAATCTTGTCCCTCTTTGGTTTGCAAAAAAAAGAGGTTTTTTTATTCTGTTCGACTAAGTCTATCTCCTTTCCTTACTTCTTTCAACTTATATGATATGATAAAAAAGAAACCTTGTCTCTGTTTGACGCAGACGATTTAAAAAAAAGAATGTCTTCTCCTTGCTCGAACCAAATGAATTGAAAAAGAAAGTGAGATTTATGCTTGTTGCTTTTTAAAAGACTTTTTCATTTTCGACTCAGATGATGTTAAATCTGTAAGCTATGCCACTCTTTGAAAAATAAAAAAAAAGAAAGTGTTTACCTGTTCGACCAAGAAAAATTGAAAAAAGGTCTTGTTCTGTTCAACCTAGATAATATGAAAAATATGTTTTGTTCCTCTTCAACCCAGACGATTCGAAAAAGAATCTTGGCCCTGCTCAATCGAGAAAATATTGTCCCTGTTCGATTAAGACAGTTTGAAAAAAGCTGTCTATATTCGACCCTGGAAAAAAAAAGTTTTGTCTCTCTTCGACGCAGATGATTTGAAAAATGAATCCTTATCCCTATTCGGCCGAGAATATTTGAATAAAGTAAGCCTTATTCTTAGTCAACGAAAATGTTTTGGAAAAAGTAAGTCATATAATGATTAAGAAATTTTTGGAAAAGAGAAGCGTTGCCCTCGTTAGACTAAAATGATTTGATAAAAAAAAGCATTGTCATTGTTCGATCAAGACGTTTTATAAAGAAAACCTTGTTCTATTCAGCTAAAATGTTTTGGAAAAGAAATGCATTGTTCCCGTTTAACAAAGATGCATAGGAGAAAAGCGTTTTCCCTATTCGACCAAGATGATTTGGAAAAAAATAACACGTGTCTTTATTTGAACAAGATATTTGGAGAAGGTAAGACTTATACCTATTTAAGCAAGGTGTATGTGGAAAAATAAACCTTCTTATTCGGCCGAGCTGTTTTGGGAAAAAATATTCGAACAGGATGTTTAGAAACGACAAGAATTAACCCTTTAAACCAAAGTGTTTGGGGTAAAATAAGACTTGTTACTGTTCGACCGAGATATTTTGGGAAAAATAAGACTTGCCCGTATTCGATTAATATATTTGGGAAAGATAAGACTTATCCCTGTTGGACTAAGGCGTTTGGGGGAAAATAAGATTTGTTACTGTTCGACCGAGATGTTCTGAAAAAGTAAACCTGTCCCTATAATTTGAAATAAGAATCTTTTTCTATTGCTGGTCCGAATAATCAAACAAATAACAACGAATTGTGATATCTTTTATACTCCGAGCCACTGCGACACAATATCAATGAATGGGGCACAACTTACGTATATTACGCTAGCATGTAACTATCAAATTTATTTTATTGCAACAAACTAAATCGCTGTTCCACGCACATCTTCTACAGGTTTTTCTCTACTTTATTTTATGTTGCTTCTACGTGACATATTTTGAATATTCTAATCACTGAAGCGAACTGTCTTCTCCAAATATTAAATTGATGTTTCGTCTTGCTTCAACAACATTGTGCCCCAATTTAAGCTCCTTCAAAATTCAACACCTTGCTTGCTCCATAAACATAATAAGATGTGTTGTTATACTTAGTTTTAAGACATTTTTATGTTTATACATTCTTTTTATAGATAGAAATATTTAAGTAAATGCTTTGTTTTATAATAAACAATATTAAACAACATTTACCGGCCTGAAAGTCCGAGAAATTTTCATAGAAAATATTCGTCCTCCGACAAGGAATCGAACCTGTATCATATACGGAACCGTCATATAGCCTGACGTGCCTTAATCGATCGAGCCACGGAGGATAGTTCAATTAGTCAAGTCGATTTTACTGCTTTTAGACGTCAATCTTCCATGCATTTCTCACGTACATTCATATTATAAAACAGAGCATTTACTTAAATATTTGTATCTATAAAAAAAGAATATATAAACATAAAAATGTCTAAAAATAATTGTCGGACTTTGTCCATTTCATAATATACTTAGTTTTATATTATGAAATGGACAAAGTCCGACAATTATTTTTAGACATTTTTATGTTTATACATTCTATTTATAGATACAAGTATTTAAGTAAATGGTCTGTTTATAATAAACAGTATTAACAACATTTACCGGCCTAAATGTACGAGAAATTGTCATAGAAAATATACGTCCTCCGACGCATTATAAACATTTATTATAAGCATTTATTATAAACAGAGCATTTACTTAAATATTTGTATCTATAAAAAAGAATGTTAAACATAAAAATGTCTTTAAACAATTATCGGACTTTGTCCATTTCGTAATGTGTGACGTCATTTGTTTACATTTGGATACGCATCGAGCAGATATGAATGTACGTGAGAAAATCATGGAGAATTGTGGTTTAAAAACAGTAAAATCGACCTTGCTAACCGAACGCGCCTCTGTGGGCCAATCGGTAAAAGCACGTCAGGCTATATGACGGTTCCGTATAGGATACAGGTTCGATTCCTGTCGGAGGATGCATATTTTCTATGAAAATTTCTCGGACATTCAGGCCGGTAAATGTTGTTTAATACTGTTTATTATAAACAGAGCATTTACTTAAATATTTGTATCTATAAAAAAGAATGTATAAACATAAAAATGTCTTAAGATATATATATATATATATATATATATATATATATATATATATATGATAAAAAATAAAGTTTTAATGTAAGCTATAGTTATGGGTTAAAGTGCTCAATATCAGGAGATAGAGTATATGTAAATATAAAAGTGGATTCTGAAGTCAACACCCAGGGCCGACATTCGGTTTCATGCTTAAACACATCGCCAGAAAATTGCGTTTAAACCTGAAACACATTGTCGCTGCCTGGTGTTAACGTCAATGTCCACTTTATTTACATATATATATATATATATAGGCTAAGAAGAAGTTGGTAATCCGTATAGGTAGTCCCAAAAAAGATGAAATCCTGAGAGCTCAATGTAAATCCAGAGCTAATAATTTAAATGCAAAACAGACCACTTTAAGGCTCCATGTAATAATTTATTTCGCCAAGCCCTTTATTAAAGGACACTGGCTCATCAGACTCCACTTCTAAACGGTGAAACGAAAAATGATAAATGAAAATTGAAATGAACCTATACACTTTTGACGGGTAGTATTAAGTTTATGTAATTTAACAGAGAGGGTAATGAGGTGTAGTGTGAGAGACATGATCGAATTTAGAGAGGGTTTACATTAATATTTCTATCTATCATACTTAGTATTAAGGTAGGGGGCTCAGACATTGACCTATTTAATCGGCTAACTTAACGGAAGTGATATATTGAGAGGGAAGGGAGAAGTAGAGAGAGAATACACACACATATATATATATATATATATATATATATATATATATATATATATATATATATATATATTGGTTGTTTTTGGTTTTAGCTATAAATTCTGTTCCATAATTTTCCTTTTCAACCGGCTCCGCCCTGACGATCCGTTTAGGTGAAACCTAGGTAGGTTTACCTGGCTCTTTCGGTTTATCTTATGTTTTGCTCCACTTCGTGTATTGAGTACTTTACGTAGTTGTCTTTTTACTCATTTTGGAGGTTTTTTCTTTGGACTGAGAGCTGGAACTCTGGACGATCGTTTTCGCCTTGGTTTAATGTTCTTGGTTCTTTCTTTTTTTATTCCTTATTTTCCCTTGGGTACCGATTTGTTCTACTGCAAGTCGAACTATCCAAGGTTTTTCCAAACGAGTACCACCATTTATATAATATATATATATATATATATATATATATATATATATATATATATATATATATATATATATATATATGTGTGTGTGTGTGTGTGTGTGTGTGTATGTGTGTGTGTTTGCCAACTAGATGTCTTCCATATAGAAACAATGTGTGGTTATAATATATAAGACAAAGTATCTAATATTAATCTGCTTTCGAAGCATAGAGACATTTCTAATGCAATCGCAACTTCACTGGGCTGTTCATATTATGCACATGCGCGCATGGAGGTTTTCGAAACATGGGACGACCCCTGTCGAGATACACGAATATACTTAAGCAAAACTTAAATTCTATTGGCACCCCTCTGTCGTACTTTAAAGAAGTGGCTTCTGATCGTGTCAAATGGATGAGTGTGAGCATAAAAGTCATTACAACCCTTGAGCGGTCATGCATTGAACATCTACGCACTGAACATGACAGAACCCTAAAAACTGCCGTCCTGGGTATTACGTTAAACTTCATCCGCGTCCTGGGTAAGACGATAAACTACGTCCAGCAGCAAGGCCTCTGATCAGGAGGTTTTGAGGAGCGTGGAACCACCACTTAATTGCTGGTGTCCCCAGGTCCACCCTGACCCGGGGTGGTAGCACCTGTTAGGGTCCCAGCTATGGGCAAATAGTTAACTCCCAGGGTGTGTCCACGTCCTGGGTATGACGATAAACTACATCCGCGTCCTGGATATGACGATAAACTACATCCGCGTCCTGGATATGACGATAAACTACATCCGTGTCCTGGGTATGAGGATAAACTACGTCCAACAGCAGGGCCTCTGATAATACATTTTTGGAAAAATAATGTTGCCAGCTGTACAATTTTGGAAAAATATTACCGGCTATATTTTCTTTTTTTGAAAGAATAGCGTTGCCGGCTATACGTATTTGAAAAATATTACAAAGCTATACGTTTTTTGAAAAAATAATATTACCAGCTATATGTTTTTGAGGGAAAAAGACGTTACCAGCTATACATTCTTGAAGAAAAAATATTACCAGAAATAAAAAAGATTTTCGGCATTAAATGACCCATTGAGGTGTTGATATGCCGTAAAACAAACCAAACCAAAACAAATCTAAAAACTGCTCTAACTTTCTGTTATATTGGTGTGAGTTCGTTTCAAACATCCTCGTCGCCACTGTTATATTCCGTGCTAAGGGAATAAACACATAACACCAAATGGTACGAGAAAAAAGGTTTATTGTCCACAACAAGTACAATATGAAATAGGGTACAGTTATACACACAGGTCAATCTAGTAGTGAGTGCCACTAATTGGAAGGTCGGACGTGCTTGCGTCGTGTCGCTCTCCACTCCCTTCTGTCTGTCCCTCGTAGACAGTTGATATTATAGGTACTTGCTACCTATAGTGTAATCATTCATGGGGTGACTGGTTATTCCATTACAGCACTTTCTTACAGCCTTCAAGGGGTGTTATTCTATGTCCTGTATGGAAACTTTGTGTCGGATTCAACGTCATCGAAAGCGCAAACAGGAATAAAGCATCAAGTGCTGAATTTACATATACGGAACCCTAATATATCGAAAACAAGAAATTCTAACATATATATATGGTTTCAAATTTATAGGAGAAGAATGGTTGACATAAGAGAGAAATGCGTTGTCCTCGTTTGGCCAAAATCATTTTTATAAAAAAAAACCGTTGTCATTGTTAGATCAAGCCGTTTTAGAAAGAAAGCCATGATGAATATCTTTTGGAAAAGAAAAGCATTTTTCCCGTTTGACCAAGATGTACCGGGAAAAAACGCATTTTCCCTATTCGTCCAAGATGTTTTGGAAAAAAAAATAACACTTGTTCTTATACAAACAAGATGTTGGGGAAGATAAAACTTATCCCTATTTGACCACGGTGTTAACGAGAAAAATAAACCTTCTCCCTATTCGATTAAAATGTTTTGCGAGACAAAAGCGTTGTTAGTGTTCGACCAAGTTTCTTTGAAGAAGAAAACCTGCCTCTGTTAGCCCCATATAATTTATAGAGCGTTTATATAGAGAGACAATGGTGACACTGGAATCAACACTGCTTGGTATCTCTCAGTTTCACGTCTCAAGCGATCTTCAGACTAAGTTTGTTCAAATCTGGACATTACATTCAGTTGGGAAACTGTCACCATGCAACATTGACTTGTATAACCACATACTCTCCCCTACGTCTCTGTCTGTCTCTGTCTCTGTCTCTGTCTCTCTCTCTCTATATATATATATATAAATATATATATATAAAATACATATATATATATATATCCTGAAAAATTTATTTCAGTTGAGCTCTCAGGGAGGACGTGTGGGTTTGTAAACAGCGACTATTACGGCTAATAATGCAAGACTCTTTGGTAAATCAAATCGAGTTCTCTCTGTCACCGTGTGTTTAAAAATAAATACGCTTAAATTCACCTATATCCAATCCGTGCGCCAACGGCTTAGTGTTACAATCCCCGACTGACGCCAATTCAGTCGGGTTTCGATTCTAGCTAAAGACAACTAGCTACACTGAGGAGCTGTGATACTGCGAAACAGTCTGTCTGTGGATGACAACTTATCTTCTAAAAAATATATGGATATTTTAATTATTAACCCGACAGAATTTTATCACTTTAAATGTTATTTTTAGTGGATACTCATATTTGAGTAGACGCCCCGTTTATTTATTAAACAGTAAATTTTATTTTCGTCTACAGGTTTGAATATTAGAGAAGTTTATTAAACAGCGCATATTTTTCTTTATTAAAATGTCTTGAATATTCAGGTCGGGAGACGAAAGCAAACAAATAAACTGTTTAATAAAAAAAACAGACCGTCTACTTCGAATA
>OZ038499.1:98348671-98363671 GCA_964036315.1 Acanthosepion esculentum
GCACACGAACTTTATGGACACCTTATATATTCCGTTCTAAAATAAATTAAATTGATTTCAAAAATATAATTTAAAAAAAAACTATAACCATAAGAAACAGTCTTACAATTTTTTTCCTGTTTAAATACAAGATTTTATTTAAGAAAAATATTAAATTTCGGCATTAAATGACCAATGGGTTGATATGCCGTAAAACAACCCAAACGAAACCAAATACAGTACAAGTAAATTTCTATTTATTTTTTCAATTTATGTATTGATTTTATTTATTTTGAAGAAAGAAAAGACAATTTACACTAGTTACATTGTTCGGACTGTTATCCTCATTTAATTGTCATATTCACGACGTTTCGGTTGTTGTACGTTTTGGCCTTCTTCAGGTGATACACGTTGGAATTTCGAACCGAACACTTTATTTCGTCCACCGGGATAGGTTGTTCTAGTTCCACATGCCATGCCTTTTCTGGATATCTCAGTTTCAGTTAATTCCATTTAGCAACTCAACTTTTCAAGTTTTTGTTTACCTCTGTTGTGGCCAGGTATTGAACCCACAACTCTTTGGGTCAAGTCGCTTGATTATTTCAACCAATGCTTTTATCCACTGGGCCGAAACGTCGTGGATATAACGATAAAGATGAGGACAACTGTCCGAACAATAAAAATAGTATAGACAGTTCTAATACCTGATCTTAGAAATATAGACAAATGTTAAAGAGAAGAAAATTACTATCAAAGTTTGCCAAATGGTTGGATTTAAAAAAAAATATTTTATGAGATTTTCATAGGTGTTTGTAAATCAGGATCGTTAAACAAGTAAGTCGTTAAGTGAGGAGTCGTTGTATAGTATTTTCTTACATGTGGGTGAGGCTACCAGCGCGAATGACGGAACAAGCGAACCTGATTAGAGTTTTGTCTGAATTTTAGTTAAAACGTTCACTTCACGCTAATAACTTTACGAAAGGCATGAATCCGACCTCGCTTGTTTTCTGTTGCATCGCCAGATTTCTTGACATTTTCCGTCACCGGCGTACTTATGTTGCTTGATGTCAGATGCGTTAGAAAACCACTCTAGCATACCTGCCCAGACAGTAGCAGCAAAAAGAATGTTACCTCCACAGCCGACCTTGACAGGCGCCAATAAGATTGTCTCCTCCCTATTGTGGTCAATCTTTTCAAATTTTGCACTATCATCCTATTATCATTATTGTTCATTAAACACACAATAATAATAATAATAATAATTGCTGACATTTTTATCATTATTTGCCTGACTATTAGTATCGCTATATGTTATCATCATTATTATTGCACAGAGGATTTTGGCAAATCTGTCCCGAAAGGCAGATGAAAGACTGACAATGACAACCTGTAAAAGAACGAAAAATGAACACGGGTAACGCAAACCATTTAATTACATACCACTGATAACATGTCCGGGCTCTTGGTATTGAGGGATGCCCATTGAAGACGAAATATATAAAATAGGAATTCTTTAAAGCTTTTAAAGCTCCAAAACAATTATCAGAAGAAAAAAATAACGGTTGGCGTCAAGAAATTGTTACTTCCCATAAAAGAGGCCATGATGTAAGGAAGTCGGCTTGTATTAGACGAGCAGACATTTATTAAAAGTAACAAAAGTCTGGCATGAGGTTAATATAATGAGCAGCTAGAACTCACGAAACTAGCAAATTCCCTAAGAGTCGTCTTAAGACGTAGCTAAGTCTAGCACCAGGAGTTGGGTACACACAGAACATTAAACTTACGGCAGCAGCTACAATCTGCTAGATTAGTTCGTTAAACATTACTTTCAAAGTGAGAGGTACGAACTGATTGTTACCAACTGTAGTATAGTACAAAGATACAGTATGGTACAAAGATAGAATTGAAAGGTTACCAGTGAGGATCGAATTCCTCACATGAGTCGCAGTCGTCTTTGGAGAGTAGTGCATTTGTGTGTTTTCTTAAATAAATGATTTATCATAAAAAAGTTCTCGACCCGAGTTTAATATCAGTCTGCTCATAGATGAGCCTACAGAATGAATAAAATGCCCCCAGACAATTCCTTTTTGTACCGTTTTAATGTTTATATTAATTATATTCAAGATTCGTTGAAGAAAATAAATCACAGATTTTTTTAAAAACAGCGCACCCAGCTACTGAAAATCTTCTCTGAATCGTAAAATAAAAAATTACAATAGAACTAAGACATTATTTTTAATTAAAAAAAGTTTTAAATTCCTCTTAAAAATAAAATGCATTATGGAAACTATTGTCCTCAGTAAAAACACATTTTTCAATGAATAATGAATTTTTAAAAGAACTGTTTTAAATTTTTCTAAATTTTAATGATCATATTTTCTAAAGATTTAAATCTTTTCAAATTCTATATTAATCTGTAGCGGTCAGGTGATATTGTCATTAAGTATAAACTGCATTTAGAAATCATAAATGAGAAGCCTACCATAATTCAGCAATCTCCAGTATTTTAAAAAAGAATTTTGAATTTTTACCTCATTCCGAAATTTGCAAAACTTATATGTATATATATATATATATATATATATATATATATATATATATATATATATATATATATATATATATATATATTAAGTTTCATATTTACTATAAAAGTGTACACGTAGTAAAAATAGCAGACTTAACCAAAGTAAAATGTAAAATGCACAGGTTTAAATATAATAGTAAATATTACATACATACATACATACATATATATATATATATATATATATATATATATATATATATATATATATATATATATATATATATATATATATATATATATATAGTCATACCTCTCATCAAAAGACTAATCGTGGGGAGGGTTGGACCGTTAAAGCCGATTGTCCGTAGATGGCAAGTGATTATTTTTGAGTTATAAAACCACAATAGTAACTACCTGTAGTTCTGATCATAATGTAAATACTATAAACATGTATATATGACATAAATGAATATATACGTAATATAGGTATATTAATGAAAATAACAAAAATTGTATATTTCTCACAGGTACTTTCTCACGCACACGCTAATGTATCGTACTTTCCGTCTTTGTTTACAATTGAAAGGCCCACCACCGCCGCCAAGCGATCACTTTGCGAACTAATACGACTCGTTCCGCTAAGCCTGCAAATTTTGAAATACATTGCTGACGATTTAGGAGTTTTTTTTTCTGCAGATTTTTAAAATTTTATTTTGCCTGCAGATTATGTCCGTTGCATCCGAGATCCGTTGATCGGGGGTGGAAGGCGTAGATGAGGGATTTATGTGTATATACATATATATATATATATGTATGTATGTATGTTTGTGTTATATGTGTACATGTATGAGTGTGTTTTAAAATTAAGGTATATTATCTCGAGAAAGTTTTAAAATATTAACAATTGGAAACGTTTAGGAAATTATATTGTTTCGAAATTATGCATTTCGCCGTTTAGGCTTCATCAGAACAAAAGCGAAAATAAGAGTTGCGTGAGTGTGTATTTGTGCATATTTAAATAATGAAATTATATTATTTTTCCCAAGCTGGCGTTACTCCTGACTAAAAAAAGGAAGAAAATGAGTGACTCATAATATATATCTGTGTGTGTGTGTGTGTGTGTGTGTGTGTGTGTGTGTCTGTGTGTGTATTCGTAGCCAAAAGATAGTGAGAGCCTTAACTTGAGTAGCTAGGACGTGCTCAATATCAGAGATAGAACGTGTGTAAATATAAAAGTGAACATTGAAGTCAACACATAGAGGCGACATTCTGTTTCATGCTAGATGCAATCGTCAGGCCACGAGTGCTGTTATTTTTTTCGGCTATTTATATATATGGGTCAGTGGTGCATTGTGGGTAGTCTATTTTGGCGGTTATTTTACCAGAAGTCGTTTATTTGTTTATTTGTTTATTTATTTATTTGAGTTAAATTATTTTGCTTGTTTTTATTTTAATTTAATTTTTTTTTTATTTCTTATCTTATATAATTATTATTATTATTATTTTGATCTTTGTTTTTATTAACGTAGTAAAAATTTGTTTATATAGCTTATTTAATAGAATTGTTTTTGTTTGGGAAGATAATTAAACCTATTTGTTCAATTTTGGGGTTGATTGTTGTAGTTGTTCAAACAGATACCAAAATCAATTAACCGCAGGCTTTCCAACAATTCCTTCAATGAATCTATATTTAACAAAGCTAAGAAAGAATACGAAACAGCCCTAAATGATAGCGGATTTCCAGCAACACTGACATACTCACCACAGAACACAAAAAAGGCCAACAGGAAAAGAAATATCATATGGTTCAACCTACCGTACAGCAAAAACATAAAAACAAACGTAGGAAAAATATTCTTCAAACTCTTACACAAACACTTCCCGGAATCAAGCACCCTACACAAAATATTCAACAAAAACACAGTAAAAATCAGCTACAGTTGCACCGAGAACATGGCAAAAATAATAAAAAAGCACAACAGGAAACTTATCAACAAACCACACGAACAAATTAAACCCACGTGCAACTGCAGAATAAAGAACGAATGTCCCTTAAACGGTAATTGTTTACAACACAACGTAATATACCAAGCCACGATAAAATCACCAGATAATGAAGAAGAAGTATACATAGGAGTAACTAAAGGACCCTGGAAACAAAGAAATTATGTACACAAAACATCTTTCACAAATAGTAAATATGCGAACAGAACAATGCTTTCTAAGTATATCTGGGAAATAAAAAAACAAAACGCAGACCACACCAAAAATATCTTGGCAAATAAGGAAAAGATCATCAACCTACATCAACCAATCAAAAACTTGCAAACTTTGCTTGGAGGAAAACATAGCTATCATTACCTTCCCAGACCAAAATAAATTATTAAATAAAAGATCCGAGCTCATCTCAAAATGCAGACATGAAAACAAATTTTTACTACGTTACTTAAAAATCGAAAACGGAAAAAAATAATAAAATAAACAAAATGACAATAAAATAAGCAAAATAAATTAATCCAAACAAATTACCAAATCACACCTGTTAGAATAGACGAAATAGAATAAAAAAATAAGAAACAAAATCAATAAATAAAGTAAATAATAAACAAATTAGCAAACTATTATGACCAAAATATTAGTTAGACTATGGAAATCAAACCAAGAATCGGACGAAAAAAACATAGCTATAACTGTTATGTAACGTTTAAAAAATGAATAAAATATAATATACTACGTTACTTAAAAATCGAAAACCAAAAAAAGAAAATATACAGTATAACAAATAAATAATAACGAGTAAAATAAATTGACCTAAATACATCCAAATATATAAATAAGCTAACAACCGATACCGTTAGAAAGAAACAAATAAAGATAATCAATCCAAATAAATACATGAAGCAATAAACAAATTAAAAACTGTTCCCACCAAAATAATAGTTAGAACAATAATCAATCCCAAAATTGAACAAATACCTTTAATTATCTTAAAACAAAAACAAAACTATTAAATAAGCTATATAAACAAATTTTTACTATATTAATAAAAACACCGATCAAAATAAAAATAAAAAATAAATAAATATATAAGATAAGAAATAAAAAAAATTAAAAAATTAAAAATAAAATGAAGCAAAATAATTTAACCCAAATAAATAAACAAATAAACGACTTCCGGTAAAATAACCGCCAAAATAGACTACCCACAATGCACCTCTGAACCGTATATATAAATAGCCGAGAAAAATAACAGCACTCGTGGCCTGACGATTACATCTAGCATGAAACAGACTGTCGCCTCTAAGTGTTGACTTCTATTCGGACAGGTATGCTATACTCACCACGTTTCGGCCACTTTACTCTCTGGCCTTCTTCATATGTCTGATAGCTTATTGGAATTTCGCGCCGAACCCTTTATTCAGTCCAGGAAGGTAGACTGTTCCCATTCATCTTTCCCTGCATAGCGAATACACGTGCAAACTAGATGAGAATGCTGTTCAGAATAATAAAGCATCTAGTAATGATAACATATCTAAAAAAATCCCAGCAATAATATGAACTGGAGAGCAACTGCTGAAAAAAAGATCAAGAAAAGCTAACTTTTTTTTTCCTTTTTAATGGGAAAAGAAGGCTTGAAAAATTTGACACTCACAGCGCGTACTGAAGCAAGGCAAAACAGCGAGTAACCTACTTGACACGCTTATGTAAGTGAATCGTAAAAAAATCACCACAACAATAAGAGATGGCAATAAAGGGCCAAAAGTTACGGTAAGATGTGGAGAGGCATGCCCACGTCCTGGTAGTAAATAGAGCGATAGATTGATTTATTTTTTACGTCTTATCAACCCTTCGAAGGTTGTTTAAGGCTGAAATATATTTTGGATTCTAAGAATCATTCTTTTTTATTGCCAGTGAATATTACATTAACATTTGGTGGGTGGAGATAACAATGATTCCTACTATTTAATCTATATCTGGGAGAAGAAGAGATTGGTTTGCACCTTTCCAAAAGGTATTCGCGCGCAAGTGAATGTAACGAACTCGACTGGAATTGGAACTCGGCTCTCTGATTTCTCATTCCGAATCACTATCCTTACACCACCTGCACATCCATTAAAAAGAAAGAAAGAAAGAAAGAAAGACAGAAATAAAGAAAGAAATAAAGAAAGCAACAGACTGTCAGACAGACTATCAGGCAGACTGGCAGAAAGAAAAAAACACCAAGCTAAGTCTTGAATATAAAGACGTATTAGTAAGTTCATGTTAATAATGAATTAAGAATGAGGAAAGAAATCTTGGAGAATTTAACATTCGCTGGGCCTACTGAGCGGTAGTGGGATGACACCAAACAAGCTTGTTTAAATGGTAATGACATTAATGTTAAAGGTAATATCAACTGTTTCCTTATAAAGAAATATCCGGCTTTCACTGACCGAGCAGCCAGTGTTACTTTTGATTGAAATTTATAAAAATCTTTTTATTAAAACAATTTTTCAGGCAAATAGGTTTCCCAAGTTCACTGTCATCGCACTTTCCAGTATTGTTGGGGTCTTCTTTACTAAACTTTTGCGTGAATGGATAGCAGAACAAGGAGTGGGGGTAGATAATAAAGGGATACACATTGCTTTGGACTGCAAAAGAGTCGACGTTTTGGGGAGACCTGCTCGCTTACACGTGACACATAAAAGATGAGTGAATTTTTTTTTTTATAAGCGTTTCACCCCAAGCAAGGCGGGAAGCCACTGGCACGCAAGGGGTCACAGAGAGTTGGAGCGAGAGCAAATAGGAGTGACAGAGGAAAGGATGAAGAGAAGGATAGGGGATAGATCAAGGCATCTGGAGACGTCCATTGTCATTACATTTGAATAGTTGGAGATTATAGCTATCAGGGAAACAGGAAGAGGAGAGGGAGTTCCACAGGCGAGAGGTTCGGGACATGAAGCTATTGGAGTAAAAGAGACGGCTACATTTAACAGTTTCGACAGTGAAAGGGTGTGGACGAGATGCCAGCCGAGTAGAACGCTTAAATTCATGAAGTTTGGCAACCGGCGAAAGCAGCTCCTCGGAGCAGTTACCATGAAAGTATTTGTAAAAAAGAGGCGACGGCACGTCTGCGAGAGAGTGACTGCAGACGAGGTGCCAGATCAGGGCTATTTACATTGCATATCCGTCTCTGGATTTTATCAAGAACCTTGAGACAAACAGAAGCGTCACCAGAACATATATGGCAGCAATACTCCATGCAAGATTTGTAGATTTGAAGGATCGACTCCGGCGAGAAAAATTTCCTGGCGCGGCACAGGGAGCCAACTTTCCTTGCGGTGGACAAAGCTATTGACTCAATGTATTTGTTCCATCTCAGGTCAGAAGTCAATATGAGACCGAGTAGTCGCAAAGAGGAGCTCTCGAGAAGTTGAGCGTCAGACATTCTAATGGGGGTGGCAGGAATGGTTCTCTGTGGTGAGTAATAGAGCGCAGTTTTGTTTTTGAGGCGTTAAAGTTAACCAGCCAATTCCTGTCCCAGTTCACAACCGATTGGAGGTCCTTTTCGAGACGAACGGCCAGTTTAGTTTTGTCAACAACACTACATCTGTTTTTGAGACAGGAATAAATTGTAGTGTCGTCCGCGTAGATGCCTACTTGGGAATCTATAACTTAGCGATTAATTTGAAAATCACGCAGAGCGGAATATAAGAAAAAATAGAAAAAAATATGACAAAGCAAGAGAAATAAATATCAGTAACAGAATATGATACGCATATGACACGATATTAGTGCCAAACATAGAAAGAAAACTAGAACTCCAAGACAATGCAAGGAAATTGTAACGGTAATTGTAACAGTAATTGTAACGAAAGACATGACTTAGCTCGGAATTCGAAACGAGCGCGAACGTGTCTTGCCTGCAAAGTGATGACAAAAAAGAAATATGGCCGCTATTGAAGACACAATTTATGCGCGTCTATCTCGTCCAAAACGAGACGATATTTGCACACATGCAAATTTTGGCCGTATTGGATTAGCATAAGAAGCGGAGTGCCAGCAGCACCAAGAACAGAAGTCATTCGGTGGACTTCGTGTGTTAGAGTTGGATGTATGGATTGACAGACTGACAAAGGGGAAGTTGAAGTAGGCGCGACTGAGTTGGTGTCTGTTTCACAACCGCCCAGTGTAACGACCGAGAAAGAGAGCCACGCATTCCATTTCCGAAGAAGAAAAAAACAGCTAGCCTGCCGGCAAACGTCGCACTACACTTTTTGACCCTACCTCATCATTTTTTTTTCTACATGTGGAAACTTTCGGTATTCACTGACAGAGCAGCCAATGCTACTTGAGTTAAGTTCCTTTTTCCACTTTCTAGCCATCGGACTGCGATCAAAATT
The DNA here is from genome assembly GCA_964036315.1 of Acanthosepion esculentum. NCBI lineage: Eukaryota > Metazoa > Mollusca > Cephalopoda > Sepiida > Sepiidae > Acanthosepion > Acanthosepion esculentum. Next base: position 98,357,564 of record OZ038499.1, read on the forward strand.
TTCTCATCATCTCTAATGGTGGGTCGTCCTGGGTATGACAACAAACTAACCAGTTAGGGGTCCCAGCTATGGAAAAATAGTGCACTGGAGTGAAAACATTCAAATATAAAAATATGCTAGAAAAAATTACCAGCAATATATTTTGAGGGAAAAATACCAAAGATCACATGAAAATAAAATTTCTGCATTAAATAACCCATAAGGAGTTGATATGATGGTAAACAAACCAAACAAACAAAAAATAGTGATGGCAATTGTTGTATCCTCAAAGAAGGTTACAAAAACAGAAAAGGTGGTACCCGAGGGAAAGGAACAGCAACACGGGCATAGATGAAAGAAAGAGAGGTTTATTGTAAAAGAGAATACGCTACTAAAAGACAGAGAATCGGTTAGCAAGCTAATAATTCCCGAAGCAAAGGTTATTTACCTCACCACCCCGCGAGACAAGATGTGGCACAAGGCATTTTTTAAGGCGGGGTAAAACCGAGCCCGTGGAGTCGGACAAAATTTCCTCGTAGACCCCGTAAAAAACAGGGTCGGGTAGCTGTTTACCACCATAGACGAGACTCTGCCCTTCGGCATAACCACCTCTGGGTTCCTCTTTGCCCAAAGGCAGAGAGTTCGACTAGCTTAGCTGGAGACGAATCTCCAACTAATTGCCGAAGCAAGGATATTTGCCAACCACCCCACGCGGTCAGACATGGCACAAGGCCGAATTTAACGTGGGGTATCCGATCCAGTAGGCTCGGGCAAAAATTCCCCGTAGACCCCGTAAAAACGGGGTCGGGTAGCTGTCAACCACCCCAGACGAGACTCTGCCCTTCGGCAGAGCCTCGTCTAGGTTCCTCTCCGCCCACAACAGCAATATTAGCCGTTTCCTGATAAGGATATATTTGGCATTCATTGATCAAGCAGTCAATTTCGAATCAGAAAGTCAGATACATATAATGAGGAAAGAGACCTTGGGGAATTTGACACTCACAGGATATATATTGAAGGTGAAACATGTAAAGTGAAAGCTCGAATAACCTACCTAAAGGCCTTGTGTAAATAGATGGCAGAACATGGAGTGTGTGTCATAGGGAGACAAACATTTCTCAGAGTTAAAAATGTGTCTAAGTTTTGGAGAGACATGATCTTCCACATTTTGATGGGTTCGGCACATGAAAGAAGAAGAAGAAGAAGAAGAAGAAGAAGAAGAAGAAGAAGAAGAAGAAATTAAACCTACCAATTAATTGGAGAGCCGTTCGAAATTTACGTACGTAGGGCATAAAATAACAAAAATAGAAGTAATATGCCGGGTGTAACAGCAAAATTGTTCAAATTGTATAAAAGCAAAATTGTTCAACTGTTAGATTAAGCTCTTAACCTTTGTTTCTTAGAAATAATTAAAGAACTTACTGGAATTCTCCGAGGTTTTTATAACGCTATTGGACTACTTTGAGCAATAAGACTGTATAATTACTCTCCGAGATTAACAGAGGAATCGTGATGAAATCGACCATAAACGAAAATATGTTCATCATTAATAATTCATAGCTAAGGATCGGAAGCTCATGGAGGATAGAAAAGTAAGTTCAATATAAATATATTATTCCAGAATCATTTCTCAACTCATTCAAGATGATCTTCGCCCTCTCTAACTTTCTTTCTGTGCTTGAGTAACAAGATACCTCACATTTTTACCGTACGATTTCATCTTAAAGTCTTTTTCACTACTCTTTGGACTGTCATAGCTGAAACTCCTCTCTCACGTGCCAAACGTCTTATGGATTGTGCTAGATCTTTTCTAATTGATCTATTTAGTTCTAAGTTGAAATGATGATCCCTCTTGCTGTTGTGACTTCCTGATCCAGGTTTCCTCTCTACTGTTCCCTCTTTTTTAAACTTATTCATCGTTCTCTTGATGTTCCTTAAGAGGGGGGGCTACAGTAGGAATGTTCGTACCATTACTGAAGGAATGAAAAATCTTTTTCCTCTCACCATTACTCATTTGGGAAGACAGTGGGGCTAACGCAAAGCGATTTTAATCGGTTCTCTTTCTAGCTGAATAACTCAAACGGTTTTTCAGTGATTATTACAACAAATGGTGTCAAGATGGCTAAACGTCTTATCTGAAAATCTGGAAAAAAGAAACTCAATTAGTTTAGTGTTTTTTTAGATATTAAACATTTTGTGGGATGGACAATTATGCTGTTACACGATTTGCGGTTGCATCTGGCATATGACAAGTCAAGAGAAAGAAGTGTCAGTATCATACTTTAGAACGCTATCTCAAATGCATCAAAAAGTACTTTTGAGGTCTTCATTGAGGTTTGCATACTTTTTGACAGACTTGAATGGGTAGATAGTGCAGCGCCTATCAGCGCGGAAAGTGATATCGGCGAGCCGAGTTCGAATTTCAATCGATTCAGTTTTGTTCAATTCGCAATACTGCGCTGGTGGAAGGCACTGGTCCATCGCCCACTAGCAAGACAGATTGGGTTCTCTTGCCTGGAATTGCAACAAAAGCAGGAAATAAAACTGAATTAAAAACCAGCTTGAACTGTGATGGGCCCCACCAGTCTAGCTTTTCTTAGACACGCCACATTTGTCTACGACTGCAGTAGATGTAATGCTCCAACGAGCCTCATGGGTTAGTGAATTCTTGACGTGACGTGGCGAAACTGAATTAAAAAAAATCTTCAAAAGCAGTCTATTGATTGCACAACATGAAAGATAGTTAAGATATTGTTGTTGTTTTTTTTAATTCCCCGATTGATGTTTTTATACTTCGACGCTTCACACATCTTCGTCTCCAACGAGTTTTCTCTATAATATATATATATATATATATATATATATATATATATATATATATATATATATATATATATATATATTAAGACATTTTTATGTTTAACATTCTTTTTATGGATACAAGTATTTAAGTAAATACTCTGTTTTATAATAAACAGTATTAAACAACATTTACCGGCCTGAATGTCCGAGAAATTTTCATGAGAAAATATGCGTCCTCCGACAGGAATCGAACCTGTATCCTATATGGAACTGTCATATAGCCTGGCGTGCCTTAACCAATTCGGCCACTGAGGATCGTTCGGTTGGCAAGGTCGAACTTAAAATAATTGTCGGACTTTGTCCATTTCATAATATATATATATATATATATATATATATATATACGAGGGTCATTCAATAAATAAGGTGAATTTTTCGGTATAAGGACTTCCAATAAAGATAGAAGCTTACTTTTTTTTCAACGTCTCCCAGCACTGCCACACACTTTTCCCATCTGTGCACAAGCTTCCATATTCCCTCAGCGTAAAAATCTTGTCTCAGCCAGTCGCTCACAACACTTTTGACTTCATCGTCACTTTTAGACTTCGTGCCTCTCGTGAACGCTTTCAAGGGACCAAACAGGTGAAAGTCTGAAGGGGCAAGGTCTCGGCTATAAGGGGGATGAGGGAGCAGTTCCCAGCCCAGCTCGTTGATGGTCTGCACCGTTTGGGCTGCTGTGTGAGGCCTTGCGTTGTCAAGATGCAAGATGACTCCTTCTGACTGATGACCCCTGCGTTTGTCCCAACAGATAAGCTCAAAGTCCTTGCAATGTCATCCACTGTCACCCTTCTGTCAGACTGAATGAGGTCATTGACTGATTCGATCACCTCAGGAGACCTCACTTCTGTAGGCCTCCCAGGCCTGTCTTCATCCTCAACACTGCTCCGTCCTTCTTTAAACAATTTAGCCCACTTGTATACATATTATTTTGGCTGAAACATTTGGCACCATACACAGTTGACATTCTCCTATGAATTTCAACTGGTTTGCACCCTTCAGCAACCAAAAACTTGATAACTGACCGCTGTTCAATCCTGGAGCATGCTTCTTGGTCGGCCATCTTTATTAATCGCCAAAACACTCAAAGTTTTTTTTTAATCTGCAAAAGAAATTAAATCCATGTGAAAAAGAAGTAAAACAAAAAAATAAAAAAGAGTAAGCTTCCATCTGTATTAGAAATCCTTATACCGAAAAATTCACCTTATTTATTGAATGACCCTCGTATATACATATGGTTATTCAAAAAGAAAGACCACATTTCGAAAATTTTATGAATACAAATGCTGAGAGAGAAAAACACATTCAACACACTAGATAGGAAAAAGCGGAACCTCGAGGTAGTGTAATGGTTAGCAAACTTGTCTCGCCGGAACTATTACGACTGAATAGTGAGTTCGATCCTCACTAGGTACCCCATACTTTCGGTCTTGTGCCACATCTGAGCTACGCTTGGAAAATCAACACTAGATAGAAAAAGGTTCAAAGTTATTAAATTAATTTTTTTTCAATCTTGTTTTAATGCTTCTTTTTTAAGATTTTATAAGTTAAATTGTTATAATTTGTATAAGAGAAGATCTTGTTCATCGAAAGTGGTCTCGCAGGTCACCAGATCTTACACCATGCGATTTTTATCTGTGGGGGGGTATAGAAAAGTAAGAGTGTTTATTCCACCTATGCCTGTTACTATTGAAGATTTGAGATATTGAATTGTTGAAGCTGTGAAGTCAATATACACAGATCAATTGATTCGAATGTGGCAAGAATTGGAATATTATTTCGATGTTTGTTGCGCAACATATGCTGTTCATGCCGCGTGGATGGAAAATTGAACAGCCTTAAAATAATAAACTTTGAACCTTTTCCCATCCAGTAATGTGTTGAATATGTTTATGTCTGTCTATATGTTCGAAATTCCTATCACCTGAAGAACGGCCAAAACACTGAATATGGCAATGAAGATGAGGATAACAGTCCGAATAATGTAAATTTTTGTGATGTCGACAAACACTCATTGCCACTTTTGTAATGTCAACGAATATTCGTTGTCACTTTCGTAATGCTCGTTGTAGTAGAGACTTTGTAATCGCAGATACAACTATAGTAACGCCGTTGAACAATACTGGTGTCAGACGCCTTCGAATAACACTGGCACTAAATAGTACTTGCTCGATAATACTTGCTCGGATAGTAAACCGAATAGAGAAATAGTATAGTGAATAGAGTCGAGAATAGAGGTCCGTATTGTAATAGAGGATAAAGTAGGAATAGTAGAACAATTAGACATCACGCCATTTCCTACTGATATGCGTTTCCTCTATGGTCGCGTAGTCTACTTAATTCAATAATGGGATCGCCTGTGTTTGCTCACTAGCGATCTAAGTTCAAACTCAAGTGTCGGCAGCGATTCTTTTTTCCTATATAATATAAATAATGTAAGTTTTTATGTCTCTTAGCATTTGTTTTTATTAAATTTTAGAATTCTGCTCTTTCTTTATGAAAAAGCCTGTATGTAGCCGACGAAGAGAAACACACGATGAGATTTTCTTTCTCCTCTCAACGTAGACTGGCACACTGGTACAAGTGTGGGGAAACCTAGTGGGAAACGAGCTACGAATTACACTTGTTGACGATTGATCTACCTTTGGTACCCTTGATATTTACTTAACGTACAAAAGTTAGACAAAGGTTAGACGGACGCTGAAGTGAAGATATTGCTGTTGTTGTAAGTTCTGTGTAAGATGTGTTTCTGTTATTTGGTGCAGTTCTTTCTGTGATTCTGCATCGCCAGTTCACAAGGTTCGAATAAGGGTGCTACCCGCTAAGTCCAACAGCTTTGCATTCGCTGGAAGCCATTTTTAAAACTTTTACTGCTACTCATTTTTCCAGTGCAATTAAATACGAAACTACCATGACGTAGAGAAAACCCGAGGCTGACTAATAATTTGCATGATAGAACAGTTAGAATTTTCCGTATTTTACGATAGATGGCGCAACGGGACACTCATACCAGCGGTATGCAAAAAACGTAGGTTTCCATACTTAGCCAGCGGGAGCAAGATAAGAAAAACGAAGTTATCAGCGGAAGGGTTAACCAGTTATCTGAGTTGATAGTTTGGGTATTTCTGAACGAGTTTGACAACATGAATAACATCCGTGTGAAAGTCTCGATCTGACGAGGTTATTTAAGAATATGACTCGAGTTTCTAGGTTAGGACTAACCATCAATTTTAAGAAGACGGAATAGGTGAACAAGTCAATAAACAAGCA
>OZ038499.1:98373671-98396171 GCA_964036315.1 Acanthosepion esculentum
CGAGCCGTTATCCAGTACACCATCGGCACATAAAATCTTATAACACCAAGCGGTCATCCATCTATGTACTGACTAGACCAGACGTTGCTTAACTTCGGTGATCGTAAGGGAAAAACTGTTTCAACGTTATGCGATCGTAAGCATGCAGGAAACAGACAGTCGCCGTTCTGTGTTGACCTCAGTATCCAATTTTATATATACCGGGTGTAACAGCATAGTTTTCGAAATCGTGTAACAGCATGGGATAACTGTCTATCCCATAAAATGTTTAATATAAAAAAAGCACTAAACTACTTGAATTTTTTCCAGGTTTTCAAATAAGACGTTTTGCCATCTCGACACCATTTGTCGTAAGACTCACTGAAAAACCATTTCAGTTATTCAGCTAGAAATAGAAATGGTTAAAATTGTTCTGTGTCAATGCCACTGTCTTACCAACTTAGCAATGGTGAGACGAAATAGATCATTCAGTCCTTCAGTAACATTCATACTCTTGTTTTCATTTCAAAGTCCATTTAAGAACCATCAAGAAAACGGTGAATATGTTTTTAAAAGAGGGAACAGCAGGGAGGAAAACTGGATCAGGAGGTGACAACAGCAAGAGAGATCACCATTTAAACTTAGAGTGCTAAATATATACTTATTGTTCAAAGTAGAATCCAATAGTGTTATAAAAAATTCGGATAATTCCAGTACGATATCTTTAATCATTTCTATGATACAACGGTTCAAAGGTTAATCTAACAATTGTACAATTTTGGTGGTACACTCTCTCTCTCTCTCTCTCTCTCTATATATATATATATATATGAGTTTTCCATTTTATCATATCTATCAATATATATATTTTATCATATCTATCAATATATATATATATATATATGAGTTTTCCATTTTATTATATCTATCAATATATATATATTTTATCATATCTATCAATATATATATATATATATATATATATGAGTTTTTCATTTTATCATATCTATCAATATATATATTTTATCATATCTATCAATATATATATATATATATATATGAGTTTTCCATTTTATTATATCTATCAATATATATATATTTTATCATATCTATCAATATATATATATATATATATATATATGAGTTTTCTATTTTATCATATCTATCAATATATATATTTTATCATATCTATCAATATATATATATATATATATATATATATATATATGTTTTCCATTTTATTATATCTATCAATATATATATTTTATCATATCTATCAATATATATATATATATATATATATATGAGTTTTCTATTTTATCATATCTATCAATATATATATTTTATCATATCTATCAATATATATATATATATATATATATATATATATATATATATATATGAGTTTTCCATTTTATTATATCTATCAATATATATATTTTATCATATCTATCAATATATGTATATATATATATGAGTTTTCCATTTTATTATATCTATCAATATATATATATATATATATATATATATATATATATATATATATATATATATATATATATATACGTGTGTATGTATGTATTAATAGATATGATAAAATGGAAAACTCCTAAGTGATGCGTTTCGCTCAGAGTCTTCAGCAGGTTAATAACGGGTTTATCGATGGGGTCAGTCTTATATAGAGAGTGGGCGGGAAGAAAGACAACAAACGCCAATCACAATTTTACAATCGAAAACATTAAAGACGCAGTGGCGCCTAAGTAACCGATCTCATTTTCTTACAAAATTCCTGCTGTTACAATATGGAATTCTACAAAGTCTTTGAATGAAACACGTCCCTTCTCATACGATTAGTCACTATTATTCTGATATATTGATTTTTGCCTCATATATATATATATATATATATATATATATATATATATATATATATATATATAACATGCTAATTCCTGTGTAGCGAAGAAACCATATTTTAAATCAGTTAATTTATGATATTTATGCTCTGTAAATTTACATTCAGCACTGTTTTGTAAAAATAAAAATATCAATAAGAACGCCGGATTATATATCTTACTGTTCTTTATATATATATATATATATATATATATATATATATATATATATATATATATATATATATATATACAAAAAAAGTGCTCATTACCTGAAAATGAAAGTCTATTAACCCATTCAGACGGCCATTTCACCCCCCCCCCCGGAATATCCTCCCTGGGGCATGTCAATCCAAAAACGTTCGTCAAAGCAATGAATTTTAACGTTTTTTTCAGAAAATTGAAAAATAAGAATTAAAGAAGGAAGAAAAGAAGAAAAGATGAAAAAAGAGGAACAAACAACAAATAAGGGAAATGGCATTAACAGATGGATAAGGAGACAAAGGAAAACTAAGGTAGTTAGAATAGGAAGGACAGGAAGTCATGACATAGACAAGTCTAGACAGAAATTAAAAATGGTTGAAGATTAACAATGACCTATATTAACATATCAGCTCTTATTCAAATGAGGAAAACCTACATTGGAAAATGCAAACATAAAAGTTAAGAAAAGAAGAGTTTTAAAGATTATAAATAAAGGAAAATTATGAATATAAAATTAATACTATTATATAATTTTAATATTGTCTAAAAACCTTTTTATTTTTTTATTTTATATCAAATTGTTTTTAAAGGATGTTTCATAAAACTCTTAATGATCATATTTTCTGTTTTCTCATCCTATGACAATTTTGTTTATTTTATATCCATAAGTTATTTAATATCCAATTTTTAATTACCTATATCTCCCAGCTATGGGTAAATAGTTAACACCCAAACTTGTGTAAAAATACGTTTTAATACCAGAAATACTTTTTAATAAAAATAATTATTTCCAGCAATAATTACAAAATATTACCAGGAAAAAAATAATTGTCAGCATTAAATAACCCATTGATGTTGATATGACGTAAAAAAAATAAACCAATCCAATCTAAACAAAAGAATACATATTCTATTCATACGAATCTATCCTAAAAATGTTGTCGGCATTAAATAACCCATTGAGGTTGATATGCCGTAAAACAAAATAAACCAAACCAATCTAAACGAAAGAATACATATTCTATTCATACAAATCTATCCTAAAATGTTGTCGGCCTTAAATAACCCATTGAGGTTGATGTGCCGTAAAACAAAGTAAACCAAACCAATCTAAACGAAAGAATACATATTCTATTTATACGAATCTATCCTAAAAATGTTGTCGGCATTAAATAACCGATTGATGTTGATATACCGTAAAACAAAAAACAAACCAATCTAAACCAAAGAATACATATTCTATTCATACGAATCTATCCTAAAAATTCTGTCGGCATTAAATAACCCATTGAGGTTGATATGACGTAAAACAAAATAAACTAAACCAATCTAAACCAAAGAATAAATATTCTATTCATACGAATCTATCCTAAATATGTTGTCGGCATTAAATAACTGTTATGGTCCAGGTCCTTGTACCACGGTGATGGTCCAAGGTAGAACCAATGAAGCATAACTCGAACACAGGTATGGAATAACACAGATATATATTATAAATAGAATATATGTTCAAAAGAGTAGATGTGTTAGTAATAACAATCAGGTTAGGTTAGAGAGAACTATGTTGTCTCGAAGTATCACTATTCCAATGTCTTACTGTAACCGTCTGACTGACTCAGAACTCTGACTGACTCAGAACTCTGTCTGACTCTCTCATTGTCTCTGCGGCTTCCTCTTGAGGCGCAGTATTTATGAGGTACGGACTAGTCTATTACTATTATGGGTAGGTTCCCATAACAATAACCGATTGAGGTGGATATGCCGTAAACCAAACAAAACAAAACCAAGTGAGTAATTTTTTAAAAGAAAATTTTTAACGAAAATAAACCCATCCAAAACTGTAAATTTCCTAAAAGATGTTGGATTGTACTCAAAAATATCAGTAATTGAAAAATGGTTCAAATATATATGTGTACATACACACCTTTTTTACCAAACTATTTCTATGAATCTATTTTAAAAACTTTGTTGGCATTAAATGACCCACTGAGGTTTTGATATGCCATAAAGCAAAACAACCAATCAACCTAAATGTCCTATATCCTATAAAGAACGAGACACATAAGAGGATAAATTTTTCCTCGATGACAAAGTAGAAAACTTTATCGTGTGATGCATTTTTAATCGACATTATTTCTTATGAACGTTATTTTTAGTGGATAGGCGAACTTGTGTTTACATCCCTTTTTTCTTTTCTTTTACTGTGAAGTTTAATATCAACCGGCTTTTATCGAGAAGTCCAACTAAAGAAAATCTGCCACCTGACAGAAATCTATCACCTTTTTTAAATGGTTTCCCTGATGAATACAGGTTCCATTCTTGTCGGAAACTTATTTCCTTCTCGATTTAGGACGACTGTATTTTATTACTTTGTCGATCGGTAGGTAAAGGTTTATTTATGATAATTCAGGTAGTTCTTTAGAAATATTGACTATTTGTTAACTGGTATATTCGCCTGTAAGAATTTAATATCGCAGTATTTGTTTTATTGTTCATATGTATGTCTTCCAATTTGTTATATACACTAAAAGTTAAACTGTTCCAGTTGTAGTTGGAGTTTGGGGTCTGATAAAGAAACAAACTAAAGAACAACTCAACAAAATCGCTGGCACACAATTTTTCCAGAAAATCCCACAAATAATTCTAAATATCACAGCCGATATCCAGCGAAGAGCTTTGTTTATTTACTTATAGTTTTATTTATTTATTTTGTTAATAGCTGTCTTTTTGTTTAACTGTGGAAAAAAACAAAAAAAACACATCCTTCGCTTTTTCTCGGTTCTTGGTTATAAAACAAATGCAGGTCAGAAATATATATATATATATATATATATATATATATATATATATATATATATATATGTATATTTATTATAATTTTATCATATCGACAAAACCATTTTACTCACTACAAAGATGCAACTTGGTTTCAGTGCATTTCAACTGCACTTCGACGGGTGAGGGTCGAAAATGGTTATGAACAATCCTGCTTGTAGGCAAGCCGGATGTGAAACGTCACTTCCTTTTTTCCATTTGCTTGAGAAGAAAAATATGCATACAAAAATATATATAAGTATCTGAGTGAAACAATAGTGGTTGTTGATAGCAGTTTGGTGATGGATGGACCGGGTGTTTAATGTTGATTGGTCTGTGGAAATGTTTTCATCTTTGTAGTTAGTAAAATGGTTTTGTCTATATGATAAAATTATAATAAATAAATAATTATCGCTCTACTATCTGTATCGAGCTCTTTTTTTGAATTAACGCTGCGAACGTTGGAATTTATATATTACTTTCGTTCTCATCGCACCGGATATATATATATATATATATATATATATATATATATATATATATATATATATCAGAATACATCTAGTCATTAATACAATTATCCACATTCGGTCACAATGTGCAAACGCCCACACATTTTCTTATGTGCAAACGTTCCTCGCCTCAAGCTAAGGAAATATTTACGTGTATAAATATAACAAAAGCGGCGATATGGCATGCATACATTGAAATATACGCATACATGCCCACACACATGCATTCAGGAAAGTATTTATGTCTAATGATTAAAGTTTAATGTGTGTTTGTCCGCTTGAAGCTCTGAATATTAAATAAATATGTATTAACCAGGAAGGGTTTATTTTTCAATCCCCAGAACTTTCAGTAGATACTGCTTCTTTGGCGTTTCAGGTATTGATTTAGAACTGCAGATATGTTATTAAAATAGACTATCGTTAACAAAAAGTTTGTAGTTATTCTAATGGTAATTGGAAATCTAATGAACTTTCGTTTTGTTTCATAATTAAGGACGTCAACATATTTTTGCTGACGTGAGGTTTTTTGTAATTTTAAAAAATTCATTCATTCATTCATTCATTCATTCATTTATTTCGTTAAAGTATTTTACGTCGTTGCGGTCTCCACTCCACTCCATCTCACGGTTGTAGTTCAAAGTGATACTCAAGGCAGAATAGTGCAATGACTTGTCGATTCCTTTTGCAACGAGGATGTTGACGTTATCCCATCCCCATCTCTCAAAATTTAAAGACTCAAGACCTACAATGGCAGCAGGTGGTTTTAATTCAGAGTTTTCTTTTTCCTCGACTGGCGATGCTTTATGGAGACCGTGCCCAGACTACATGCTCCTCTCTCGTCTTTACTGACAAGTTCCAAAGGAAGGCAGGGCGTTAAATTTAGGGACGGCTTGGCTGCAGACATTACTGGAAAGTTGTCAGTATTCACAACCAACCGCTTTCGGGGTTCCACTCTGGTTTTTCTATCTGGATTAGCATCCATAGTCTTTTCCGTATTTTGGATGTGACAGCAAGGCAGCAGAGGTTTAAAATCATGGTTTTCCTTCCCTTAGATCAAGGGTCGGCAACCTACGGCCCGCGAGCCGGATCCGGCCCGCGAAGGCATTTTGACCGGCCCGCGAGCCTGATTACCAATGGCTCTATTTTTAATAATCTCAGTGCACTAAAAATATTAGACTATCTGCCAGTTATAAACTATATTAGACTATCTGCCAGTTATCTTTCATGAGACTTATTTTACCAAGTTGCGTTGCCTACGTTTAATGTCAAATAATGGATACATATTTGTTCTGACCCTTGGCTACATTAAAAGATAACAGAAACGAAAGGAACGTTAAATTGAAAGCGGCCAGGGTGGGACTGACATGCGAGGTAGCAGAAATCTAAAGACAGTTAAACATACGCGCATTATACATACATGCCTCATGAATGTGCGGATAGTACCGCATGTGTACGTACGTAAGTGTATATGTTTGCAACTATTTGTACTCGTATGTATGGGTATATGTGCTTCGTTTTTGTTTGATGTGTGTGTGTGTGGTTCGTTTGTGAAACAATTTTCAATAACAGTTTCAAACCTACACGTCATAATTTCATCCATTTTGATTTTTTTCACTTTGAATTATTTTGACGTTCCTTGAGGAAAAGTAATTTTTGTTAGGTGTTTTTTAATTTTAGATTTACGAATATCACCTGAAGAAATCCGGAGCGTAAACGGCCGAAACGTTGTGAATGTGACAGTAATCATGAGGACCACAGTTCGAACAATGTAAATAGTGTAAATAAAAATGATGTTATCTTCAACATAACAATGCAATATACTCTGCAAAACAATCCTTAGAAGAATAAGATCATTAAGATGGGAAGTTCTTCTCCATCCTCCATACTTAACAGATTTAGCACTTACAGATTTTCATTTGTTTCCTTCATTGACTAATTGAATTGGGCTTTTTTACGGCTTATCAACCCTTTGCATGTCATTTACAGCTAGAAAATATTTTTAGATTCTAAGATTTTTTGTGGTGGGGGAGATAATAATATTTTAGTGATACAAATCTTACTAATTGTTGTGGGGGTAGGAGCGTGTATTCAACACATAACGACACCGCCGTATCATCCGAGATCCAATGGACTCGCAGAAAGATTTGTCGATACGTTAAAGCGCGCTCTGAAGAAAGCCTCAGGAGTTCCAACGGAAAAGGCGCTTCAGCAATTCCTACAAGTATACAGAATCACGCCAAACTAGAGAACACAATCAAACATGGCACCAGCTGAACTAATGTTCGCTAGGAAAATTAAGTCAGTGTTTGACAAGCTTTTGCCAGGAAGAAATAGAGTAAAGAACACTATGTATACAGCTAGAAAAAGATACACCACCGGAGAGAAGGTGTTTTTCAAGTGCTACAGAAACAACGTTAAGTTCTGGGAGCGAGGCACAGTGGACAAGAGAATCGGTGACCTGATTTACATAATTAAAGGTCCGAAGAATACTCATAAAAGGCAGCAGAACCAACTCAAAAAATGTTACGTTCTAGAGCATGAAGAGAGTATACCGGATGAGGAGGAAGATCCCATTGATGTAATGTATGATATTTTTCAAGTAGAACCTCCGCAGAGTGCTCCTGAACCGAGAAGATCCGGTAGGAAACGAAAGTTCACGGATCCATTGGACGTGAATCCAAAACCGAAAAGATATTAAAATTAAGCAGATTGACATATACATATGAAGTATGCAAAGGGGATCTACAAAGAAATAACCATAATCATCATCCCATATAGGAAGCCAGTTTGAAATCCAAAAGGGATTCCAAGGCTTGGGAGGGGGGTGTTGTGGTAGGATCCACCTAATTTGCATAGCGGAGTACCGACGATATAAATATGGTTGGTACCGGAAGACAAAGAGGCGAATCCAGAGATCCAACTAGAGACTCTGCCCGACTGCGACTTAGTCAACACATTCTTCAGGAACGGTCTTCCCAGGAATATACAAAAGACTATATGTAAATATTGTGTACACTTTCTTGTTTCAATACATTTTATTCTAACTACATTTTGTGTTTGCATTATTATTCCATGCATTAGTCAAGTTTCAACACTAATTAACCTATAACTATTGGGGGATTAAGAGGTGGATACATATCTTTCCCAAGGGTATTTGTGCGTAAGGGAAGATAACGAGCCCAACGGGAATTTGAACTCGGCTCTCCAATTAACGATTCTGAGACATTATCCATCACACCAGCCACACATCCAAGCGTACAGCACCTGGTATTCCCAAGCGGTCAACTACCTAGGTACTGACCAGGCTCGAACGTATGGGAACCGGCGTTTTCTACGCGATGTGGTCGTAAGCTCTTTAGTCTCGATCATTGGAACATATATATATATATATATATATATATATATATATATATATATATATATATATGTGTGTATATATATTAATACATTTTTATGTTTATACATTATTTTTATAGATACAAATATTTAAGTAAATGCTCTGTTTTTATAATAAACAGTTTACAATAACATTTACCGGCCTGAATGTCCGAGAAATTTTCATAGAAAATATTCGTCCTCCGACAGGGATCGAACCTGTATCCTATACGGAACCGTCATATAACCTGACGTGCCTTAACCGATCGAACCACGGAGAATCGTTCGATTAGCAACGTCGATTTTACTCCTTTTAAACTACAATCTTCCATGAATCTCTCACGTACATTCATATCTGCTCATGGCGTATCCAAATGTAAACAAATGACGTCACACATTATGAATGGACAAAGTCCGACAATTATTTTTAAGACATTTTTATGTTTATACAATCTTTTTATAGATACAAATATTTATTATAAACAGAACATTTACTTAAATATTTGTATCTATAAAAAGAATGTATAAACATAAAAATGTCTTAAATAATTGTCGGACTTTGTCTATTTCATAATATATATATATATATATATATATATATATATATATATATATATATATATATATATATATATATATATATAAAGTTTTGTTCATATATATATATATATATATATATATATATATGAACAAAAATTTTAAGGAGCCACGACTAAAATAAATTTATTACGGAAAACAAACAAATCAGTGTAAATAAACCCCGAGTGAGTATAAAACATAAAAAGAATTACCCACGACCCACCCACACAGAAAACGAAGATAGTTCTCTTTCCTCCTGCACAAAGTCGTTCGATGAAGCTTGATGTACACCACTTCCAAAAACTGTAAATTTTAAACCGACCGAGCCTTGGACAGCACACTAAACGCTCCGTCAACATATTCAGAGGCGCAACCCGGCTTATTAATCAAAAGAAGTCCAATCGTTGACTCCCAACTGACTATATATATATATATATATATATATATATATATATATATATATATATATATATATATATGCATAACTCTCTAATTAGGGTTTTCCTTCCCTTAGATGAACTGCCTATTTCCGAACAGACGGCAAAAATTATGGCAGCATTCGCCAACTTAAACACCCAGACCTTCCCGAGTTGACATGCTCTATCTATTCGGAATATATACTGGGCGCGATGAATAAATTGTCGTCTAAATTACGCAAAAATAAAAATAACACTAACATTTCATTTTAACAGATATTGAATAAAATCGTCTTCGGCCTCCAGATGACTTTAGAATCTCCTTTTAACTCTTCTGGACAGTCTCCTTGTTTAAGTTGGTGAATCCTGCCATAATCCTTGCCTTCAGTTCATACTTGGTGTTAAAAAGTGTTTTGTTGGTCTCTCGCTCGACTGTGCTCCACATATAATAATCAAGTGGGTTGCAGTCTGGGGAGTTGGGTGGCCAGGTCTAAGGCGTGATGTGGTCACAGAAATCCTCTAACAACCATAACTGGGTTCTCCTTTTTGTGTATCATGGTAGAGTTTCCTGTTGTCAAACATTTTAGCAGCCACCCTCTTGACCCAGGACAGCACTACCACCTCAAGTCACTTGATGTAGGCCTCATTGATTGTGTCTTATCCAACTGTTTCCAATTCTTTTCGAATCCTCTGCACTCTTCTCAGATTGGCACCCAATCACTCTGAAATGTTCGCATTTGGAGCTTCCGGCGAGAATGCCAAGGAGGAAAGCATACCGTTTTCAAATTTCTGGAGGAGTGAATTGCGTCATGGTGATCATTTTCTCACAGACTGTGCCCAACTGACTATACTGTGCACTCAAAAAATCGCAAACAGACAACGCGCATGCGCGTGATTTAAAATATAACAAGGCGACAATTTACCCATAGCATCCAGTGTATGCGTGTGTGTGTATATATATATATATATATATATATGTAAAGAAATATAGTCTTAAAGTGTGCTATATTTATGGGATAAAGTGCTCAATATCAGAGATAAAGCGTGTGTAAATATAAAAGTGAACATAGAAGTCAACACTTAGAGGCGACAGTCTGTTTCATGCTAGTTGCCTGACGATTGCATCTGGCATGAAACAGACTGTCGCCTCTAAGTGTTGACTTCTATGTTCACTTTATATATATATATATATATATATATATATATATATATATATATATATATATATCATAATTAAGTAATTCATCGATTTTTTTTTAGAAGATACCTCAACATAATGCAGAAAGCACTGGACGGCCGTTTCGTCCTATATTTGGGACTCATCAGCAGTCCGCATCCACTACCCGGACAGTTACGTTATTAAGCAAACGTCATACCAACTGTGCCACGGGCCCCGGTGACGAAGAGGTAACGAATTAAACTCGACATAGCGCCGCTCGTTCACATATTCCGTGGTGGAACTCATCCAGGTTCCTTTAACCAAGGACTGTGCCCCCGAGAGCCACGACTACTATCACCAAGCCGCTCCATCCAGAGCATTAGAAGCCGGTTCAAGCAAGGATATACAAGAAATTGTTAGGAGGATTTGAGATAATCATAATTAATATATATATATATATATATATATATGTATCCGCCATTAAAAGACAAAATTTATATTTATTACCACTCATGATGATAATAAGTAAAAGGTAAAACTGAAAAACGAGCTAGCGAACCGGTTTCGAACCTCGCTGAACAGAGCTAGATCAAGGTTAACAAATATAGAATTATCAATAAAAGGAGATAGACAATATGTATTAGGAAAAATGCTTAGATGGAAATTAGTTGGAGGCCCAGTACGGAATCATTCTGTTTGCAGAGAAGGTTTCAAAGACAATATACAAATGGCCACCAACACTTTTAAGTGGTAATTCGAGTGGGACTAGCTAAGAATAGTAAATGAGTCCACACTGAAATTAGCGGTACAATTATGGCTATTTATTAGGTGTTCTGCGATGGGAGAGTCGTACGTATTGGTCAGAATGTCTGAAGGAGTATACTTAAAATTTCGGATATTTGTTGTTACGTGTTGCTTTATTCTGACATCCATCCTTTGAGTTGTTCTCCCTATGTAGTGTAAACCACAACTACATTTAAATGAATAAATCAAAGGACAATTATGATATGGTGAGAGAACGTCTTTCTGCATGGATGGAAGGACGGGCTTTGTACTGTAGCCGGTTTAACTTTATTGAATTTAGAAATTTTGTTCTTAATTATTGATTGAACGATGCCCAAAGGATAGGCATTGTTACAGAGAGTAGTAGTAATAAACTTGAGTTCATCATTTGGTTTTAGAGCAGATCATTAAAGCCCTATGAGTAAGGGTTTTAATTAAATTGATTTTGAGTTTTACGGGACAAAAAGTGTCCCAACTGGTACACAAACCGGTAAATGTCGGTTTGCGATGAACAGATGTAAAAAAAAAAACCGACGAAGATCTGCTGACTGAATATCAAGAAAGGGAAGAGAAGAGTCAATTTCCTTTTCTTATGTAAATTTTAAAGCTGGATGCATATTATTCAGGGACGAAAGAAAATGGTCCGCTTCAGTCTTGTTATCGAAGAAACAAAAAGTTTCATCAACGTAACGGAAGTAAACATCAGGTTTATTAGATTTAGATAACGCACTCTCTTCATGGAATCCAACAAAGATGTTTGCTAAGATGGGTCCCAAAGGGGAACCCATTGAAACACCATCTATTTGCCTATACATGACGCCGTCGAAACTAATTTTAACAGACATCGCGGCTAATTCCATCAGTTCGACAAAAATATTCTCAGGAATAACAGGAGAGGATAACTTACTACGATATAGGACATCAGCACATATATCAAGAGTCTCAGTAAGTGGGGCGCAGGTAAATAGACTGGAAATATCATAGGAAAACATAAATTTATCCGTCGTATAATGCTGCACAAAGTCGGAAAATTGAAACGAATCTTTAATATAGGCAGAGTTATACTGTTCCAAAACTGGCTGTAATATGGTGGTAAGCCATTTTGCCACGCCGTGTTTGGAAGACCCTACCAGGGACAGAATAGGTCTCAACAGAACCCCAAATTTATGTTTTGGGTAGGCCATAGAGACGGGAACGAATAGAACCTGAGGGTCTAATTAGATTGGAAATGTCAGTGGGCAAATTGTCAGATAGAGCCTGTTATTTTAGGCAACAATAATAATCATAAATTCAAATTATTTAGTCTAATAATGATAACACTAATGAATATAATAGTAGGAGTAGTAGTAGTATCCATCATAAATAAATTAATTAAAAGAAAATAAAGTAAAAGAAAACTATTTTTAATAAAGAAATATAGATAAATATGTAAAACAATATATAAATAATTATTGATAAGAAATTTAGAATATCAACATAGAAGGATAAACATAAAGATAAACCTTTTATTAATAATACTAAAATTATTAATTTAAAATTATAGATGAAATATTCATCAGCAAGACAATCATACATATAACCAGATATTAAAAAAAACACACACACACACACACACAAAATCTTTAATCCTCCAATAATGCCTAGTTAGAGTAGTTTGGTTTCTTAATGAAGCATCGGAGAAGTAATGCAGGTGATTGTACAGTCTCTGTTTCCAATTCACAGCTGATATCCCTGTGTATATTTTTTTATTTATTATTAATATTTTCTTTCGAAAAAAATGAGGGCTTGGTATACCAAATTTTCCGAAATATAGATACCTCCAACTGGGCAGTTGATCCCCGTTCTACAATTACAAGAGGGCTTGTTCTCTTTTGTATCGCCGACATAAAATATTTTTAATATTTGGTTGTTATGTGAGTTAATAATGTTTTTGGAGCAGGAATAACTAATTTTCAGAGATTTTCTATTGAAAATTTTTTAGAGGGTTATTGTTACTAAAGTGTTTGTCGATTAAGCTTCAAAAGTATCTGCCAATATTTATATTGGACAGTTTACAGAAAGGAGGGTTTGTCTTTCTCTTCGGTTTATGGTTCTAATAGTTATATTATTTTTCAAAGATTCCTGGTAAAAACCATTTTTGTTTGAAATTACTCTTACCGAGGGCATCGTTATAAGTTATTTTGTTCTCATTAATTATTTGCTTGTTCGACGAAAATCTATTTATTCTAGTGCTTACCTGTCTATATTTCCGGGATGAGGTATTATGTACACTAATTACATTATTCGGACTATTGTCCTCATCTTACCATATTTATTACAACGTTTCGGCCCTTCAGTATCTGTCTATATTTCTGAGACGAGGTATTATGTACATTATTTACATTATTCGGACTATTGTCCTCATCTTTGTCGCCATATTTATTACAATATTTCGGCCTTTCATTATCTGTCTATATTTCTGAGATGAGGTATTATGTACACTATTTACATTATTCGGACTATTGTCCACATCTTTGTCGCCATATTTATCACAACATTTCAACCGTTGTACGCTCCGACCTTCTTCAGATGGTAGGAATGTCGAACTGAACCATTTATTTCGCTCACTGGGATAGACTGTTATAGTTCCATGTCTAATGTATCCATGTAAATAGCGTCTAGTGCTTACAGTGTTAAGGATTTGTTTAATTATTGAGTTTGAGTTATTTGGACATATATATCAGCGGGTTCCACAGGAAAGAAGTAAACTCCTCCAGGGAAGCGCATATTATCTGTCGCTTAGGAACGTGAAATCACGTACAAGTAATATATATATATATATATATATATATATATATATATATATATATGAAGAAATATAGTTTTTAAGGTAAGCTATATTTATGGGATAAAGTGTTCAATATCAGAGATATAGCGTATGTAATTATAAATATAAAAGTGAACATTGAAGTCAACACTCAGAGGCGACAGGCAGTTTAATGCTGTGCCCCCACGAGCTACGACTACTATCCCTATGTTGCGGTTTCCTCTAGACTTGATGAATTAATTATAATTATCTCAAATCCTCCTAATTTCTATCACTTGTATATCCTGGCTTGAACCGGCTTCTAATGCTCTGTATGGAGCAGCTTGGGGATAGTAGTCGTGGCACGTGGGAGCACAGTCTTATGGTTTAAAGAGAAACTCGGATAAGTTCCACCACGGAATATGTGATCGAGCGGCGCTATATCGAGTCTGATTCGCTACCTCTTCGTCACTGAGGCCCATTAGAACAGTTGGTATGACGTTTGCCTGATAACGTAACAGTCCGGGTTTCAATTCTTGGTAGTGGATGCGCACTGCCGATGAGTCCCAAATATAGGACGAAACGGCCGTCCAGTATTTTCTGCATTCTGTTGATGTTTCTTCTAGACTCGATGAATCTCAAATCCTCCTAATTTCTATCACATATATATGTATATGTCTCAAGGTTCTTGATAAAATCAAAAAAGACGGATATGCAATGTAATTGGCACTGATCTGAAATCTCGTCTGCTGCCGTTCTCTAATAGACGTTCTGTTGCCTCCCTCTGTATTTTTTACAAATACTTTCACGGTAACTGCTCCGATCGATAAGCTGCTTTCGCTGGTTCCCAGACTTCATGAATTTAAGCGTTCTACTAAGCTGGCATCTCGCTCTCACCCTTTCACTGTGGAAACTGTTAAATGTAGGCGTCTCTTCTACTCCAATAGCTTCATGTCTCGCACTTCTCGCCCGTGGAACTCCATCCCCATTTCTTGGTTCCCTGATAGCTATAATCTCCAACTATTCAAATGTAATGTCAATCGACGTCTCCAGATGCCCTGATCTATCCCCTAACCTTCTCTTCATCCTTTCCTCTATCACTCCTCTTTGCTCTCGCTCCAACTCTCTGTAACCCCTTGCGTGCTAGTGGCTTCCTGTCTTGCTTGGGGTTGAATGCTTTAATATATATATATATATTTAAAGACATTTATATTATGTTTAACGTTCTTTTTATAGATACATGTATTTAAGCAAATGCTCTGTTTTATAATAAACAGTATTAAATAACATTTACCGTATCTATAAAAAGAACGCTAAACATAATATAAATGTCTTTAAATAAATTGTCGGGCTATGTCCAATTCTAATATATATATATATATATATATATATATATATATATATATATATATATATATATATACATATATATATATATATATATATATATATATATATATATATATATATATATATATATATATATATACAGGGTGCGATAGATACATTGTGGCCATTTTATATTTTTAATTTCGCGCATACGCGTTCTTTGTTTTTGATTGTGTCGACTGCACAGTATTTTTATTTGTTCGAATGGATGGTGAAACGAAAAGTGCAAAATCTGCTAAGGACCACAAGGAAGAGGAAGTTTTGGAGAACTATGCCCATGTCTTGAAGGGACACGACACATAGAAGAAGATTATATCTGTTAATAGATTCAATTAAATTATCTAACCCCCTGATGAATGGATCACATCTGCGAAACTTGAAGTCGGGAAGATGAGTTTTTAAACTTTTTATTTTGTTTTCCATATTTATAAATGTTCTATTTCTACTGAGCTCTTCATTTACAAAGACTGCTTACCTTAAAAGCGTTATCACCTGCAAATGTTAGGTACTGGCCGGGCTCGACACTGCTTAACACCATTTCTCCTTTGTTCACCGAAATTAAGCACTGTCGAGCCAGGTTAGTACTTAGATGTCGTACAACCTGGGAACATCTTGTACTGTAAGCGACCTCCTACAATATGGAATACGTCTCGGTTTTAAATAACCTGTAAAGAGTTGGTAAGCCGTAAAAAACAAATCAATCAGTCATTTCCCGGATTAATGAAAATATTTGCCCGCGCTCGTCTCTTTTTCCAGCTGACATGCAACAGGTTGTATTGTAATATACTTCAGTAAACAGAAATAATCGATGGGATGACCTATTGCGATAGGGGGCTTCATGTTTTCTTCCAGGCTGTTAATGCTAGATGAACTCAAACTAGCCAAATGAACTTGAACTCGATTCGCCGATTCCAGATGTTGTGCTATTAACTTGGGCAAACCCCGCACGTCTATAAAAATGTTAAAAATTATTCAAGGCCTTCATGCCAAATATGGTAGTTAGTAAAAGTATGAGCCCAAAATGCAAATGACAAATCAGAGATACCAAAATCAAACAAGTACAAAAATTTAAATATCTGGGAAGTGTGTCTATATCTCTGAGATGAGGTATTATTACATTATTTACATCATTCGGACTGTTATCCACATCTTCATTGCCATATTTACAAAGTTTCGGCCGTTGCACGCTCCGGCCTTCTTCAGGTGAGTGGAATTTGTTCCGCTATCGATATACTGGTCCTTGTGTCCTTAAGAACACATGACCCAGTGGATAAAGGCGTTGGTTAGATCCAGTGACTAAACCCAAAGGGTTGTGAGTTCAATACCAGGCTACAGCAGTGGTGAAGCAAAACTTAATACTTCATCTCAGAAATATAAACAGATACTGAAGAAGGCCCGAGCGTACGACGGCCGAAACTTTGTGATAAACATGGTGACAAAGATTAGGACAATAGTCCGAATAATGTAAATAGTGTACATAATACCTCATCTCAGAAATATAGACAGATACTAAAGGGCCGAAACGTTGTAATAAATATGGCGACAAAGATGTGGACAATAGTCCGAATAATGTAAATAATGTACATAATACCTCATCTCAGAAATATAGACAGATACTAAAGGGCCGAAACGTTGTAATAAATATGGCGATAAAGATGTGGACAATAGTCCGAATAATGTAAATAATGTACATAATACCTCATCTCAGAAATATAGACAGATACTAAAGGGCCGAAACGTTGTAATAAATATGGCGACAAAGATGCGGACAATAGTCCGAATAATGTAAATAGTGTACATAATAGCTCATCTCAGAAATATAAACAGATACTATGTTTCAACTGAATAAGGTTTTACCACACTAATCAAGTATTATGTATGCATTAATCGAATTTTGTATATAAAAATTTTAGCGCAATAATCGAAAACGCACTAATCTAATGCGCATTTCGTTTATATTTGAAACTATTAGAAGTATTTTGGTTCGATGATAGGTAAATATTGATCTTTTAGATAGACATTTATCTATTTCGGGCACAGGTAAACATTGGTCGTCTATATTTTAGTCTGGAAGCATTGGTTTCAGGATAGGTAAATAGGTTGTTTATATTCGAGTCTATAAACATTTACTTTGTTCGGAAATCAGTGAATAGTAGTCATTTATATTTGAGACTATAAGTATGGTGGAAGTCAACCATAGTTATCTCCTCTTTGGACTTCACGACAATAAAAGAAATGGTCACTTATGAGCAAGAGTCAAATTGAATATTTCATTTAATATAGCTTCACTATAAGTTTAAGCGTTCGTCTCTTTTTACTTTGCAATAAGGATTAACGTTGTTCGAGGATAGGTAAATATTGGTCGATGATATATGAGTCTGGTTCGAGGACAGGTAAATATTGGTAATTGATAATTGAGTCTGATTCGGGGATAGGTAAATATTGGTAATTGATATTTGAGTCTGGTTCGAGGACAGGTAAATATTGGTAATTGATAATTGAGTCTGGTTCGAGGACAGGTAAATATTGGTAATTGATAATTGAGTCTGATTCGGGGATAGGTAAATATTGGTAATTGATATTTGAGTCTGGTTCGAGGACAGGTAAATATTGGTAATTGATATTTGAGTCTTGTTCGAGGACAGGTAAATATTGGTCGATGATATATGAGTCTGGTTCGAGGACAGGTAAATATTGGTAATTGATATTTGAGTCTGATTCGAGGACAGGTAAATATTGGTAATTGATATTTGAGTCTGATTCGGGGATAGGTAAATATTGGTAATTGATAATTGAGTCTGGTTCGGGGATAGGTAAATATTGGTTGTTGATATTTGAGTCTGATTCGGGCATAGGTAAATACTGGTCGTTGATATTTGAGTCTGATTCGAGAATAGGTAAATATTGATAATTGATATTTGAGTCTGGTTCGGGAATAGGTAAATATTGGACGTTGATATTTGAGTTTGATTCGGTGAAAAGGTAAATATTGGTCATTGATATTTGAGTCTGGTTCGGTGATAGGTAATATTAAGCGTTGATATTTGGTGAGATAAGCCCTTACTTTGTTCGAAGATTGGTAAATATTCTTCGTTCATTTTTGAGGCCAAAAGCCTTTTTTTACTCCGATAGATAAATACTTATTGTTTCTATTTAGATCTATAAGCTCTTACTTGATTTGAGAATAGTTTAACAACAGTAATTTTATTTGGGCTTGTAAGCATTTACTTGGCAGATGATCCCTTTTTGGGAGGGGGTCTTACCCCTCAGTTGGTGTATTATAGTCTTTAACGACTGGGTAATCGATGATAGGAGAATCGTTTATTTATATATAATACATATAATTGTTTGGAATTCTCTGAACTGTTCGTTCTTCGAGAAACAGTTGATTCCGTTTCCCGATGTTGGGACACACTCGCGTTAGCGCAATCTGAAGGAAACACGTGCGCACACACATTTGTTCTTTGCTCATCTGTCGACAAAAACAAACAAACATGTTTTGAGTAAAAAAAAAAAAAAAAGTGCACTCAGTGACCTGTTGTTCGATCAAATAAAGTGTACCGAATGACCCGAGTGTCGCCCCTCCTTCCAGCAAAACCGGGGCTCAGTAAGTCGCGAGGATTACGAGCTGACGTGATTTCAAAACGTTCCTTGAAATGACGTGGCGAGATTAGCGGCTTGAGGATTAACACATTTAAGCAAGATGCAGCTCTTTAAGCAAGTGAAAGTTCAGCCCAAGCGAATTCCAGACGGGGTCTTTTTTTGTTTGTTTGTTATTTGCTTTATTTGCACGTACATGCATGTGTGCGTGCGTACGTGTATATTTATGTGTGTTCGTGCGTGCGTACGCGTGTGAGCTTGTGTGTGGTTTGTTGGGAGATATGAGACGGACAGGCACGCTACAAGAACAACCACAAGAATAAATTAAAAAAAAGAAAGAAGAATTGATATATTATCGTTGTTATTATTATTATTAGTAGTAGTAGTAGTATTACGAAAATACCAGTAATGGTGGCGGCGACGGTGGCAAGCGGAATACGAAGAAGTACAACAACAACAATGAGGACGAGAAAAAGATGAGTTGATGTGATGTAGACGGTAGTGTTTCCGGTGCTAAAAAAAGATTAATATCAATCTAAAACAGAAGATAATATTTCTAATAATGACATTTTTTATTAGCAGTAATATTAATATAATTCAAAACTGTGATTATAAATTAAAGATAACGAGGAAAAGAAAATAAGTATAATCTCTTAGTAAATAATAGACTATCATGACCTATTTATTCGGATTCAAATAAAGAAGTTACAATATATATCTATATCTATCTATATATCTATCTATCTGTGTATGTATATATATATATATATATATATATATATATATATATATATATATATATACACACAGACTGTTCATAAAGTTCGTGTGCACTTTTAAAAATTTATAACTTTATTTGTATTTGTGATAGAAATAATCTGTAAAAATGTTATAAAGTTTAATGTACCTAGTTTTAAGTATAGCTAAAATAACTAATGTGATTTCAGGCATTACTGTAAATCAGTTGGCAAATGTTTTCCGTGAACTGCAAAATCGTATTACCCTTTGTATTGCTAATGATGGAGGACATGTGGAAACTTAAATAAAATTTCAATAAAACCTTAAAAAATATAGATTTACTTCTTTTAATCTTTTTTACAAATTATTTCTATCGCAAATACAAATAATGGACACCCTGTATATATATATATATATATATATATATATATAGTGTTTTAGTGGACTCAGAAATTTACAATCTGCTTGTCTGAATCATCATCAAGAAGCGAGAGCAAGATCTAAATGGTCAGTCAATCCAACTCAAACTTGCTCCATATGTGGCCTCCTTTGTAAATCACTAGCGGGTCTTAAATGCCACTTAATATTACCGCACAAAATTTCATAACTGAATCAACTAAGCTGTCAGATCCTCATACATCGAAACCGACGGGAAAGTCCATTATATATATATATATATATATGGTTATGTTTTTTTATTTAATTTTTCTTGTGTTCCTATAATGTTTTTTTTTTCTTTTTTGATCATAAATTATATAGAAATTGTCCGAATGCTGCGTATGTCCGAGCGCTTTAATATACAACATTCGGACAATTTCTACATACATGATGCCCAGAAAAAAAAAACATAAGAACACAAGAAAAATTAAGTAAAACATTAACCGCAGTACTGTGTCACTTGCTTTTAGCGAAACTTGTATAAAAGAGGGATTGCTTCCCAAATACACTATCGTTGTAATGGTATGTCCCACAATCCCTATCGCCTATGCGGACTGACTATATAAGTAGCTATATATAGTGAGCACTGGATATACCTTGGGGCTTGCTTCGGGAATTAATTGGAGATTTGTCTCCAGCTGAGCTGGTCGAACTCTCTGCTTTCGGGCGAAGAGGAACCCAGACTAGGCTATGCCGAAGGGCAGAGTCTCTTTCTGGTGTGGTAGACTGCTACTCGAACCCGTTTTTTACGGGGTCTACGGGGAATTTTTGCCCGAGCCCACTGGCTCGGTTTTTTACCCCGCATTAAAAAAGGCCTTGTGCCACATCCTGCCTCGCGGGGTTGTGAAGTAAATAACCTTGCTTCGGCAATTAGTTGGATATTCGTCCCCAGCTGAGCTGATTGAACTCTCTGACTTCGGGCAGAGGAACCCAAACGAGGCTGGGGTGGTAGACAGCTACCCGACCCCGTTTTTACGGGGTCTCAAGGGAATTTTTTGCCCCAGCCTACGGGCTCCGATACCCTACGTTAAATTCGGCCTTGTGCCACATCGGACCGCATGGGGCGGTTGGCAAATATCCTTGCTTCGGCAATTAGTTGGAGATTCGTCTCCAGCTAATATAGTCGAAGTCTCTGCCTTTGGACAGAGAGGAACCCAGAGGAGGTTATGCCGAAGGGCAGAGTCTCGTCTGGGGTTGCAGACAGCTTTCCGACCCCGTTTTTTACGGGGTCTATGGGGAATTTTTGCCCGAGTCTACTGGCTTGGTACCCCACATTAAATTCGGCCTAGTGCCACATATGACCGCGTGGGGCGGTTGGCAAATATCCTTGCTTCGGGAATTACTAGGCTGCCAACTATTAGTCTATTTTTACTAGGCTGCCAACTGATTCTCTGTCTTTCAGTAGTGTATTCTCTTTTACAATACACCTCTCTTCTTTCATCTACGTGCGTGTTGCTGTTCCTTCACTCGAGTACAACCTTTGTCTGTTTGTAACTCCTTTAAGGATACAACATACATATATATATATATAGAATCACTCTCGCAAACAATTTCGAGTTTAATGTATTTTATTAAAAATTGTTTGCGACAGTGATTCTTGCCATTCATATCATTAACTTCACTATCTGCTTTTTGTATGAATGATTCATGTAATGCAAATTGAACTGCACCACATACTTGATATTAAAACAACTGATCCGATGTGCAAATTTCTTATAATAACAGTGACATTCATCTATTTAATGAACGATTTAGTTCATGCCATATTGACTGGAAAAAACCCTACTTCTACAAAAGAATTCTCATATTACTATATTAGTACAAAAACGCACAA
>OZ038499.1:98398671-98411171 GCA_964036315.1 Acanthosepion esculentum
GATGGATATTTACTTTAGTGAAACTTTTAGTCTTATTGGACGGTGGTTTTTAATTTAACTGTTTGAAATATAGAGATATTCAATCTAACACCCAAAAATAAAGTTTTAAAAAAGTGACTCACCTGATATTTTTTTCTAAATGTTCTCTTCTCCGATGAAACACAAAGTTGAAAGTTGAGCTAAATTCAAAGGATAAGCGATCTAAAATCCGAAGAAGCAGCTTTGAAAGCTCTTTGAATTTAGCAGTAAGTACTGTCAAGCATCCGTTCAGTATAATGTTCTGGGGATGCTTTTCTTTTCATGGAACTGGTTTCTTAAAACCTATTGAAAAGACCCTCAGGAGCGAGCAGTACAAGAGAATTTTAGAGTTTTGTCTGCTCACTTCTGCTGAAAGGGTGCAAATCGACCCCACCAAGCTCATTTTTATGCAGGATAATTCTCCCTGTCACAAATCAAAATTGATGAAGGAATACTTTGATGAGAAGCGGGTGGGTGTTATGACATGGCCGCCCCAATCTCCTGACCTCAACCGCATAGAAAACTTATGGAGCATTATAAAGTACAGGCTATCGAGAAAGTAGTTGAGCAACAAAGTGGATTTGTTTGTGAATTTCATATCCGAATGGAATTCAATACTTGGAGATGAGATTTGCCAGAACCTAATCAAGTCAATGCCAAAAATGGTTGAAAAGGTTATTCAAAATAAAGGAGGACCCATAGATTATTAAATATTTCGAACTATATTATCTATTATAAATAAATTATACCTCTATTATTCTTTATTTAAAGCTGTTCGGTTATGTTTCTATTGATTACTAGTTGCAGGAAATAAGTGAGTCACTTTTTTTGCACAGAGATTTTCCCTAAACCTCATTTATATCCAAAATTATAATTATCAATAGAATACCTTAGGGTGAGTAAACTTTTTTACTAGGTGGTCGGGAACGGGTCTTTATATTAGTAAGATCAAAAATTAGTTTGACCCCAAAAACAATAGGCGAAAAAAATTTAAGTAAAAAAAAACAGGTGAGTCACAGCACTGTATATTTAGGCAATATAACTTCACTAATACATGTTTCATTGTAACTGCATTTCGTTGTGATAGTGATTTAAAAAAAAAAAAAAAAAAAAACACGCCTGGACCAATATACTACCCCATAAAAATAATAAACAAAAACTTAAAATTCTCTAGGCTCTCTATATGAAAAGCAACCAGCCTACAGTTAACAAAATATATTACCAATGTAGCAGAAACTTGTTGAAGAGCATATAACAAACATTTAAGGACACTTTGCATGATATCAGTTTCCGGTCAGCTCCTTTATATAGGGACGCTTGTTTTGCAAAAAAGTTACAACGGATAAATTTAAAATTTAAAAATAATTACAACAATTATAATTTAAAAAAAAAACAAAAAAAAAACACCATTGCAATGAGATGCAGATTTTATCACAGTTACAACTTTGTCTTTGTAGTTTATTCCTGGGCGATGATCTTGAAGGAGATCGAAAGTACTTGGTAGGAAAAAACTACGGTACATTCCTTGATGAATTTCATCTTGACTTCGAGAAACTAATTAGAGAACTGAAAAGATCAGTATAAAAATAGACATAGTATGTCTATAGTATTCAATGAAACACACACACACACACACACACACACACACATATCGTCAGGCCTGTCGATTGCGTCTAGTATGAAACAGCCTGTCGCCTCTGAGTGATGACTTCAATGTTCACTTTTATATTTACACACGCTCTATCTCTGATATTGATCACTTTATCCCATAAATATGGCACATTTTAAGAATATATTTCTTCATATATATATATATATATATATATATATATATATATAATGTTCATAGTAATAAAAATACTGTCATATTTAAAACTATTAATTACATCCAGATCAGGACCAATAATATTGCACATTCTTCTTTGGATCTTATCAAAGAACTCACGGTAAATGGCAGAGGCACTGGACCATATGTGGTAGCAATATTCTAAGCCTGGTCGAAAGGTAGATTTATTGTCATAGGAACAATTTTTCATGAAGGTAGCAAAAGCGAATGAATCCTTTATGCAATTAAAGGTATAGATCTCAAGAACCGGTTTTAATATGTCGGCCATCTATTTGGTATATCTGTATTAAACAATATATAATGCTAAAAATTTGTGACATCTATAGGGGAAGAGTGTTCTATGTTGGAGATAGAGCGTTTATGGATACAGAAATATGTTACTTATTACCCAAACAGAAGAGAAACCTCATTTCTTTATTATGTAAACATACAACGCGAACTTCCATCGCTTTCCATCGAGCGGCCAATGATTATCCCACATTGAATTTCGATTATTGATTTGTCTGCACCGAAAGCTGGGAAGAGGCACGATGCACGCTCACAAGCTCATAATGAAAGACAAACGCCACGCCGAGAAATAAGGACTTGAATCATGTTTCTCATATTATGAAATACATTCATTATTCAGGGATTAGCCTGCTCGTCCGGGTGGGTAGATAGATGATACTTGTGACAACTTCTGCTATGTTAGTCTGTCAGTTCAGCTCTTCCCCCTACCAAAATCGTGGTCCATCTAATCGTTCCGACGTGGCGGGTGACAACATGAATGGATGGAACAGAAACCACATGTCGAATACGTCCGTCTCCCGCCAAGAGCGGATATAAACTCTCCAGCCCGATCCCAAGCATGACTGTTAATATAGACCAGATATACACTATTTCTGTTTTTTGTTGTCACTTCAGCTCTAAAAACTCCTTTGGTTAAAGTGGATGCCTCTGAGAAGACCGAAATTCAAAAAGAACCATCTGCTGGTCAATCATACAGAAACCCTTGGCATCGAGATAAGACCACTCCTATCTAGGTGGGTGTCTATAGTACCACAGTTGTAATGGTTAAATTCGAAGCTACTTGAAAAAGAAAGGTCTGTCGATATCGGTTGCGAAATACTGCTTACGGTGCATGTCATAGTTTTTGAAAAGCATTCCGAATTCATCGCGTCATCGCTGGATCGAAACTTTGGCAATAGTACTACAACAGCTGCATTGCACAGAGCACACACACACACACACACACACACACACACACACACACACACACACACACACACACACACACACACAGATAAACACGTCCGGGTTTGCTTATGTGTATCGGGTGTTTGCAGAAAACGTTTACCAGCGAATCGAACCTCTTACATAACACTCAATGAAAAAAAATGATTAATGTTTTATTTTTCTTCTGACAGCACCGAAGAGAAAGATGAATAATTAACCTCCGATCTGGGTCATTTTCAAAATAAAAAAATCGAAGATGATTTGTCATCAAATTAATAAACAATACGGTAGCATGTTTATTTTTAAATCTTTTGTTATTCCTGACCGATAATAGGTATTTTTTAACAAAGCAATTTCGTACAAGGCATCACTTCCGAAACATCCACTGAGAATACACTTCAATAACAATGGCTTTTAAAAAATAATCGTTAACCACTGCATTACAGTCCGACCTGTTTAATACGCTACCCTTGGGACCAGGCCAATGCCGGACCACCCAAAATGCAAGATGACAGAAATCACTCTTAGATTTGCCAATTCATTCTGCTGTTTTATCAAAAGTAAAACAAAGCTTGAAACAAGAAATAAAAAAATCACTAATGCTTCCAAACATGGATTTTATCGTTTCATGCAATACAATGACAAAAAAAAACATTCTAAAATCCCCCAAAATAATATATATATATACTTCAGTCAGTTATGTGACCTGCGTGATACACGCTTTGGCGATCATATCTTTCGATACATGAATGACGACGCAATTTTTTCCCGCAGTAGGTTGCAATTTCATCCTGCAGTAGACCATTTGCCATTCAAGGATTTAGAACTCGATCTGTCCTGCTATTTACCCATAGCTGGAGTGGGAGAAGAAGAGGAATCATACCTTTCCTAAGGGTATTAGCACGTAAGTGAATATAATGGATTCGACTGGAATTCGAACTCGGCTCTCCGATTCCGCAATCCGAGCCGCTATTCATTACTCCACAGTGGCTCCAATATAAGCGCCACATACAGTTTACAATTTTCAGAATCAGCCGACAACAGGGAAATGTGTTGTTGGTACGGTCTTGCTCCTTTCCTATATATAACTGCATATTTACCCATGCAGAACTTATTATCCTGAATGGGTAAATATGCAGTTATATATATATGAAAGGACCAACAACACATTTCCCTGTTGTCGGCTGTTGCGGAAAATTGTAAACTGTATGTGGTTCTGCCCTTAAACATGCCGGACCACGGGATTGCCGGATTACACAGATTGGACTGTATAACAAAATGTTCACGGAATCTTTTGAACTTGACCAACATAGCCACAAGTCGATAGAACTTCAGAATGGTTTTACTATTCATGCAATGTGAAATCGACAGGTCTGAGAATAATGATAACTATAATAATAATAACAATAATAATTAATAAGTAGTGATATCATTAATAATAATAATAATAACTATAAATATCCGTAAAAATTTCACGGTTTTACTATTTGCATTGTAATAACTGAATAATCCCCTTTCGGGATATAAAATATCTGTAGAAATTCTCCTGTCGCTTAGTTAAATATTTGATCTGAACAACTTTAACAAAAATATTTTAATAACAATTATTTGTTAAAGAAGTAAGAGGGTACAAAGATTAACTGACAGTAATGTAATCACCTGTTGCTGGATGTCAAGAATTCCAGCAAATATTTTCCATTTCAGGGTATTTTCTAATTTTGAAAACAAGTAAATATCAAAGAAGATTCACGTCTGGTAAATAAAGTGAATAGCGTACTTTTGTAATGGATTTCTTAGCCATGAACATGCGAAATCCTAAAGTATTGTTATGGTGGAGAGTTCACTTTTCAGGAAAGAATTTGGGTCTTTTCCTCCGAACAGATTATTGCAAACCTTTCCGCACTTCCAAATAAATATTTGCATCTGTTCTTTGTATTTTTTGCTGCCTACTACTTGCATCATTGAATATATCTTCTCGATTTCCTTAAACCAATCTGACACTGAAAAAACTAGTTTTCTTCGTGCTATCGTCACCATACGAAATTTTTTATAGGAGTAACATTTTAGCCAATCTTCACACAAGACTTGGTATCAATCCGCTGCTTCAGAGTGGTTTATCTCATTTTCTGCCAACAGTATAACATGAACACGTACAAATTCCTCTACTGCTTGACAAGGAATGACTCGTCTGAAGAAATCGGAAGTTGGAACGTTTCCGGACGTGATGCGGTACAAATGCTTGCCCGATACATTATCCCAACGACGCGCTGGGGTCATTCCGAAAATCAAATTGTCTAACCTCGTAAATACAATTATTATGTGCGGGTAGTAGTGGAGAAAGTGGAATCGGAGAGTTCGAATTCCCAACTAGCTGCATTCATTTTCGTACTAATGCTCTGGAAAAAGGTATGAATCCACTCCCCTATTTTTTCCAAGAAGTTGTAGCAATTCACGGATAATAACGAAAAGGTATAGGTGGATAGCCATGATCGCCATCATCCTGAAGAGGCATAACATTAAATAAGTGGGGTTGTACAATAAGCCTCTAACCAGAAGGGACCATATTTTTTCGTATTACTATAGTGTTATTGTCCAATATCCTCGCACCACGGTTATGGTCCAAGGTTAGGACCAAGGAAGAACAACAGGAACACAAGAGTAGAAAATAACAAACATATAATACAACAGAAATATAAATAATATAATAAAGTTGAAGGTGTTAGTATTAACTGTCAGTCTGGTTCAGAGTGAACTAATATTGTCTTGACTCGTTAGGTCTCGACTCGTTCCAATATTTAACAACCCTCCCATGTGGGTCGCATGTGGCACAAGGCCGGCTTAATGTGGGTTCTCCGAGCCCGTAGGCTCGGCCATAAATATGCCCATTTAGAACCCGTATAAACGGGTTCAGGGACTGTCTACCTCCCCGGACGGCACTTTGCCCTGCGGCAAAGCCTCGTCCGGGTTCCTCTGTGCCAAAGCAGAGAGTTCGACAGGAGTCACGCACAGTCCGAGACTGCGTCTCGACTCGTTCCTCGATATTTAACAACCCTCCCACGTGGGTCGAATGTGGCACAGGCCGGTTTAATGTGGGCTCACCGAGCCCGTAGGCTCGGCCAAAAATATGCCCATTTAGAACCCGTATGAACGGGTTCAGGGACTGTCTACCTCCCCGAACGACACTTTGCCCTGCGGCAAAGCCTCGTCTGGGTTCCTCTCTGCCAAAGCAGAGAGTTCGACAAGAGTCACGCACAGTCAGAGACTGCGACTCGACTCGTTCCTCGATATTTAA
Source organism: Acanthosepion esculentum (assembly GCA_964036315.1). Lineage (NCBI taxonomy): Eukaryota > Metazoa > Mollusca > Cephalopoda > Sepiida > Sepiidae > Acanthosepion > Acanthosepion esculentum. Next base: position 98,405,043 of record OZ038499.1, read on the forward strand.
AAACCCTCCCACGTGGGTCGAATGTGGCACAAGGCCGGTTTAATGTGGGCTCCCCGAGCCCGTAGGCTCGGCCAAAAATATGCCCATTTAGAACCCGTATAAACGGGTTCATGGACTGTCTACCTCCCCGGATGACACTTTGCCCTGCGGCAAAGCCTCGTCCGGGTTCCTCTCTGCCAAAGCAGAGAGTTCGACAAGAGTCGCGCACAGTCAGAGACTGCCACTCGACTCGTTCCTCTCCTCTATCTCAGAGAGGCACAGTATTTATAGTCAGGAAGAGTCCATGATCGTTATAGGTAAGTTCCCATAACATATAGATAGTTTGACAGATTTATTCATGTGACAGAGCAATGAGGTATTTTGCGATAAAGGGATCTTAAAGTCAACAAATCTCAAAGCCCATAGAGCATCTTTGGGGTGTAGTGCAAAGGGAAATTCGAATCCTGCATGTGAAGACAAGCAATCTCGAAGAATTGCAAGATAACATAGTAAGAGCACGAAACCAAATTTCGAAGGAGCGCTTCCAGAATATCGTCGAATCTATGTCAAGATGAAGGCAAAAGTACGTGTACCTGTACCTGTTACGGCCTTCACCCACTCGGCTGAGCGTCAAACGAACTTATCGCATCTGAACGAAAGCTGACCAAGCGTAGTAGAGGTCGTATTCATTCGAACGTACAAATCCATGGTAGTTTCAGTGAGAATTTGTATTCATAAGCCGCCCCTAGCCGCATGTATACACACTTTTAGGATAGTGCTATCCAGTTTTAATTCAGTTTCCTTCTGGAACAGGACCCAGTCTGTCCTGCTATTTTACCCATAGCTGGAGGGAGAAGAAGATTAATACCTTTCCAAGAGTATTAGCACGTAAGTGAATGTAATGAACTCGACTGAGATTTGAACTTGGCTCTCCGATTTCTCAATCCGTGCCGCTAACCTTTATTCCACCGTACCTCAGATTGATCGATTTGTTTTATTACGCGTTATCAACCATTTGCATGTTCTTTAAAGCCAGAAGATATTTTTAGATCGTAAGAATTTTTTAGAGATAATAATGATTTTAGTGATAATAAATCCTACTAATTAACACATAACTTCGGGGAGAAGTGGATTCATGCCTTTCACAAATGTATATGCGCGTAAGAGAATGGAATGAATCCCACTGTATGGGGCAGGAATTGGCTGGTTAACTTTAATGCGTAAAAAAAAACCTGCTCTCTATTACTCACCACAGAGAACTATCCCTGCCCTCCATTAGAATGTCTGACGCTCAACTTCTTGAGAGCACCTCATTGCGACTACTCGGTCTCACAGTTTCCGCTGAGCTGAGATGGAACAAATACATTGGGTCAATAGCTTCGTCCATCGCAAGGAAAGTTGGCTCCCTGCGTCGCACCAAGAAATTTTTCTCGCCGGAGTCGATCCTTCAAATCTACAAATCAACCATTCGCCCTTGTATGGAGTATTGCTGCCATATATGGTCTGGAGCCCCTTCTGTTTGTCTCAACGTTCTTGATAAAATCCAGAGAGGGATATGCAATGTAATTGGCCCTGATCTGGCATCTCGTCTGCAGCCGCTCTCTCGCAGACGTGCCGTCGCCCCCCTCTGTCTTTTTTTTTACAAATACTTTCATGGTAACTGCTCCGATGAGCTGCTTTGACTGGTTCCCAGACTTCATGAATTTAAGCGTTCTACTAGGCTGGCATCTCGCTCTCACCCTTTCACTGTCGAAACTGTTAAATGTAGCCATCTCTTCTACTCCAATAGATTCATGTCTCGCACTTCTCGCCTGTGGAACTCCCTCCCCTTTTCCTGTTTCCCTGATAGCTATAATCGCCAGCTATTCAAATGTAATGTCAATCGACGTCTCCAGATGCCCTGATCTATCCCCTATCCTTCTCTTCATCCTTTCCTCTATCGATCCTATTTGCTCTAGCTCCAACTTTCTGTAACCCCTTGCGTGCTAGTGACCTCCTGCCTTGCTTGGGGTGAAACGCTAAAAAAAAGAAAAATGGAACTCAGTTCATCGACTTCCAATTCTGACAGTTATCCACTAAATTACTCCCACATGCAGGCATACAGCATCTGTTATTCTTAAGCGGTCGCACATGTATGTATTGACTTAACTTTGGTGATTATACGAGAAACCATGTTTCAAAGTGATATGGCCGTAAACCACCTGGTACTATAAGACTATACCTAATAAATTGACCTGTGAGTGTAGTGTGGTCACTTAAACGTTTGTGAACCCGCTAAACATGGTTATCGTTATTGTGAGAAAAATTAAAATAAGCCTATTAAAAAAAATTAAAATAAGTCTATTAAAAAAAATTAAAATAAGCATATAAAAAAATTAAAATAAGGCTATTAAAAATTAACATAAGCCTATTAAAAAATTAAAATAAGCCTATTAAAATAATAAACCTATTAAAAAAAATAAAATTAGCCTATAAAAAACATTAAAATATGGCTATTAAAAAATTAAAATGCGCCTATTAAAAATAATTAAAATTAGTCTATCAAAAAATTAAAATAAGCCTATTAAAATATTAAAATAAGCCTATTAAAATATTAAAATAAACCTATTACAAAAAATTCAAATAAGTCTATTAAAAAATTAAAATGACTATTAAAAAATTAAAATAAGCCTATTGAAAAAATTAAAATAAGTGTATTAAAAACAATTAAAATAAGCCTATTACAAAAATTAAAATGAGCTTATTAAAAAAATTAAAATAAACCTATTTAAAAAAATTAAAATAAGACTATTAAAAAAAATTAAAATAAGCCTATTAAATGTGCATCTAAACATCAATTTGTAAAGTAGACTTTCCAAACAATGTCCACAAAAATAATTTAAATTTTTATTTAAAAAATCTGTTTTATTTGGCCAAAACTGAAAATCAGACACGCGCATGATTTCTGAATTCGTGCTAATACAGACTTCCGAACAATTACGTCTATCCAATTTTACTCATAAGGCTTGGTTCAACATGTGTTATAGTTTTCAGTCACTTCCCATAAGTTCTGTATGCAGAGATCTCCTCTCCAAACTCGTGGCATCATGAAGCGACCTTCCTGGTACATCGTTCATTGTGAAATTCGAACACTCCTCTGTATTGGTGAAGTCATGTAGGTAATAAATTCGACTGAAACATATTTGAGTACTTACTTATTCAATTTAAGCTGACCAATCAAATTAGACTCCCTTAGTAAATTGGTTGGGCAACTCAGATTAAAAGAGATGGGAAACCAGCTACTGTAATGTCAAGGGATAGCCTCACAGATAAACAATGTCAAGAAGAAAAGAGATGTCCCAGAACATCAGAAAGAAGGTAATGACTTTTCATCAGTCTGGGGAAAGCTATAAAGACCATATCAAAAAGGTTGCAGCTCGATCGATCCACTGTAAGACAAATCATTTACAAATGGTTGACATTCAACCGGAGGAGCGCAACTCTGCCTGCAAACTATCAAGAAACACTAGAAAAATATTAAATCAGGGAAAGGCCAACCCACACATTACCTCGAGAGAGTTACAGACAACAAGGCCTATCGCATCTGAACGAAAGCTGATCAAGCGTAGTAAATGCTCCTTTCTTTGTAGTTCTTATTGCGTCTGGAATAAATGTACATCTGTCTACAATCAGACGAAAATTGATTGAACGTAGCATTTATTAGAAGGTTACAAGGAAGAAACCTTTGCTCTCAGCAAAAAAACCAATGCTGTCATTATAAACTTTTCCGGGAAATACTTTGACTAACCAGAGGTTTTCTGGAAGTCTATACTCTGGATAGATGAGTCAGATAGAATTCTTTGGTCACAATCAAAACTTTCATGTTTGGAGAAAAGCCAATATTATCTGCCAAACAAACTTTATTCCAACTTGGTTGTGGAAATGTTAAGATCTGGGACTGCTTTTCTGCTAAGACAATTCCATATTATTCAAGGAAATAAGAATTCTCATCCTTCTCACCTGTTATGGTCCAGGTTCCTTGTACCACGATGATGGTCCAAGGTAGAACCAATGAAGAATAACTCGAACACAGGTATGGAATAACACAGATATATTACAAATAGAAATATGTACACAGAAGTAGAAAGTGTTAGTATTAACAATCAGGTTAAGTTAGAGATAACTATGTTGTCTCGAAGTATCACTATTCCAATGTCTTACAGTAATCGTTTGACGCGACTCTGTCTGACTGACTCACACGATGTTCAGCAACACGCCCACGTGTGTCGATTGTGGCACAGGGCCGGTTTAATGTGGGCTCACCGAACCCGTAGGCTCGGCCAAAAAATGCCCGTAGAACCCGTATAAACGGGATCGGGTTGGTCAACCTCCCCGAACGAGGCTCTTCCCTTCGTCGGAGCCTCGTCCGGGTTCCTCTCTGTCCAGAGGCAGAGAGTACGACCGGCTAGCTGAGTCGTCCAAAAAGGAGTGAAATCACGCTACTGCTTCCTCTTGAGGCGCAGTATTTATGGTGTACGGGATAGTCCATTACTATTATGGGTAAGTTCCCATAACATCACCAAATTCTGGATCAGAATCTGCTGCCATCAGTCAGGGAGTTGAAGCAAGGCTAAAAATAGGTTCTGCAACAAGACAATTAGCCTAAGAATACCAGGAAAACTACCAAGGAATGGCTTAGAAAGAGGATACGTCTTCTGGATTGGCCTCGTCACAGTTCGGATTTCAATCCAATAAAGTTGTTGTAGTTTCACCTGAAGCTGGTGGTTAATGCCAAATCTTCCTCCAATCTCTCTAAACTGGCTGAGTTTTGCAAGGAGGGGTGGGCGAAAATCCCAAACAGCAGATGCGACAGACTAGTCAGAGGTTATAAAAGACGCTTGGTTGAAGTAATTACTAGAAAAAGACACGACACTAACGCAATACTAACCAAAGGGGCTCACATATTTTTGCGCATGTCCAATTTTCGGTTTTGGTTAAATAAATCCCTCTTTTGAATAAGTAATTACATTATATCATTTCTTTGGTGAGTTCTTTATTTGAAAAGTCTACTTTAAAATTGGTGTTTGTGTGCACAGGGAAATGTTTTCACAATACCAATGACCATGTCTGGTAGCGTTCAAAACAACTTCCAAATGGCACTGTATATGAATATGAATACATATATATTTATTGTGCATTAAATGCGTGTCACTTTGTCAAACAATCATCTCTTTTATGTGTCATGTTCTTCCACGTAGTGCTTGATCGTGGTTCTCCACATCTTCTTGTTTTTCTTGCTCTAAGTAATTTTTGACTGTTTACCATCCCACTTTGTTTTTTGTTCTGCCACTCATTCACTTATACTTATTAATCACTGTTTCCTCTTACTTCTCTTGTGTTCATTATGACTTATGAGTGTTAAATTCTCCGAACTTTCTGTCTTCATTATGCGTCACACAGTATTTCAGTTGTCTCTTCCTGATTTTGGTAGCTCTTTCTTTGTAGTTCTTATTGCCCTTAAAACGTCGTCGGGACTCACAAACTCTATCCATATATTCTACATTTACGGCCATACAAAATTCGACATTTACGGCCATATAGAAGATTAGCTATTAACTAGGACAATTGCCAACTTCTTAATGTGGCACAAGGCCGGTTTAATGTGGGCTATACTCAGTTTCAGAAAGGCATTTTCTCCATTCTTATGCACTTTCAAATTATGTATCACAGGTCCGCCATTTGTAGCTACAAAACCCAGACAGTTAAACAGACGTAATCTTTTTGATTTTCTATTCCAATATATTTGAAGATTCTCGAATTTTTAATTCATTTTAATGTTACCTGTTATTGGGGGTATCATTTTTGGAGATCTCTGCGTTAAGAACAGTCTAGTGGCATCCGCCAAAATACTTGTAGATCTATAAGATTTTGACAATGATAAAGTTTCACTTTAAATCTTCCCATTGGATTTGTCATTTCATCGTCCGTTTGAAACAGGATATATTACTAAATTCAGTTTCAATGAGTCCTCCTGTGAAGCAAACAAAAAAAAGTTTATTGATTCCATTATTTCCTGGTGAACATTAAAACATCTTATGAAGTATGGAAGCTTCCAATAAATTGCATTAGGAAGAGACATAGCATTGCATTTACACACACACACACACACAC
>OZ038499.1:98421171-98446171 GCA_964036315.1 Acanthosepion esculentum
ACATCCAAGCCCCCACGACTCACCTAGGTACTGATCAGGCTGGACGTTGCCTAATATATGTGCATATATATTTATGTGTTTGCGTAAATATACATCATATATATGTGTGAGTTGATTACTACTGAACTGAAGTCAATCCTCTTTGGGGATATTTCAGTTATACGAATAATAAACCGTGGTGATTGTTTAGTGCACAGAGTCTCCCTTATTTTTTCTTCTCTTACCTCATATCTTTGGCATCCTGATGACATGATGACGGGCAATGAGTGCCGCTCATCGGGAAATTTAGGTAACATGCCTTTCTTATTAGTGTTGACGCGAAATAGCATACACACAGCAGGGTTAATGAGTTCGGTCTTCACTGGGTACCTCGCGATTGTAACCCTAGGACGGGTAAAGGTATGCTTCGGTAAGATCAAAATCGCAGAAAAGAACGTGTTCACCAAGATTTGCAGGATCAGCATGCAAATCAGTTTTCTAAGATGCTCTTGGAGGATACCATTAGAAAGGTGGAGACGCGGAACTATTTGCCAGTAGCATTACTTGAAGACATCCAACAGCAACAGCAACTAAAATGGGTTGCACGTGTAACCAGAAAGGAAAATAATGATGTAATCAAGATATTGACTTTTTACACCACCAAAAACAGTAGATTAAAACTTAGACGGTGGAGTAATGGATAGCGGCTCGGACTGAGAAATCGGAGAGCCGAGTTCGAATTCCAGTCGAATCCATTACATTCACTTACGTGCTAATACCCTTTGGAACGGTATGAATCCTCTTCTCCCGCCCCCCAACTGTGGATAAATAGCAGGACGGACCGGGTTCTATAGCCTTGGATGGCAACTGGTCTACCACAGAAACCAACTGAGCGAAAAATCTGCCTCGTCAGTCATGTATCCAAATGATACATGATCGTCTAAGCGTGCATCACGCATGGCACATAACTGACTGAACCACCGAAAATCAACTAATAAAAATAATCTTATAAACATCTATTCTCACCAGAACAACAAAATAAAATCCAGAATGATCATCGAATTTCTACTTAGAATTTGCAGCCCTTTACATATTTACATAAGGTGAAGAAATACATTGCAAATACTTTCAGGACCCTCCAATACCCTAACTTTTTCCTATTCAATACGAAACAAAAGGCTCATAAATTATTCCAAAATAGAAAAGCAGCCCCTCCTGATAAACTGAACGAATCAAAACAATATGTTGTTCTACCCACTAACTCTATCAAACCTACAATCGAAAAGAATTTATCAAAACTCAACATAAAGTTTGTCACAACCACATCTAAAATAAGAAAAGACTTAAGCAATACAAACGAAAACAACAAGCCAAAACTTGAAGAAAGATTTTTCTCTACCCCCTGCAAGGTTTGCCAGAAATAATACATTGACGTTTAAAATAAAAGATTATGTGAAAACGAACACAATGAGACATTTTAAAAAACAATACATTAAACGCAATAATTGCTGAACATAACGAGACTGAATACAATTTTTGACATAAAAAAAAAATGTTACTCTTGTTAAAAAGAGAAAACAATTCACTGAGATGAAAATATTTTGAAAGTGTTACTTCATCCACAGTAAATTTGCATCCAGGTTCTTACAACGTTTCACCATTTTTGGCAGATCTTCTGTTATCACAATGTGGGATATGTAATGACAAAGTGGATGGAAACAAAAAGTAAAAGGCTCTAAATTAAATTGGTTAGATTATAAACTTAAAACACGCAAATATAAAAAAAGATTTTTTTTCTAAATTTAAAACTCCCAGCGTCGCTCGTTGTGCGCATGTGCAGCCGCATTAACATAAACAAACCCCAGCCCGATTACACTTTTTCCGCCTTGTCATACATCTTTCCTCCAAAAATTGTTCTTGACATATAAAAATGTATATGTCATTATCCACCCACACCATATATATATATATATATATATATATATATATATATATATATATATATATATATATATATATATATATATATTATAAATTACCTGATTTAAAAATGTGGTTTCATCGCTACACAAAAATTATCATATTTCAAAAACAGAAAGCAAAAACTTCGAATTCAATTAAATTAAAAGCATTAGTTCTGTTTCATCTTCAAGCGAATTTTGGGATCTTTAAGCATCTTTAATTAGGTAATAATGTTTAATTAGTTAAGCATCTTTAATTAATTAATAATCTTTAATTAGTTAAGCATCTTTAATTAGTTAAGAATCTTTAATTACTTAAGCATTAGTACTGTTTCATCTTCAAACGAATTTTGGAATCTTTAATTAGTTAAGCATCTTTAATTAGTTAAGGGTCTTTAATTAGTTAAGCGTCTTTAATTAGTTAATAATCTTTAATTAGTTAAGCATTGGTTCTATTTCATCTTCAAGTGAAGATATATATATATATATATATATATATATATATAGAGAGAGAGAGAGAGAGAGATATATATATATATATATATATATATATATATATATATATATATATATATATATATATATATATATATATATATATATATATATATATATATATATATATATAAAGGTGATGTAGATTCTACTAGGCTTTAATCTTTCTTCATAATGATGAACAGGAAATACATTTCACAAGTTATTGGAGATACTCCAGTGATAAAATATGCGTCCTCCGTATAGGATACAGGTTCGATTCCTGTCGGAGGACGAATATTTTCTATGACAAATTCTCGGACATCCAGGCCGGTAAATGTTATTAATACTGTTTATTATAAAAACAGAGCATTTACTTAAATATTTGTATCTATAAAAAGAACTTATAAACATAAAAAATGTCTTAATATATATATATATATATATATATATATATATATATATATATATCTGTGTGTGTGTGTGTGTTACGTCAATGAATGTCGAATGTTTCCTGTATGGAAACGGCTCATTTTAGTATTACTATTGCCATCACCTGTAACGCTATATTTTGTGGCGAACTTGTTTTGTTCCCGTGTGAATATTTTCACGTCATTTGGTATTCATTCGAGCATGTGACAATACCTGAGCGTAAGTATATGGATTTATTTATATCTCTGTGAATATCTCTGCGGTAGTGCTAATCACATAATCTAATGTGGCCTTGTGTCAGAATTGGTCTAGTCCAGCCACTATCGTTCTACAAAGAATGCCTGTCCCAATTTGATAAATCAGTGTTTGAACGTGAGAGCATTTTGTTCATTCTTTGCTGGGTCAGACCACCACTGACACAAGGCCACATTTTTCGAGCACTCAGCGGGAAATGAGATAGAATATATGATAACACTAGATTAACGACAGAAATGAATGAATTTCACACACTAACGTATTAAATTGAAACACACAATGACATACATGCTTTTAGAGTAATAATTCTTAGCGTGGGCAGTAACGCCTGATTGGAAGGGTACCGTGAACTTTCAGGGGAATGTAAGTGTTCAGGGCAACTATGCAAAGACATTATATTTTAAACAGGATAAGAGTATTTTCGAGTGGTTTAATCGATATTGGCTCGGAATAAGATATCGTTAGCCGAGTTCGAATTCCGGTCGGGTTCGTAACATTCACATTCACGCCCAAATACCCTTGGACAAGGTATGAATCCATCTCTTCCACCAGCTATGGGTTAAATAGCAGGACAGACTAGGACCTATAGCCTTGATTGGCAACCAGTCTACTGCAGAAAGAAACGGCAACCTACTGCGGGAAAATCTTCTGCCTCGTCAGTCATATATCGAAAGAGACATGATCGCCCAAACGTGTATAGAATTTAACTGACTGAACATAATAGAGACAGAGGAATGCATTGATTAATGAGCTTGTTGCCAAAAAAAAAAAGGAATTAGGAGAGATGGTAAAAAGACAAACATGTCTAAGTGCGACAAATAAAGGACGTCGTGGAGAGCCATGATCATCCATATATTGAAGGGAGACAGCAAAAATAACTCAAGCTGTTAAAACATTTTAGAAACTTATTTGTAAATAATTAATAGATTTATTTTTAATCCGACATTTTTATTATTTTAAACATTTAGTGGATCCCTGTGTTTTTTAGAGGCGTCTATTTCGGACATGAGCATCCACTAAAAATGATGTCTGAAGTAATAAAAAAATGTCAGATTAAAAATGAATCCATTCATTCTTCAGAAATTGCTTTGTATACGTTTCGGATACAAAGCTGAGCAGATATGAAGCTTTCGATAATAACTGAACTGGAAAGTGTGCATTCCTTAAAAGGGTAAATAGAACATTGAGGGGCTGTAACGCTTTCTGTGGCCGAGCGGTTTAAAGCATGCCGGATCAAAATCTGTTTTCCGCTACAAAGGGTGACGCAGGTTCGAACCCTGCCGGAATATACATTTTCTTTGTTAAATTTTCTCGAGTGCGTAGATCGATATACAGGGGTTGGACAAAATAATTGAAACACTTGTTAAATTAAAAGAAAATTTATTAAATATGGAGTTGGTCCTCCTTTAGCCTCACATACAGCTTTAATACGTCTAGAAATGGAACCATACAGCTTCCTGACTTCATCCAGACGAATTTTCAGCCATTCTTCCATTAACACCAGATCTAGCTCTTTAAGAGACGACGGTGGAGGATAGCGGCTCCTAACTTGTCGCTCCAAAATGCACCACAAATGTTAAAAAATATTGATATCTGGAGATTGGGGAGGCCACTCCATATGTTCTAGCTCACTTTCATGCTCTTCATACCAATTCTTAACCACTCGAGCGGTATGTATTTGAACATTATCATCTTAGAAGATGCAGTCACCATCAGGGAATAAATTCTTGGCCATTGGATGAACATGATCTCCCAAAATGTTCAGGTAATCTTTGCTGTTGATTCTATCATGCAGGGCAACTAGTGGACTGAGACATTACCATGATATGGCGGCCCAAACTATCACTGATCCACCTCCATGCTTCACCATTGGAAGAAAGCAGTCAGGGTTGTAAGCTTCTTTGGGCTGCCTCCACACATAAACTCGCTCTGAAGTTGGGAAAAGAGAAAAACTGGACTCGTCTGAGAATATAATTTTCTTCCATTGATCTGCAGACCAGTCATTGTGATCTCTGCACCACTTCAACCTCTTCTAAAAGTTGCGAGTGGAGAGAAGAGGTTTCCTTACGGTGGCTCTTCCATGATATCCAACCTTATGGAGCTCATGACGAACAGTTTTAGTAGAATCTGGATTATTCAGATGATTATTCAACCCAGCAGTCACTTTGGCCGGAGTAGTCGGATGATTTTTTGCCACATTGCATTTCAATGCACGTTGGTCCCTGTCAGTAAGTTTGCAAGTCCGGCCCGAATTGCTACAGTTGCTAGAGGTTTATGCCCTGTTTCTCGAATTGTGTCATAGTTCTTTATATGGTAGCTCTTGAAAAACCAAACAGTTCAGCAACCTTAGTGATCGAGGCTCCTGCCATGCGAGCTCCAACAATTTGCCCTTTTTCGAACTCAGACAAGTCAAGCATTTAGCTTAAATTTTACTAAATTCTAAAAATAAATAAGACAAAGAGAGTAAATTAGATAAATAAATGTATTTACAATAGATATAACCTGCAATTACAAAGTTTTAGTTAAAGTTCTTAATATAATATGTCTTTGAAATATAGGAGTGGAAGTTGCACCTCTTCCAATTATTTTGTCCAACCCCTGTACGTAATAGACACTGCTTAAAAAAATGAAAACAAAACAACCCAACCCCCCCCCCAAAAAAACAAAAAAAAACGGTCGCCTATTTCAAACACAGGTATCCACTAGAAAAAACGTTTAAAATAATACTCATTTGTGTATATATTTACATTGTTCGACTTATTTTGTACATCTGACTGCAATTTTTTAGCAAAAATCTGCAAAATAAAATCTGTTAATTTCTATAATCTATTCTTGTTACAACCGCTTCGCTTTTCCCGCCACAGCTTACTTCTGTTGATTCGAGGTCCTATAATGCAACAAAACGTAAATCATATGATATTAACTCTGTTGTTTTATCTCTGCTCCCTTTACCAGTGCAATGTTAATATATATGGCACAAGCCGTGCAAATATCTAAAAAGAAAAATGAGAAGAACGAGGGGAAAGAAAACGTTAAGAAATACTAATTTCGGGTAATATTTGTTGGGTTAGGCCATATTTATGGAGAACATTATTGGAAATGAGTTAAACTTATTGATTTTTGTCGTTAGACTTATTTTACCATATATTGCAGCTCAGAATATTTTTAGGGGTGCTTGAAAAATTTAACATAAAAGCAGAGTTAATTTGATCCAACCAATATCACTTAAGATTTTTTTGTTTCATTGATTTGTTTTCTACGGATTATCAACCTTTTGCAGGTTATTTAAAGCCAGAAAATGTTTTAAATTTTAAGAATTTTTTCTTTTAATAATAGTGATTTACTGATACAAGTCCTACTAATTATTCCATGTCTGGAGGGAGTAAAAAAATGGATTCATTCCTTTCCCAAGTGGGAATATAACGAACCCGATTGGAATTGGAACTCGTTTCCTCGATTTCCAATTTCGAGCCGTTATCCATTACACTATCCGTCCATCCAAACTTACAGCACCTGACCAGGATCTGCGTTGCTTAACTTCGGTGATCTTACGAGAACCGGTGTTTCAACGTCATTTGGTCTTAGCCGATACGAGTTTTCCGTTGGCTTGATATTCGCTGCCACCATCTCGTTCTCAGTGGACTTGGTTAAATTTGACTGAATTCAGAAAAAATGTATTGATATTCGCCATTTACGATGATACTCTCCTAAAATTGTGACTTTTATTTTTGTTTACTACGAACACCTAATTGTTTTTTTATTCTTGTGAACGTTTTTACGTCTGCGTCACAGTTTATATAAAAAGTTCGATATAGTAACAGACAGACAGATTCGCAGGGATGGAAATGCCTAATTCTAGGTTTGCATTGCATTTTCATGGTCCATCGACGTGGCGCTTAGCGTGCCTGTGGTGCAAATTAAATATTCATAGCGTATTCGAAACGAAGGAAGGCTTCAATGTGCCTGATGTGGGCGTCCCCTGGGGTTTGATAGTCTATTAACACTACATGAGAGAGTTAGGATAATAATACAACCAGAGCAGCATCGTTACATTGGGAATAGCCAGGTATCGACGTAGTGAAGTGAAATGAGGGGAAGAAGAGGGCAAAATTTGAGGTACGTTGAGAAAGAAAGAAAGAAAGAAGGAAAGAAAGAAAGAAAGAAAGGAAAATGATGATAGGAATGTTAATGGTGAAAGAACAGGAGCGATAAAATAAATACTGAAATAGAAAGAGAAAGAAAAAGGAAAGGGATAGGTGAAAAAATTAAAAAAAAAACTGACGTGAAAGAAAGAAAGAAAGAAAGAAAATGTATATTGGAAGAAAACAAGAGAAACATGTAACATTGAAAGAAAGACATTTCAGATTGAAAGAAAAGCAAAAACGTAACATTAAAAGAAAGAAAGAAAGAAAAAGATAGGAAAGGTGAAAAAAAATAAAAAACTGACATTAAAATAGTTAAAGAAAGAAGAAAAGAAAGAAAAGAAGAAAGAAAGCATAAATTTTAAATTAAAATAAAATAAAAACTTAACATTATAATAAAGAAAGAAAGAAACAAAGAAAGAAAGAAAGAAAGAAACAAACAAACAAAGGAAGGTAGAGAAAAGGTGAAAAAAATTAAAAACTGGCATTAAAATAGTTAAAGAAAGAAAGAAGGAAAGAAAGAAAGAAGGAAAGAAAGAAATTTTATATCGGAAGAAAAGAAGGAAAGAAAGACATTTTATTTCGGAAGAAAAGAAGGAAAGAAAGACATTTTATTTCGGAAGAAAAGAAGGAAAGAAAGAAATTTTATATCAGAAGAAAAAAGGAAAGAAAGAAATTTTATATCGGAAGAAAAGAAGGAAAGAAATAAATTTTATATCAGAAGAAAAAAAGGAAAGAAAGAAATTTTATTTCGGAAGAAAAGAAGGAAAGAAAGAAATTTTATATCGGAAGAAAAAAAGGAAAGAAAGAAATTTTATTTCGGAAGAAAAGAAGGAAAGAAAGGCATTTTATTTCGGAAGAAAAGAAAGACATTTTATTTCGGAAGAAAAGAAGGAAAGAAAGAAATTTTATATCAGAAGAAAAAAGGAAAGAAAGAAATTTTATATCGGAAGAAAAGAAGGAAAGAAATAAATTTTATATCAGAAGAAAAAAAGGAAAGAAAGAAATTTTATATCGGAAGAAAAGAAGGAAAGAAAGAAATTTTATATCGGAAGAAAAAAAGGAAAGAAAGAAATTTTATTTCGGAAGAAAAGAAGGAAAGAAAGGCATTTTATTTCGGAAGAAAAGAAAGACATTTTATTTCGGAAGAAAAGAAGGAAAGAAAGAAATTTTATATCAGAAGAAAAAAGGAAAGAAAGAAATTTTATATCGGAAGAAAAGAAGGAAAGAAAGACATTTTATTTCGGAAGAAAGAAATTTTATATCAGAAGAATATTTTTATTTCGGAAAGAAAGAAATTTTATATCAGAAGAAAAAAGGAAAGAAAGAAATTTTATATCGGAAGAAAAGAAGGAACGAAAGGATTGTAACAAATGAAGGAATTAAGCGATGGAATAAAGGAGCGTGAATGAAAAAAAAATGAAATTATGAAAGAAAGATGAAGAATTTAGTGAGAAGAAGAACGGAGAGAAAGAATAAAAGGAAAAAGAAAGCTATAGAAAAAGCTTCGTCAATAGTGACGATGATGGTGACTGAGGAAATAAAATCGACTCGCTATTTGACGAGCCATTGATAGTGTCCGATCACAAAAGGTTTAAGGGTGGGTAAAAGGGTATACAAAGGAATAAGAGAATCGAACGGACACGCCCATCCAAGCCCTCAATCAATAAAGCGAACTGCTTGTAGTGTAAAATGGAAGAAAATAAAGCATACAAAGGAGGGGAAACTTGTTGTAAACAGGCTGCTCTGTTTTAGTAAAGAACAAAACAAATAGAGAATAGTAAAAAGAAAAAAATACTTATACAAGTGATTTAATGACGTATTTATTCAGAACGTAGGCGACCATGGCTCTTCGTAGATTCCTTTTTCGTTTATTTTGGGAAATATAGTGAAATCGGCACGGTTTTGATTTCAGAGAGAGGCTTGCAACGTTTCATCTGTGAGAAAGTGGTTGTAGGCTGGAAAATAGTTCATTAGCCAACATGCCTGCATAAGGCGCTAAAAACTGTTAAGTGAGGGTTGGGCAGCTCCAGCCGAGGTAAGGCTGCTATACTCCATTTTGAGTCTGATCTAGTTCTTATAAAGAAAGAGCATAGCAAAAGACCATTGCGTAAAAACGGGTGAGTAGCGTCGCGGTTATCGACGCCTGAACTGAAATCAGCGAACCGTGTTCAAATTCCCGTCTAATCAGTTGCGTTCAATTTCTGACTAAAGTCCTTGGGTTAAATAGCAGGGCTGACAGGTGCTGTAAGCTTGGATGTGCGGTTGGTGTAATGGCTCGGAATTGTTAATCGGAGATGTGAGTTTCAATTCCTGTTGGTTTCGTATATATTCACTTACGGGCAAATACCCTTGGCAAATATATGAATCCCCCCCAGCTATGAGTTAATTAGTAAATTATCACTGAACCATATTTTTTTATAAATTCTTGCAATCTAAAAATATTTTCTGGCTTTAAATAACCTTCAAATGTTTAAGAAGCCGTAGAAAATGAATTAATGAATCAGTTCTTTTAAGTCCTTAGACGAGACGCAGTCTCTGACTGTGTGCGACTTCTGTCGAACTCTCTGCTTTGGCAGAGAGGAACCCGGACGAAGCTTTGCCGAAGGGCAGAGTTTCGTCTGGGGAGGTAGACAGATCATCTTTGTCGCTATATTTATCACAACGGCCGAAACGTTGTAATAAATACGGCGACAAAGATGAGGTCAATAGTCCGAATAATGTAAATAGTGTACATAATACCTCATCTCAGAAATATAGACAGATACGAAAGAGCTGAAACGTTGTAATAAATATGGCTACAAAGATGGGGACAATAGTCCGAATAATGTAAATAGTGTACATAATACCTCATCTCAGAAATATAGAGAGATAATAAAGGGCCGAAACGTTGTAATAAATATGGCGACAAAGATGAGGACAATAGTCCGAATAATGTAAATAGTGTACATAATACCTCATCTCAGAAATATAGATAGATACCAATGAGTACTATTATTGGATTTTTGTTGGTTTCATATCTGAAAGATCTTTTCTTTGTAGAAGCCATCTTGCACATTTATAAATCTACCATTCGCCCGTTCATTGAATATTGCTATCATATCTGGTCTGGTGGTGCTCCTGCTGTATATCTCAAGATCATCGACAAAATCTAAAGAAGGGTCTGTAACGATATCAGTCCAAACCTAGCATCTTCACTTAAGTCACTTTCCCATCGCCATAACATGGCTTCCCGCTGTCTTTTCTAAAAAAACATTTTCATGGCAGTTGTTCTAATAAGCTCTCTTCATTGGCACCCCGACCGCGTTAATTTAAGCGTACTACTAGAATGGCAACTAGGTCTCGTTGTTTTACTGTAGAAATATCCAGTCCATGATTTATGAGGTACTGGCAGGGCGTAACGGTCGTTCAAACTAAGGAACTAACGAAGCACAATTATTATATTTGTACGAGTGACAAAAAACATAGAAAGTTTCAAGAAAACATTATAATTGTATAATTCATCTCCTTCCTTTGCCATGATAACTGGAAATCGTCCTTACAGTGCCATTTATGGGTGCCATGATAACTGGAAATCGTCCTTACAGTGCCATTTATGGGTGCCATGATAACTGGAAATCGTCCTTACAGTGCCATTTATGGGTGCCATGATAACTGGAAATTGTCCTTGTTTGCATCCTCTCTAAGACTTCATCGTTGCTCACACGCTCGGGCCATGATATCCTTAGCATCCTTCTGTAGAACCACATCTCCGTCGCCTCGAGTCTCTTCTTTATCTTTGAGGAAATCGTCCAACATTCGCTGCCGTAAAGAAGGATAGATGTCACGTGACAGCTCAGTATTCTTTTCCTTCTTTAATTAGCATTAAAAACAAGAAACAATGAGTACCATTACAGTTTTTAGCCGGATTTTTGTTGGTTTAATATCTAACAGATCTTTTCTTCGTCGAATCCATCTTGCACATTCATAAATCTATTCGTGCATCGAATATTGCTGCCATATCTAGTCTGGTGGTGCTCCTGCTATATATCTCAAGATTCTCAATAAAGAATCTGGTATCTTCACTTCAGTCACTTTCCTACCGCCGTGACGTGGCTACCCTCTTTTTTTTTTAAATAAATATTTCCATGTCAGTTGTTCCGAGCTCTCCTCTTTGGCATCTTGACCGCATGAAATTAAGCGTACTACTGAATTAGCAATTAGGTCTAATCGTTATACTGTTTAACTAGCTAGATGTAGCCCTCAGTTCTATTCTAATACCTTCTTTTCTAGCAATTCGCCTGTGTAATTTTCTTACTGTTTCCCGCTTCCCTGCCACTTACAATCTTCAAAATTGGGCAGCGCGAATGTGACTTTTCGTCCTGCTAGGGACTTACATTCTCTTGTCTAGATGCGGCAACGTTGGCAGTCTCTTGCAGCGACTCTTACAATAAGATCGTACAAAATTTTAATTTCATACAGCGTCTTAATCCATCAACTGAGGAACATTCTTTTCCACACTCTTTGCGAGTAGAATTGCCATATAACGTATAGTGAGTGCTTTCCTTCTCTGTGTGACGTCTTTGATGATTTTTTTAAGCCTTCTCTACTTAGAAAGACATACCCACATTTATTACACATTTGATTAAATTTTGTTGCAATATTTTCAGCGGAATTAACACCAAGACCGTTACGAGCTTCTCTCTTTTAGTTTTTAATACTTAGCACGAATTTGTTCAAATTCTCTCTTACTATTGTGCACTGCTTTTCCCCAGGATTAACTTTCTAGAGCTAGGTTTTCCCATTTATTCTGCATGATGCCGGCCTTCTGTAGTGTGTTCATGGCGTAATTGTTAGACCTCCGTCTCGGGTTTCCCGCTGTTATTTTACCCTCAGCCAACTCACCGAACAAAAGTGTCTTAGGTATCTAGTGCTTAGGGATAAGTAATAATAATAATAATAATAATAATAATAATAATAATAATAAAATCGAAATCCCAAAAATGTGCCACATGGGAACATCAACAATCCCCGTTGTAGTTGAAGCCCTCGGATTGGTTGGAAAAGATTTCAGTAGACTAATTGAAGGGATCCCTGGAATCCCATGCCTTAAAGAAATACAAAAGATTGTTCTCACGAGTACAGCCCACACCTTACGAAGGGCTTTGTCTATGTATTTTTTTTTTTGCAGTGGAAAACGTCATGATGCCATTTCTAACCTTAGGTCCCTGGGCGGGACCCAGAAAGAAATGAGTACACATCAGAAGTCAAAAGAAATAATAATAATAATAATAATAATAATAATAATAATAATAATAATGAAGATAGTAATGTTTCCGAGTACACCTGTATGCTAGTGCGGTTAGCCAATCCCGGTTGCAGGCGCTTGCTCAGCCACATTTATGTTTGTTAAACACCCGCCCGGCTCATCTCTGGTTTATACTACAACTGTGCTGAGCGGTCCTTGGTTACAGTTTGCGGGATATAACCCATAATCTGACGTGATCAGCAGTTTGAACGAGGCCATTACGCTCAAACCTTCGGTCACGACGACCTGTGACTTCATGCTAGTACAACAATCGACGGCTTCCAAACAGTTCCTTCAACCCAATTCCAATCACTTTTCCCAGACTTCTGTCAACGCGTTGTATTCAGGCCGTTTTCAAAGTTGCCGCACGCTGGGGTCACCATCCCTTGATTGACCAGCATCAAGTCACATGCCTGACAAACCAACCGAGGTGAGATTCGAAACCCAGGTCTCGTGGTCGGGAAGCGAACGTTCTAAAACACATACACATTAAGGATTATTTTTCCTTGCGAATGGATTTTAAAAAAAATAAGAGATACGTATATTTGGTGACAGATAATTCCCTTGCTTCAGCGAAACACGTAACTTGCTTTTTTTTTTTCTTTTTCTTTTTCTTTTTTTTTTTTTTTTTGGCAGTTATTATCACGATTGTTTATCTTTAAAATCTAAAATCGACATTTGAAAAAATTAAAGAACATGTTTTGAGAATCAGTCGGTCTGTCTTTGATCGCAAAGGCGTGAATATCAGTGAATCGTGCCTGCCAATATCGGATCCCCCAAGCAAATAAAAAAACATACAAATAGAATCCACTCGAACCTCGTAATCAGGTCATTTCAAAGTAAATAACTTGTATTTATAAAGCACACAGGCACGATTTCAATGTCATTTTACATCATCGTCAACAGATTAGCTAATTAAGTTATGGGAATTAAGTAAATAAACATCTATAAAATCTAACCTCACCCCCTTATTTGTTAATATAATATCGATTTCATTCAAGCAAGGTTTGGGGACTTAATTATGAGTTAAAAATATGTATTAAATCCGATAGAATGATTAAATAAGGAAAAAGTAACAAAAATCTTTGTAAATTTTACATGTTTTGTGGTTTATTTAGCCTCATCAAAACTTTTTGAAGGAATAATACAGAGTTATTTTTCAGTTTTTTAAACTTAATACTGTTTTGTTTTCATTGGTTATGTTGATGTTACATGTATATCTTATGACGTATTTATATGCAGTAGCGGCCATAATATAAGGAACGGAAACAACAAAGACATAAATATGTGTATTACTTAAAAAGTAATGCATGATTAGCAATGAAATTTTTACCGAATAATTTAATAATAATTTAATAATAATATAAGTAAAATATAATATAATAATGTAATTATAATATTTAATATATTTATTATTTTTATTATTGTTTTATATATATTATTTTATATATATATTATATATATATATATATATATATATATATATATATATATATATATATATATATATTATTATATTTTTATTATTTTTATTATATATTATATAAAAAATTCATATCTGTCTATATTTTTGAGATGAGGTATTATGTACATTATTTACATTATTCGGACAATTGTCCTCATCTTTGTCGCCATATTTATTACAACGTTTCGGCCCTTTAGTATCTGTCTATATTTCTGAGATGAGGTATTATGTACATTATTTACATTATTCGGACAATTGTCCTCATCTTTGTCACAATATTTATTACAACGTTTCGTCCCTTTAGTATCTGTCTATATTTCTGAGATGAGGTATTATGTACATTATTTACATTATTCGGACTATTGTCCTCATCTTTGTCGCCATATTTATTACAATGTTTCGGCCCTTTATTATCTCTCTATATTTCTGAGATGAGGTATTATGTACACTATTTACATTATTCGGACTATTGTCCTCATCTTTGTCGCCATATCTATTACAACGTTTCGGCCCTTTAGTATCTGTCTATATTTCTGGGATGAGGTATTATGTACATTATTTACATTATTCGGACTATTGTCCTCATCTTTGTCGCCATATTTATTACAACGTTTCGGCCCTTTAGTATCTGTCTATATTTCTGGGATGAGGTATTATGTACATTATTTACATTATTCGGACTATTGTCCTCATCTTTGTCGCCATATTTATTACAACGTTTCGGCCCTTTAGTATCTGTCTATATTTCTGAGATGAGGTATTATGTACACTATTTACATTATTCGGACTATTGGCCTCATCTTTGTCGCCATATTTATTACAACGTTTCGGCCCTTTAGTATCTGTCTATATTTCTGAGATGAGGTATTATGTACATTATTTACATTATTCGGACTATTGGCCTCATCTTTGTCGCCATATTTATTACAATGTTTCGGCCTTTCAGTATCTGTCTATATTTCTGAGATGAGGTATTATGTACATTATTTACATTATTCGGACTATTGGCCTCATCTTTGTCGCCATATTTATTACAACTGTTTATATTTCTGAGATGAGGTGTTATGTACATATTCATGTCCAGAAGAAAAAACATTATAAGAACACAGGAAAAATTAAATAAAAATCTTAAATGCAATACATTGTCAGTCGTTTTTAACGAAACATATATATGTGTGTGTGTGTGTGTGTGTGTGTGTGTGTGCACGCGTGTGTATATGCGTACGTAGGTATGCGTGTGTGAGCGGTGAAATATATTAAAATAAGTTTTACAAATCTTCATATATTTACCATTGCGTCGGAATTATCATCCAAATTGAAACCGCATACACACACACACACACACACACACACACACAACACAACACATATGAATGTACGTGAGAGATTCATGGACGTTTGTAGTTTAAAAGCATTAAAATCGGGTTTGCTAATCAAAAGATTCCTCTGTCACTCAATGGGTTAAGGCGCGTCAGGCTATATGACGGTTCCATATAGGATACAGGTTCGATTCCTGTCAGAGGACGCATATTTTCTATGACAATTTCTCGGACATTCAGGCCGGTAAATGTTATTAATATTGTTTATTATCAAAAACAGAGCATTTACCTAAATATTTGTATCTATAAAAAGAATGTATAAATATAAAAATGTCTTAAAATAATTGTCGGACTTTGTCCATTTCTGTTATGGTCCAGGTTCCTTGTACCACGGTGATGGTCCAAGTTCCTTGTACCACGGTGATGGTCCAGGTTCCTTGTACCACGGTGATGGTCCAAGTTCCTTGTACCACGGTGATGGTCCAGGTTCCTTGTACCACGGTGATGGTCCAGGTTCCTTGTACCGCGGTGATGGTCCAAGTTCCTTGTACCACGGTGATGGTCCAAGGTAGAACCAATGAAGGTAGAAATACTGCGCGTTGTCGGATTTAACCATTTTCTTTTGATTTTACGATATTGTTGTGTATGTTTGTTTGTGAGAGCAGTAATTTTGTTAAGAAAGGTGAAATGGGGAAACATTCTAAAGAGTGCCGCCATAGAACATTACCCAAATATTAATCTACGCCCAGGCTTTTTCCCTATTTCACCTTTCTTAAGAAAATTACTGCTCTCACAAACAAAAATACACAACAATATCGTAAAATCAAAAGAAAATGATTAAATCCGCCAACACGAATAATATTCACCACACGTGACATTAACTGACGTTATTTTCAGTTAACAATATGAAAATAGCGTTTCCTACATTCCATTGGACGAAACGGGTCAGCAATTAATAGTGTTTACCTATTGTCATTTATATTTAAAAATGTGTGTGTGTGTGTGTGTGTGTGTGTGTGTGTGTGTGTGTGTGTGTGTGTGTGTGTGTGTGTGTGTGTGTGTGTGTGGAGAAAGGACTGTTGGACGACCGTGACTCAGATATATAGACATGTTAAAGAGTAACCTCTCAGCTGTCAATGTGCCTCAAACTAATTTCCAGCGAGTTTCCCTGGATAGAAAAAACTGGAGATATGTGCCAGAGGTGTATCAGAAATTTAAAAATCAGACGTATTGACCGGCTTAGAGACGAAAGACAAGGGCGAAAAGTGTCAGCAAATATTCCTATGGCTATGTTTCAAGATCTTCACTGTGGACTTGTATACAGGTCACTAGCGGGACTAAAGTGCATACGACACAAACATAAAAACTGAATGAGTTTTTCTCGGATTCTCATACGTCGAAGTCAAAAGAAGAGTTCATTATATATATATATATATATATATATATATATATATATATATATATATATATATATATATATATATAAACAGGGAATGATGCCTATAGTAATAAGAAATCTGCTATCAAGTCTGCGTTATCTGCATATCTTATATTGTTAAGATTGTAACCGCCAATAATGAATCCTGGTAGAACTTCTAATTCTCTCAGAACAGATCTACTCTAAAGGGTTAATAAATCCGGTGAGAGGACACATCCTTGCCTTACGCCCTTTTCTAGTTTTGTCTTTTCAGACAGTTTACTCTCTCTATAAGTTCCGGTCATTACTAATATATACATATTTTGCATTATTTATTGAAAGAGTTATATGCTTTGATGTATGCATATGTATATGTTTTGGGGTAGTTATGCGTGTGTGTATATGCGTGCATGCGTGTATATATATATATATATATATATATATATATATATATATATATATATATATATATATATATATGATAATATTAGTGGTTAATATCCACACACATATATATACATATTACTGGTTAATATACACACACACACACACACACACATATACATATATATATATATATATATATATATATATATATATATTAGTGGTTAATATATACATACATACATACATACATATATATATATACATATATACATATATATATATATATATATATATATATATATATATATATATATATATATATATTAGTGGTTAATACACACACACACACACATATATATATATATATATATATTAGTGGTTAATATACACATATAAATGTGTGTGTGTGTGCGTGTGTGTATGTATGGGCATATATATATGCATATATATATATATATATATATATAAATATGTTGTGTGTGTTTGTGTGTGTATACCTATATATGTGTATGTACGCATGTGTGTACGTATGTCTATATATGTATATGCATATGTGAGTGTATTATATTATATATGTATATATATATATGTGTATCATTGTGTGTGTGTATATATATATGCATATAATAAGGTGTGTTTATGTGTGTATATATATATATATGTGTGTGTGTGTGTGTGTGTGTGTGTGTGTGTGTGTGTGTGTGTGTGTGTGTGTGTATTAAGAAAGAGAGAGAATTACTCAGATCCTATCAACTGGATAATTTGGATAAGTGTGCCGATACATCCGGGTCTGCAATCGCAGAAAACCTTTTAAAAAATCGCGAGGACATATCTGTTTTGTGCAAATCGCATTCTGGATACTATCTAAAAATCCTGAAAAACATTTTTTCTATTAAATTAAAAAAATTCTGCTGTGTAAACAGAAGGAACGCAGACTTACAGTGATCTGTTTATCAAAAAATATGTTCGCCTCAATGTTAGCGGCCCTAGGGTTGCCCGCACCCCGAGCAAGCTGAACTTCGACGATCTTACAAATATAATTTTTTAATATTTTCACAAGGAGAAAACTGAAAATGTAGAATAACGAGTTTATTACAATATACAACTAATACAAACTAAAGAAAACATTCATTATCCTACATAAAACATTTTTCTAAGCTTGAGGTCTGCAAATCTTTTCATGGCGCATTCTACACCTATCTTCTTTACAAATCATCTTCTATTGACAAAATAGCCAACGAACTTAATCTGTCTTGAGTAATGGACCACCGCAAGTATGTTTTTGTAAGCTGTAGTTTTGAAAGATCCCAAACAAATGACATGGTGGCATGATGGCGTCCTCGGCCTTGAGGATTGCCCCAGTTACCATTACGTTGAGACAGCCCTGCGCCACAATATATTATTGAAACGGGTATATTTTCTTTTTCCTGTTTCCTTTTTAGCCGGTGTTCAGATTAAATTTTATTTATTTTCCCCGATCGAGCTCTGACGACTGAAGAGCGATAACCTCGTTAACACATTCCATTTGTTTTGGGTTTTTTTTCCTTCTTTTTTTTTGTGCTCCTATTTTCATACCAACAACTGTAAGTTATGATTCCTCTCTTATTGACTTTTCTTATTAATTCAAATTTTAACGTTAGGTTTACAATATCTGGTTCAATTGTTTACGCAACCATTGAGGGGATTTATACCTAAAATAGTTAAATTCATACCGAAGAAGACAAAGGAATATATAATTTGTAAAATATTTTCATGGAAGATTGTAGTTTAAAAGCAGTAAAATAAACCTTGCTAATCGAACGATCCTCTGTAGGAGAAAAACAACTATTAAGGAGAGAGGAGAATAAAAGAATAAGAATTAAGAAGACAGAAGATAACGATTGACATTGCATTTAAATCTATGAATCTCAAAGACAATAAAGCCACTAGGACGCAAAGGGGTTACTGAGTGTTAGAGAATATGAGAAAAACTACTATTAAGGAGAGAGGACAATAAAAGAATAAGAATTAAGAAGACAGAAGATAACGATTGACATTGCATTTAAATCTATGAAGCTCAAAGGCAATAAAGCCACTAGGACGCAAAGGGGTTACCTAGTGTTAGAGAATAGGAGAAAAACTACTATTAAGGAGAGAGGACAATAAAAGAATAAGAATTAAGAGGACAGAAGATAATGATTGACATTGCATTTAAATCTATGATGCTCAAAGGCAATAAAGCCACTAAGACGCAAAGGGGTTACTGAGTGTTAGAGAATAGGAGAAAAACTACTATTAAGGAGAGAGGACAATAAAAGAATAAGAAAAGAAGACAGAAGATAACGATTGACATTGCATTTAAATCTATGAAGCTCAAAGATGTAAGATTGTAGTTTAAAAGCAGTAAAATCAACGTTGCTAATCGAACGATCCTCTGTGGCTCAATGGGTTAAGGCACGTCAGGCTAAATGACGGTTCCGTATAGGATACAGGTTCGATTCCTGTCAGAGGACGAATATGTTCTATGAAAATTTCTCGGACATTCAGGCCGGTAAATGTTATTAATACTGTTTATTATAAAAACAGAGCATTTACTTAAATATTTGTATCTATAAAAAAAAAAAAATGTATAAACATAAAAAAACGTCTTAAAATAATTATCGGACTTTGTCCATTTCATAATGTGAGACGTCATTAGTTTACATTTGGATACGCATTGAGCAGATATGAATGTACGTGAGAGATTCATGGAAGATTATAGTTTAAAAGCAGTAAAATCGACCTTGCTAATCGAACAGTTTTTCACGAAAGTTTTTGTATATGCGAACAGAATATCCAAACGTTATCAATAAACTATATTTCCTGATGGTTTTTCAAAAATCGAATCCTTATACCAGACTTGAATGGCTTTTCAAAACATAATGTGTGTGTGTGTGTGTGTGTGTGTGTGTGTGTGTGTGTGTGTGTGTGTGTGTGTGTGTGTGTGTGTGCTGTACAAGTCGTAATCCATGCATGAAAAAAAAATGAAGGTAAGGTTTCATCTTTCTTTTATTGCTCGGCACATGGCTACTCCCATTCTCAAAGCAACCATATTTCCTTTGGCAACGGACAATTTTCTATCTCTTTTTTTTTCTATCTCTTTTTTTTTCTATCTCTTCCCACCGTGTCATATTTTCCTTACCGTAATCTTTTATAACCTTTACAAAATACATTTGTCATCAAATCTAACGATTAGATACGTCTTTTTCTAAGCGCACAGTCGCATTCACGCGGCCCGTCTAACACCACAAGCATTAAATACATACACCCATACATACATACATAAAATCATACAGAAAACGGAATTTGATGTGCTTAAGGCCCAAAAAAAACTGTAAATAAATTTTCACTTTAGCACTTCGACGTAGTGTATTGGTTAACAAGCTTATCTCGTAATATAATTTATGACTGAATAATGAGTTTGATTCTCACTGGGTGCTCCATACTTGCTAAGTAAAACAGTATAAATTTTGAATCTTAATTCTATGAA
This sequence comes from Acanthosepion esculentum, assembly GCA_964036315.1. Lineage (NCBI taxonomy): Eukaryota > Metazoa > Mollusca > Cephalopoda > Sepiida > Sepiidae > Acanthosepion > Acanthosepion esculentum. Next base: position 98,441,798 of record OZ038499.1, read on the forward strand.
AGGATTTTTTTAAATGCCGGGTCCATTCAGAACGTAGACGACACAAGGCTTCCGACATATCCCTTTTTTTAATTTTCTGTAGATTACGTAGAAGGACAGTTCGCTCTAAATTTGAGAAGTTGAAGCAGGAAATTGACCCTTGTCATCCACTACACAGCTGTGAACCAATAACTAAGAGCCTCAAATCAAGACACAGCTTTTTACCCTCAGTGAAACCATAGGTTCTGTCCCCGTGGTGCAGCCACCTTAACGACGTGGATTCCACTCTCTCTCTCTCTCTCTCTCTCTCTCTCTCTCTCTCTCTGCCTCTCTCTCTCTCTCTGCCTCTCTCTCTCTCTCTCTCAGCCCTACAGAATCCCTCCCCACTGCCTCCAGTGATGCTTAGCTCTTCTGGTCATCCCTAAATCTCCACCGATGTTGATCCCAACTGCCAATGGGGACAATTACAAACTACGGAGCATCTTCTAGTTTGCCCCAATCTTGAAGATCGATGCACACTTAATGACATTGAAACCTTAACTCCGCAGGCAAGGCTCTGTGTGCAACAGTGGATGAGTGTAGCGACTCAAAAACAAAAAGATCTGTGGATTGCTTGGGGAAAATAGTGGCGTTGTTTCCTGATACCTTCTCCCCGGCGTTGAATTTCATGTTGCCCTTGGAGACTAACCAAGTCTAGATAGCCAAATCTACCCGGCTGTTCAAGCTGTAGCCGAGAGAGAACAGTTCTATTCGTATCTCTCCGAAGTACATAGCACACTAGGTCTGAACTTGAAGTCACTGATTCAACTTTCCGCGCCGGTAACAATTACGCTAGCCGCTCATAAACAGACATTTTATGTATTTTCATATCTGTTAGTAATTTTTTAATCACTTCACTCTGAGCAAGGCGATAATGCCATTATGACGCCAGGGGTTACTGGGGGTGAAAGAGAATGAGAATACTTTAGTGGGGAGAAAGGACACTAAAAGAAATTAGCGGAAGACAATGCAAGGTAAGACAAGGATATCTCTTCTCACCGGACTTATTCAACCTTTACAGCGAAGCAATCCTGAGAGAATTAGAATTCATATTAAGATTCATTATTGGTGGCGACAGATAGATATGCAAATGACACACAGAAAGGAAACTAAAGGAACTCCTACAGTAAAGAAAAGCAAGAAGAAAGGACTAAGCATCAACTGGAAGACAGGATGTACGGTTGTCAGAAAAGAAACCGCCCAACATACGAATTACAAATTGGAGATACTAAAATTAAACAAGTGCCAAAATTTAAATACCTATTTACATTCGGGCTATTGTTCTCGTCTTTGTTGTTTTTATCACAACGTTTCAGTCGTTGTGTCTAGCCTTCTTCAGGTGTCTGTCGATCTGGGTAACCTTTAGGGAATTTTCAACTGAAACTTTCAATTAATCTATGGTGGTAGATTGCTCTCGATCCGATGTCAATGTCTAGGGATATTTCATCCTCTTCTGATTTAATACTGTTCCGTTTACATTAACTCTAAGTCTGTACTACCCAGCCTGGGGATTGAACTCACACTTACCAAATTAAAAACCAACAACTTAATCCACTAGGCTAACAAAGAAGATGAGGACATTAGTCCGAATCTAAATAATGTAAGGAAGGATAACCCCTCAACAGTAATCTGTTAATGTTTATAAGTTAAAGAAAAAAAGTAATATTGGTATAGACTAGGGGTTCCCAACCTTTTTGCGTCACCCCTCCACTTTCACATGGAAACATTTTCTAACGTCTAGCTGTATAAGAAAATATTCAAAAGCATACTAAAATTGTTTGGTAAAAGTTTGTTATTGGTTCGTAAACTGACTTTATGATGCAGTAAAAAAAATACCAAAGAGAGGTAACAAATGTGGCAGCTACCGTATTAAAGAAAAACGAAAGCAAATTTGATCCTTGAAAACCATATACAGGAGGCGATGGGAATATTGTCACCATTTTATATTTTTAATTTCGCGCATGCGCGTTGTTTGTTTTTGATTTTGTCGACTACACAGTATAGTAGGGTCAGTTGGGCACCGTCTGTGAGAAAAAGAACACCACGATGCAATTCACTCCGCCAGAAATTTGGAAACGGCATGTTTTACTACTTGGCATTCGCACAGGAAGTAACAATACGAACATTTCAGAGTGTTTGGGTGTCAATATGAGGACAGTGCAGAGGATTCAGAAAGAGTTGGATGAGTCTAATTGTGATTACGAAGGTACGGCCTAAAATTCACTTTGAATCTTCTGATAAGAAAGAACTCCCAAATTTGTTGGTGAGGGCCTCAGACCCAACACGGGGGCCTACATCAAGTTCCTTGAAGAGGTAGTACTGCCTTGGGTCAAGAGGACACTGTACCATACGACACAAGCAGGAGAACCCAATCATGACTGTCAAACAATTTCTGCGACCACATCACCCCTTACGCCTGGCCACCTAACTCCCCAAACTGCACCCCCTTGATTATTATGTGAGGTGCATTTGAGCGATAGACCAACAAAACTCCTTGTAACACCAAATATGAACTGAAGGCAAGAATTATAACAGCATTCATTAACTCACACAAGAAGACCGACCAGAAGAGTTGCAAGAGGTTCCGAAGTCGTCTGGAGGAGGAGGTTGAGGCCAATGGTGATTTTATTGAATAAATTTACTTTTTAGTCTTTCAAGATATTTTTGTGTAATTTGGGTTATTAGATCTGTCAAAATGAGATGTCAGTGTTATTTTCAGTTTTGCGTAAGACGACAATTTATCTATCGCACCCTGTATTTACTTACGCTCTATCTCTTATATTGAGCACTTCAACCCACAAATAAATCAGACCTTAAAACTATATTTTATCATATATATACAGTGCTGTTCGCTAAAAGTGACTCACCTGATTTTTTTTTACTTAAAAATTTTTTCGCCTATCGTTTTTGGGGTCAAACTAATTTTTAATCTTGCTAATATAAAGACCCCTTCCCGACCACCTAGTAAAAAAACGTTTACTCGCCCTAAGGTATTCTATTGATAACTATAATTTTGGATATAAATGAGATTTAGGGAAAAACTCTGTGCCAAAAAAGTGACTCACTTATTTCCTGCAACTAGTAATCAATAGAAACATAACCGAACAGCTTTAAATAAAGAACAATAGAGGTATAATTTATTTATAATAGGTAATATAGTTCGAAATATTTAATAATCTATGGGTCCTCCTTTATTTTGAATAACCTTTTCAACCCGTTTTGGCATTGACTTGATTATGTTCTGGCAAATCTCATCTCCAAGCATTGAATTCCATTCGGATATGAAATTCACAATCAAATCTAATTTGTTGCTCAACTGCTTTCTTGAGAGCCTCTACTTTATAATGCTCCATAAGTTTTCTATGGGGATGAGGTCAGGAGATTGGGTCGGCCATGTCATAACACTCACCTGCTTCTCATCAAAGTTATCCTTCATCAATTTTGATTTGTGACAGGTAGCATTATCCTGCATAAAAATGAGCTTGATGGGGTCGATTTGCACCCTTTGCCATTTTCAAGGATTATATTTTAACTGTTAGAATTAGAAATAGTTTGTTATATGTATGTTTTATAAAATGTTTCATTTTCTTTGTTTCAAAACACGTTCAATATGTTATGTCCATGTTCAAAGTTAATATTATTAAGTGTTGGTTTGTTTGTTTTTATTAATAAGGCTTCAATTATTTTTAGCCTTTTTTTGCATGTGGATGATGCTATTATATTAGTGTTGTCGACAAGTATGTTCCGAACAGTTAAAATATAATCCTTGAAAATGGCTAAATATATAGCCGAAAGCGCTCGGATAAAAAGAACATTCGGGCAGTTTTTATATCATTTATCATCCGAAAAGAAAAACATTATTAGATCGCATGAGAAATTGTATAAAAAACTAAATAAAAGCACCTTGTCTGTCGTTTTTAATGAAATGTGCATGAAAGAAGGATTGCTGCCTAAATACACAAATATATATATATATATATATATATATATATATATATATATATATATATATATATAAATTCACAAGAGGATAGAATCCAGGTAGAACTCAATGTCCAGGACAGCGTAAGAATATATTTTCCAATTTCTTTTTGAATTTGTAGGTCTGATGGATTGGATCGTACTTACGATTCCAATGTAATAAATTATAACCATATAATTATATATATATATATATATATATATATATATATGTGTGTGTGTGTGTGTGTGTGTGTGTGTGTGTGTGTGTGTGTATATATATATAGGGTGTTCAGGCGTAGGGAGAGAAATATATAGTGGTCGAGAGAGAAACATTCGATTGGACTGTGATAAACAAAATAATACATGTGAATATAGATATAAAGATACTTATGA
>OZ038499.1:98451171-98481171 GCA_964036315.1 Acanthosepion esculentum
TTAAGTTTAGCTTCAAAAACATTTATTGACAGCAATGTGTTCGTATTGAATTAGCATTTGACAAACTCAAGTCTGGAAAACAACATCCCTCATGGGGTGTCCCTTTTCATTGATGCCTTTCTGAAGGCGTTCTTGGAATTTGGCCTCCACTCTTTATAGGATTGCTTTGTCGGTTCAGGTGAATTCCACGCGAATAGCTTCCTTCGAATCGTCCAATGTACGGGGCTTATTTTCATACACACGGGCAAGAAATAATCACACATGTTACTTTTTTAATATATAAACAAATTCCCCTAAGTTTTTTTATGGGCTCAAGTTACCTTCCAATTCTTCATAAAATAACGTTTCCGTGTTCGATCCAAAGAAGTCTTCGAGAAAATAAGGAAAGTATTAAGGGATAGGAAAATGTCGTTAGAAACAAAGGCAAGAGTGTTGAACTGCTATGTAATATCTAATCTTCTATATGGCAGTGAATGCAGGACAATTTCCTAATGCCTTTCATAAACTAAGATAAGTATTAGGAGATCAGAAAATAACGGGGGAGGGGAAGAAGGCATGAAAAAAGGACTAATCATCTACTACAGTGTTTTACTAAGTATAGATTAGATGTGGCACACGGCCGATGATAGTAGGCACCCAGTGAGGATCGAACTAACTACTCAGTCATAATTGGTAGTTTTCTAAGCGTGGCTTGGATGTGGCACAAGGCCGAAAGTATAGAGCATCCATTGAGGATCGAACTCACTACTCGTAATTGATCTACCGAAACAAGCTTTCTTACCATTACATCACATCGAAAGGCCCCTACGAATTGGAGATATAAACAGAAGGTACAGAAGTTCAAATATCTGGGAAGCGATTTAGCAGAAGATGGGAAATACGGCACCGAGATCCAAACACACATTGAACTAGCGAAAGAAGCATTTCAAATAATAGGCGAGGTGCTAAGAATCGAAGAAATTCCGTTGGAAACAAATAAAAGCGTGTTGGATTCCTATGTGATATCCATCTTCTTAGATGACGATGTATGTTGGAGATTTTCCAAAAGTATGAGGAAGAAACTAGATGTAGCAGAAATGAGGTTCTACAGAAGGTTACTGAGAATTCAATGGAGGGAACGAGTAAGATACAAGGAAGTCTTAAAGAAAAAGGCAAAAAAGAACACTTATAATCAAAATCAGGTAAAGATAGATTAAATTTCTTGGACACATGATGAAGAAGGAAGGCTTGGAAAACATTAACCCTCACGGGCAAGTTGAGGGCAAGTTGAGGGCAAGAGAGATAGGGGAAAGCAAAGAGCCACGTACTTGACGGGCTTGTGTGAATAAATGGCGGAACGGTGGGTAGAGAACTTAGCAAAGGGAAAAAACTACTAAAAGCCACACGAGATAGAAAGTTGTGAAGATCCATGATCGCCTGTCCGATGAAGAGAAGCGACATATCAAAATTGTAATGAAAAGCAACAAAAAAAAAGGCTCTTAATCGTAAAAAAAAACAGAATACAACCAAAGATATGAGCTATATATACATAGCAAACAGAGACAACCAACTGTCTGTGTAGGGTAGCTGGAAATTATGACACAGAAATCCGAACGCACATAGGAATAACGAAAGATGTGTTACAGAAACTAAGCAAAGTATTAAGCCATTATGGAATCCTCCACATTCGTCTGTCACCCCCTACGAGAAGATGCACTCTTCCCCAAATAAACCTTTAACCAATCATCGCTTTACTTTTCCAAACTCAATCCCTCATTGGTTAAAAGGACACTAAAATGTAGGTAAGTTGAGACAAACCTTTTTCCCGCGCAAGGTCCCTGGAGCCTATTTGAAAACTCAAATCTATAAAAAGAATCGCTCGACTTAATTCAAGTCAATCAGACACCGAGTTTTGAGAGATACCAGCAGACCCCACGCGTGCCAACCCACTGACTCAATAACCACTACCAATCTCTCAACAATTCAACACAACTCGCTCAACTATTGCCGCGTGAAGAAACTTAACTTACAATTTACTAAAAAAGTGACATTATCACTACAAAACAGTGATTGTACATTCAATCAACTGTAGCCTATCAGTTAAAGGCGAACGACTCTTCATAACTTAAATCAACACTAACAGTTGTCAAACACATACACACTATCACTTGAACTTACACAATTGACAATTTTCCTTGCAGATATCAAACTATTTTAATTCCACAAACTTAAACTATCAACCTTTACTCACTAAATTTCTGCATGAACAATCTTTATAACCTTATCTCACTTGCCACATTTAACAAGCAACTTATTATCATTTGTGTGTATGTCAAATATATATATATATATATATATATATATATATATATATATATATATATAAATTCACGTTATTGTTGAAATCTGTAATTACGTTGTTTTCAGTAATTTCTTGAAGTTGAATTGTCTTTATATTTTTATTTGATTTATTTGTTGTGGATAAATGCATTATGATCCCGCACATTCTTGGCCTTCACAAAAAATCACCTTCTGATACATCTTACTCGTCATAGATTCCGCAACAAGATAAGAAGATGGATGAACGACTATTTAATGCAAAGTCTCCTATATGACAGTGAATGCAGGATAATTTCTTCATGCCTTTCATAAATTAATCAAAGTCTCCTATATGGCAGTGAATGCAAGTTAATTTCCTCACGGATGAAGAAGAGACTTGAATATATGTTCTACGGAAGAGTACTAAGAATAACCAGGAGATAACATTTGATAGTCCTGACTATGACGATAAACTGCAGCCAGAAGCAAAGCTTCTGGTTGGGAGATTGGAGGTTTTGAGGAGCATCGAACCACCTCTTAATTTCTGCTGTTTCCAGGTCCACTCTGACCCCGAATGATAGCACCTGCTAGTGTCCCAGCCATGGGAAAATAGTGACCCCCCAAACAAAAACAAGACAGTATGTAAGTATAAAAATACATATCTATCTATATAATACTAAAATATATGATTTCGTGAGTGTTTGCGTACTTGTGTGATACGTCTGTTTGGCACATAATGATTTATGAGTTGTTTATACAGTCAGTATTTTTTTTATTTTAACTTTCTTCAGACATTTTTTTAATTAAAATATTTTTAAGTTAAAGACAGACGCAAAGAGATCCCGATTTGCTGTTTCGTACAGCTGTTTTTAGAGTAATCATTTATATTTCAACTTTCTTTAAGCAAACAATATTTTAAATATTTAAAAAATATTTTTTGGCATATTTAAAAAATATATTCAAGTGAATATGATTCTAAAATATTTTTATGCTAATCTGATTTGAAGCTCAAGTTTATCCCGGAAGTTCTATTCCTATTAAATGATGTAAAGTAAAGCGTTAAACATGAACTTGTAAACCAAACCAATGATGATACCAACGAATTGAAATATTTAACTGAATCATAATAAAATTAACTTACATTTCAATGAAATGTTGAGAACAACTTCAGTGTTTTATAACCTGAGCAGTCAGTGATCCAACGAGTCACGGGTAGTCTAGTTGGTAATAAAATTACCAACAATACATATTTATAGTATATATTTAGTTGAAGCCATAAAATTGAGTTCAAAATATTTATATTTCGGCATGAAATAACACATAGAATTAAACAAAATCAACCAACCAACATGAAAGAACCCTTTCATGGCATTTATCTATATTTCTTAAAGAAATCAAACTGTATTCGCAAATATGACTTCAACAGAACTACAACATAAAACACACGCACACGTCACCGCCTCTAGTAATTATGTCCACACAAACATTTATACATTATTTACATTATTCGGACTATCGTCCTCATCTTTGTCGCCATATTTATTACAATGTTTCGGCCGTTGTACGCTTCATATTCAGGTGGTTGGAACGTCGAAGTGAACCCTTTATTTCGTGCCATGTTTAAATTCCTGTTCCTGCCATTTTATCTGCTGTTAACCAGGTAGTGAACTCACACTCTTTGGGTCCTGTCACTGGATCTAACCAACGCCTTTATCCACTGTACCATGTGTCCTTGAGGATATCTATGTATGAATTTCTAGATATTATAAACCTGTCTTCAGAAACCATTTTTTACCAGTGTAAAAATTTTTGCTGTTATCATTGCATGTTTTTACCAGTGATCATATTGCAATTTATCATATTATCGCTTTTTCTCTGGCACTCCTTATTACTGGTTCCCATATTGTATTCATTTCTATGCTTGGTTGGCTTAGGAGATTTTTGTGGCCTAGCTTTCAGAGGGAAATTAACAGGAGATAACTGATAACTGACATCCATTAAACACGGTACGTGGAACTAGAACAGTCTACCCCAGTGAGCGAAACAAAGGGTTCAGTTCGACATTCCAACCACCTGAAGAAGACTGGAGCGTACAACGGCCGAAACGTTGTAATAAATATGGCGACAAAGATAAGGACAATAGTCCGCATAATGTAAATAATGTATATAATACCTCATCTCACAAATATAGACACAAACATTTATATGCGCAAAAGCTCAGTATCATCTACCATATATTCAATTGTGAAAGCAGAATAACATATTTTATACGTTTATTACTTCAAAATCCACAAGAAAAATTAAATTTCGGCATTAAATGACCCATAAGGAGTTAATGTGCCATTAAATAAACAAATCAAAATCAAATCAAAACTTTTGAGCAATGATTAAGAAAAATAGTAAAAAAGGAAATCTATACTTATGCTATATTGATGCTGTGTTCAAATGAGGCGACGAGCACACACACACACAGACACACACACATATATATATATATATATATATATATATATATATATATATATATATATATATATATATATATATATATTGTTCGAGTTGCGGCGAATTGGTAAATTGAGGGAGAATCACAGAGGTTAGGCTTGCGCACACCTGAATTGACGGAGACAGATCTTCGGTGAACCTCCAGCCAGCCTCTCTATCCAGATCAAAAATCGGACCGGTTATATAACATTTGGACACCCACGCAACTTCGCGTGACTACACCTTCTTCCAGTATATTGCCTACGCAACTTCGGGTGGCCACGCCTCTCCCGGCATGCGCCCATGCAAGCACGATTTTCCTTCCGCTCAGGGCACCCTGTGCGCCCTGTTTATTCAAGGCTCAGGATAACTATACGTCCAGTTTATTTTATCCACCGGATGCATTTCCTGTTTATGCTATCACCAGTTCCGATTTCCGCTCACACACTGATGCAGAGGAAGTAAGACCAAATGTTTTTCCTTAACTGATATACAACACTTACAAAAAGAAAGAGACAATAAAATTTCTGTGACACATAATGAGGACACAGGGACTACAGAGAAAAGAGTGACTACAGAATTTGACTAACATGATATATCGATCGAAGTTAAGAAAATCGGAGGCAACTAGCGAGTAACCTACCGGGTTTGTGCAGATTAATGGCAGAAGAGGCAAAGAGGAATAGTGACAGGTTGTGAAGAGCAATGATCGTTCCTGTCTTGAAGGAACTTGGCACATAAAAGGATGAAAGTCCCATTCGAACTTCAGGAATAGTCTTCTACAACACCTTTCCTGACTCAGAGATGCATAAACAGCGTGAGGCAGAGATTAAAAAAAAGAAACAGACACGTGGCGCGTTCGCAGATGCATTGATGAGACAGGGGAGATTTCCTTGGTCCTTTGGAATCCATGGAAATAAATTCTCTTTTTCTCTATTAGTTGATCAAAAGATGTTGCGCTAACATGATATCGCGTTAGCCGTATTGAAGAATGCCGCGTCTGCGAAAGTAAACAAGACATTTTTAGAAGAATGCAATGTGTTCTTAAATAGCCCCGCTAGAAGGCGAAAGATGGGATAATAAAGCTTCCTGTCGCAGCCTCTTTTCAGCCCAAATTAAGGCTGTTTACTTGGGTAGCCCTACCCAGAGGAGATACAAAAGTGTCAGAGTCGCATCTGCCTGGGGCTGGGCACCTTATGACTCGCTCTCCGCTATCGTTTGGCATTTCAAAAAATAAGGAGTCGCTGTCTCGATCGATATTGCCAATAAATTCGTAAGATTAAGGGATACGGAATTCCAGGTTTATTATTTCACTTAATACGATAATTGCTGTCAAACCGTGTAATGAAGGTCGCCCTTAACGGATTCTCCTCCAGTTCCTTTCCCACGAACGCAAGTGTTCCCCAAGGTTCTATCCTAGGCCCTACTCTGTTCCTTATCTTCATTAACGATCTCCCCGATTTCATCAGTTCCCAAGTAGGCATCTATGCTGACGACACTACTATTTATTCCTGCCTCAATAGCAAGTCTGGTATCGTTGACAAAATTAACCTGGCCGTTTGTCTCGAAAAGGACCTCCAATCGGTTGTAGACTGGGGCAGAAATTGGCTGGTTAACATTAATACCTCTAAAACAAAACTGCACTCTATTACTCACCACAGAGAACCATCCCTGCCACCCATTAGAATGTCTAATGCTCAACTCCACGAGAGCAGCTCTTTGAAACAGCATGGTGTCACACTGTCCGCTGATCTGAGATGGAATAATTATATTGAATCAATAGCTTCATCCACCGCAAGGAAAGTTGGTTCCCTGTGTTGCGCCAAAGAGTTTTTCTCGCCCGAGTACATCCTTCAAATCTATAAATCAACAATTCGCCCTTGCTTGCAATACTGCTGCCATATATGGTCAGGTGCCCCCGCTGTTCGCGTTCAGGTCCTCGACAAGATCTAGAGACGGATAAGAAATGTGGTTGGTCCTTATCTGGAATCTCGTCTGCAGTCGCTCTCTCACAGACGTGCCGTCGCCTCCCTCTGTCTTTTCTACAAATACTTTCACGACGAGCTACTTTCGCTAGTTCCTAGACTACATGAATTTAAGCATGCTACTAGACTGTCATCCCGGTCCCACCCTTTCACAGTCGAAACTGTTAAATGTGGCCGTCTCTTCTACTCCAATAGCTTTATGTCTTGCACCTCCCGTCTGTGGAATTCCCTTCCTATTACTTGTTTCCCTGATAGCTATAATCTCCAACTATTCAAATGTAATGTCAATTGACATCTCCAGATGCCTTGATCTATTCCCTGTCCTTCTCTTCATCCTTTCCTCCATAACGCCTCTTTATTCTCTCTCCCACGCTGTAATCCCTTGCCTACAATTTGCATCCCGCCTTTTTGGGGGTGAATGCTTAAAAAAAATAACAGCTATTTTTCTATATATATTTGCGTCGTTTATTCCTCAAGGATATATAATTCCCATATATATATATATATATATATATATATATATATATATATATATATATATATATATATATATATATATATCAATCATGCATTGTGTCCAAATCGTTCAGAAATACCAACTATCAACCTTATACAGGAAGTCCCTGAAATGGACGTCCTGTATAAGAATGTCCTAGTCACATAGGCAAAAATGCATCTTTTCAAAAAAATGAAATTTTCAACAACATTTTATTGAATTGGAATATTAGCACATTACATCTTCAATATGATTTCCATCTTTTGTGATGCAAAGGTTGATGCGCTTTGCAAGATGCACGTGATCACGATGCAATAACTCCACATTGACGTCAATTTCAGCACATCCACTCTTTCAATCAAGTCTCTTGCATCTGTGATTTTCATTGAATACACACACCCCTCCTTTAGAGTAACCCAGAAAAAGAAGTCAGTTCTTTCTTCTTTCGACAAAACCATCTTTGATCTGTACAGGTAAAAAAAAAAAACAATTATAGTTAATGCGATTTCCTATATGTCCATAATTTGGGGATACCTTGTACAATCGTTTTCTCTGATCAGTAATTAAGAATAGCTTTAAGCGAATAAATTCTTAAAGAAGACAAGAATTTATAGACTGGCGCTACAGAATCACAAATATTTACTAGATTGGCACAAGGTCTCATCAATTTACAGTTGCGTTGTCTAAACGTAACTGTAAGAGTTTCTTTTCTCGCTTGTGGAACTCTCTTCCGGCTCCCTACTTTCCAGCCAACTTTTATCTTCAAAAATGCAAATACAATGTTAATGTTCTCATTCCTTAATAATAGTTCTCTTTTCTAACTCTTTCGCACCCAGTAACCCCTTGTGTCTTAGTGGCTTTACTACCTTGCATGGGGTGAATTCGATTAAAAATACCAAAAATCACATCACCTGAATACTTCTAACGGCACTTGTAGCTAAAAGTGAAACGATGATAAAAAGCAAGCTATTTAAATTTCCACACTACCAAAAACAAAAAGTTCGGAAAAAACTCCCATCTGTATTAGTAAGAACTTAAGAAGTTGAATTAAAAAGTCTAATTTTCTGAAAAACTGCTTTAATAAGAAAAAGATGTTTTCAATTTCAACCAACAGTAACATTTACAGTTTGGTTAATTATTGTCAAATGTTTTGTGCATGGAAATGGTTATTATAGAAACAGTTACGATCAAGATTATCATTAACATTACCAATATAATAGTTGGCTAACAGTTTCTGTGTAAGCACATATGATTTGTCTTTCTAGCACCTATAGAGCCAACCCGAGTTTTAGATTGCGTAAAGCCTTGGTCATGAAAATGAAGGATGTAGAAGAGACAAAAAATCTGTGGACAGAAATACACGTCGTGCGGAATGTGAAGATAATCTTAGCCTTGAATGTTTCAATATGAGACATGTTAAATAAGAATCATGGGCACCTCGAGGTGGTGTAATGGTTGCTAAAACAATTACGACTGAGTAGTGAGTTCGATCCTCACTGGGTGTTCCATGCTTTCGGCCTTGTGCCACATCCGAGCTACGCTTGGAAAAACGCTATATTTGATCGCTTCTCGGCCTTTTGGCTAAGATCAAAGTGTAGTATCTGTTCTCAGATCGCTCGCTTAATGATCGCCTTTTGGCTGAGATTCGATCACTGATACATGCCTGGCACAGAGATTCGTCCCTGCGCTGGTAGTATCGCGGCTACGTCTAGCTCTGACCAGCTTGGACAAGCTAAGACCAGCGAAGACCAGCAACCCGGGTTGAAACACTCGGGTCCCACCTCCCCTCCCCACGTTAAAAACCGACCTTGTGTCACAACCTGACTCAGTGGGGGGTCAAGTAAATACCTATCTAACACTCTGGGACGAACTTTCAATTTTAATAGGGAAAAATTAGTCATGAATTTTGTAAATATGAAATCATGGTTTAACATTCCTAAAGAAGATAAGCGATACAGCTTTCATTTAAAGGGATTTATGAAGAATCTATTTTTTTTAGAAAGGCCGATAATGGAGGATTTAAATTCCTTGAAAAAAGACAAAGGAAATGATTATACACTCCCTTGTAAGGAATTTAGTATTCACTTAAAAATATCAAATAATTAAAACTTGATTTGACATGGAAGCCATGTGTTTGATCTCTCTAGCTTATTGAAAATAAAGGGTTTTTTTTTTTCATATAAAAATCCTTCATAAATTACTCTTCTGTTAACTTGGGGTGTACCTGGGTACCATACAGGTGGCATTAGTGGCTAGCTAATCCCTGTTGCAAACACTTGCTGAAGTATATTTCCATTTCTTTAACACACAGCGAGCCAACCCGTGTTTTATATTGCGTAAAGCCTCGGTCATGAGAATACAGGATGTAGAAGACAAAAGATCTGTGGGCAGAAATACACGCCATGCAGACATGATTGTAACCAGTTTTATAACCTCACTGAAACAACGAAGAAAACACAATGTAGAGAAAACATCTCTTATTTATTCGTTGTATCATCCGAAACAGAGAAAGATTGAGAGAGAGAGAGAGAGAGAGAGAGAGAGATTTCTTATTTTTAAAAACACAAAACGATGCGGAAAACGAAACGTAAGAATTAATAAATAAATGCTGCTGTGTCACTTTCCGTATTCCCTTTGGTAACAGTCTTAAAACACATTGGCTCACAAGACACATTTCCATTGTTGTTCCAGCTCTGTATATTTCCGTATTCCCTTTGGTAATAGTCTTAAAACACATTGCCTCCCAAGTCTCGTTTCCCTTGTTGTCCCAGCTCTGTCACTTTCCGTATTCCCTCTGGAAACAGTCTTAAAACACATTGGCTCCCAAGCCTCATTTCCCTTGTTGTCCCAGCTCAGTCACTTTCCGTATTCCCACTGGAAACAGTCTTAAAACACATTGGCTCAGAATGCATCAATTCCCTTGTTGTTCCAGCTCTGTCACTTTCCGTATTCCCACTGGAAACAGTCTTAAAACACATTGGCTCAGAAAGCCTCAATTCCCTTGTTGTTCCAGCTCTGTCACTTTCCGTATTCCCACTGGAAACAGTCTTAAAACACATTGGCTCAGAAAGCCTCAATTCCCTTGTTGTTCCAGCTCTTTCACATTCCGTATTCCCACTGGAAACAGTCTTAAAACACATTGGCTCCCAAACCTCATTTCTCTTGATGTCCCAGCTCTGTCACTTTCCGTATTCCCTTTGGTAACAGTCTTAAAACACATTGGCTACCAAGCCTGATTTCCCTTGTTGTCCCAGCTTTGTCACTTTCCGTATTCCCTCTGGAAACAGTCTTAAAATACATTGGCTCCCAAGACTCATTTCCCTTGATGTCCCAGCTCTGTCACTTTCCGTATTCCCTCTGGAAACAGTCTTAAAACACATTGGCTCCAAAGCCTCATTTCCCTTGTTGTCCCAGCTCTGTCACTCTCCGTATTCACTTTGGTAACAGTCTTAAAACACATTGGCTCAGAAAGCCTCAATTCCCTTGTTGTTCCAGCTCTGTCACTTTCCGTATTCCCACTGGGAACAGTCTTAAAACACATTGGCTCCCAAACCTCATTTCCCTTGATGTCCCGGCTCTGTCACTTTCCGTATTCCCTCTGGAAACAGTCTTAAAACACATTGGCTCCCAAGACTCATTTCCGTTGTTGTCCCAGATCTGTCACTCTCCGTATTCCCTTTGGTAACAGTCTTAAAACACATTGGCTCCCAAGCCTAATTTCCCTTGTTGTCCCAGATCTGTCACTCTCCGTATTCTCCTTGGAAACAGTCTTAAAACATATTGGCTCCCATACCTCATTTCCCTTGTTGTCCCAGCTCTGTTACTTTCCGTATTCCCTCTGAAAACAGTCTTAAATCACATTGGCTCCCAAGTCTCATTTCTCTTGTTGTCCCAGCTCTGTCACTTTCCGTATTCCCTTTGGTAACAGTCTTAAAACACATTGGCTCCCAAGACTCATTTCCCTTGTTGTTCCAGCTCTGTCACTTTCCGTATTCCCTCGGGAAACAGTCTTAAATCAAATTGGTTCCCAAGCCTCATTTCCCTTGTTGTCCCAGTGTCCAACACACTATTTAAATCCTGTTATAGCTGCATGTGGAAAACAATGTGAACCTAATAAAAAAAAAAAAAGTAAATACATTTTGTGCTGAATGTGAAAGTAAGATTTCCCTTTACCTTGAAAATTTCAATAAGAGACCTATAAAGTGACGCGCACGGGTATCTCGAGGTGGTGCAATGGTTAGCAAGCTCGTCTCGCTAGAGCGATTACCACTGGGAAGTGAGTTCACTCCTCCCTGGGTGCCCCTAACTTTGGGCCTTGTACCACATCTAAGTTTCGCTTGGAAAATCACTATAAAATAAGAATCAATTTAGATTTTTTTTAGTGTTGTAGCAATATGTGCTTTTATATTTTTTCTTCTATATCTTTTCAAGATAGCAGACATTATGAATATGTTTTTTTATTTATTAAAAAAAATAAAAGTCAATACATTTTGTGCTGAATGTGAATGTAATCCTTCCCTTTGCCTTGAGTGTTTCAATAAGAGACATATAAAATAAGAATCAATTCAACTTTTCCGAGTGGTGTAGCAATATGTGCTTCCATATTTTTTCTTTTATATCTTTTTCAAGAAGCCAGACATTAGGAATATAATGTATTTTTGTTGTTTTTTAATTAGGAATGCGATTTCTATTAGATTAGAATTCTTGGGTTTATTTTACTGGTTGTAGACATTATTTTAGTTTCCTAAGTAAATAAAGTATACCTTTTTTTTAAATTTAATAATGTTTTTCCAATTAAATTATCTGTTAACGCAATCTTTTATTTTACCTGAATGCAAGGTACAGCTTTGTGTATGTAAAAATAAAATAAAAAATGACACCAAAAAACAACAGTAGAAATTCTAAAAGGAAAACGAAATAAAAGACAAAAAATTAAAAATATTGAAATATTTTGTAAAAGAAATGTAGTTCTGGTGACCCTAATCTCATAAGTAATCAATGATAGCATCCCAGTCTCAATAATCCTCACGGAAAAGAAATTGGTAAACGATCTACTGGAGGTGCATGTATTCCTCGCAGGCATACCACCATGACATCCAGGTGGATCATATAGGAGCCAACGTGTTAATTTTGGCTGAACAGTTGCCACGACGAGAAGCATTATCATTCCATCAGTCAACATATCTTGTTATAGACGAGAGAGAAATGGCAGGTCTGTCGTCAGCGCTGGATGTGTGGGTAGTGTTACGGATATTGTTACGGGTAGTGTAATCAGCGAGCCGAGTTTGAATTCCGGATTTTTCAGTGACTTTCATATATGCATAAATAAAAATATGAAGACTTCTCTTCTCCTTTATGGGTTAAATAACAAGGTAGACTGGGTCTTTCTTGTCTTTGGTGGCAACTAAGCGACGGGAAAACACTCTACTATCGTTTTTTTTTCCAAAAATGGATGACAATTCACAGATAATAAAGAAAAGGAATACGTGGAGAAAAATGATCGCCTACATCCTGAAGGAACATTAAAAAAAATCAATCGACAACGCTAAACATGGTGATAAGGAGGTAAAGTAAAAAAAATATTTCTGGGATTAAAAGAAAGTGTATCATTTAATATGTGTATACATTTGTGTTTTGTGTGAGAAGATGTGTGTGTGTGTATTTTGTGTGTGTATGTGTGAGTGTGTGTATTTTGTGTGTGTATGTGTTTTGTGTGAGTGTGTGTGTATGTGCCTTGCAAGTGTGTGTTTTGCGTGCGTGAGTATATGTGTGTGTGTTTGTGTGTGTGTGTGTGTGCGTGCGAGAGAGAGCGAGAGAGAGCGAGAGAGAGAGGGGGGCGAGAGAGAGAGGGGGAGGGAGAAAATTGTTAAATAAAGGAACTCTTTATTTTCTTTGTAAAGAGCCGCCTTCTCTTAAAGACTAACATACACCAATCCTGACAGTCGGGTGAGACGTGTTGGTGCCCGTGTGGTACACCTGCATCCACCACCCCTCCCACCTCCTGCCTCTGTGCCGGGCCAAGCAAAACCACGATCAGGTTCATGGAACGCAACCTCTCACTCTCTGATTCTGTCAGCCTCTGTCAAATGGCGACAATATGTCGTCCTTTGCTTCTGAGCAAATCGAGAGAGAGAGAGAGAGAGAGAGAGAGAGAGAGAGAGAAAGAGAGGGGGAGGAGAAGAAAATGTAATTGGTGTCTTTTCGAACCGACGAATCGCGAGGCGGGATTGGGCGAGGCGGGAGTCGAGGAGTATTGGATATGGACCAAATAAAGAAGCCTGAAATTAGAATTGTTAGCCCTATGGCGCATACCAAAGATTTTCGGTAGGACAATTGTACAATCATTGGGATCCCCGCCTTGAAACTTAATATCTTTTTAGAATTCTGCGTTCTTACACTGGTGTCTTTTACTGTCCGTTCACGCGCCTCTCTCCCTCTCTCTCTCGCATGCGCGCCCTCTCTATCTCTCTATTTCTATCTTTGTTTCCCACCCTCTTTCTTTGTTTATCTATCAATAACATTCTTCTTTCTTATTCATTCAGTCTGATAATTTTAGTAATGTTCACCCAATACAAGACTCAAGAGCCACTTAAGGTAGAGGCTTACAGATTGAGGTATGCGATATTAATGCAAAATTAGTCAGTAGTAAGAGAACGTTATAAGAAAATGGAAAATAAATAATGATTGGCCCTTGACTTAAAAAGGTTAAAATTGCAATGATCTGGGAAATATTCACGCGGGAGTCTATTTCACGTAGTAGCGGGAAGAATCTGACTTTCCCGATGGCATCAGCTCTCAGCTTGGTATCTATGCTGATAACACAACCATGTACTTCTGTTTCGATAGTAAGGCTGTTCAATAAGGTTAAAATGGCAGTCAATATCCAAAATATCTCAAGTCCGTTGTTAACTGGGGCAAAAAATGGCTTGCCAATTTTAACGCCTCCAAAACTGAACTTCTCTCTATTAATCATCTGAGAGACCCCTCTCTGCCCTCCATCACTATGGCTGATGCTAACCTTCAAGAAAGTGAGTCGTTGTGCCTTCTCGGGGTAACGTCCTCAGTTGACATGACGTGGAAAGACTATATTGAATCCATTGCTAGGTCAGCTAAGAAAGTTGGTTCACTTCAATATCTATCATATATATCTATAAGTCTACCATTCGTCCATCTTTAAAATATTGCTGCCACATATAGTCCGATACCCCTGTTATTTACCTTGAGCTCCTTGATAAAATTCAAAGAAGAATCAATAATATTATTGGTCCTGATCTGGCGGTTCGGCTTCAGTCACTTTCCCACCGTCATAAGGTTGCCTCTCTGTGTCTTTTCTATAAATACTTTCATGGTAATTGTTCAGGTGAGCTCTTTGCTAAGGCACCTAGACTTTTTGAATTTAAGCGCAGTACTAGAGTGGCGTCGAGATTTCATCAATTTACAATTGAGCTGGCTAGCTGTAACCATAAACTCTACGCTAACAGTTTCTTTTCTCGCACTTCTCAACTGTGGAACCCGCTTTCGGCTACATGCTTTCCCATCAACTTTAATCTCCAGAAATTTAAATGCAATGTCAATCGCTATCTTCTGTCCTCCTGATTACTCTTTTCTCTTTCCGCTCATTATTAGTATTCTTCCACATCCAGTAACCCCTTTGTGTCTTAGGGGCTTTACTGAAGACTTTCTTGACGTGAAATCGATGAAAAAAATTAGTTATGCATTAAAACAAATTACATGTATTCAATTTTAAAAATCCATCTACATTTTCTATTTCTATTAAATTTGTAAAACTCTTCAGTGAAAATAATCCATGTAAATGTATATATACTAAAATGGAAAAGAATGAAGATTTTCAGTAATCTATGCATATTGTTTGGAATGCATCTTTTGAGTCGGGCAATCTTGGAAAGTGGGGAGAGTGACATTGTGACTTATGGTGAAATGTGTGCATTGAGCCAAACAGGTTGAGAACCACTGCTGCAGACAACCATTTAGAGTAAAAATCTACAAGAATCCATAGGAATGATATAATGAAATGTGAGGACATCTACAATTGAAAATAGTCAATTAGTTTTAGTCCTAATTGTAAGAGATAGAGGTTATCTTAAAACAAAATCTATCAAAAATATAAAAAGCCTGAAAACGTATAACCAAATAAAAATATGCAAAATTCAAGTCCAGTCTACAGAGTTTAATGATTCTAAGAGAACTAGAAGACCTACCAAGATTTATTATCAGTGAACATAAGATACACAGACGGCTGCGTTAATGGCAAACTCAAAAAGGAAACTGAATGGACTCTTAGACAATGTAGTTGGTTGGTTGATGTTGATTGGCGGCATATCAAGCTCTATAGGTTAATTAATGCCGAAATCGATTAAAATACCCTGAGCTTTTATTGAACTTCTTTACTTATTGAATTACAATAGCCTGGCATTCTGTTGAACTTTTTGTTTATCAAAGTATGCTGCAGTTTATTTATTTAATAATTAGTTATAAATTAAAACAAATTGCTGTACATGTATTCAAATGTAAAAATCTATCAACATTTTCTATTGCTATTAAATTTGTAAAACTCTTCAGTGAAAATAATCCATGTAAATGTATATGTACTAATATGGAAAAGAATGAAGATTTTCAGTAATATATGTGTAATGATAAAAGTACGCAGGTGTAGACTTTAAGAAAGCTTTATTCAACCGAGAATACAAGTAGTGTCCTTTTTATAATACGAGTAAACAGAAATAGCTCTCTCTAAGAGGAGAGTAACAAAACAAGGGGAGACCACTCTTACTTTTTTCATAACAATATGCATATTATTTGGAATGTACTTTTTAAGGTTAATCTTGGAAAGTGGGGGATGACATATTGATTTATGGTGAAAAGTGGGCTTTGGGCAAAAAAGTTGAAAACCACTTTTCTAGAATGAATAGCTTCATCTTCTGCACATTTCTATAAATAGAATCTCTGGGTATCTTCTTTGGCATCAGTCGATCTTGGGAAACTATAAAGTTGTGATAAAGACGATGTATCAAGCGCAGTGACACTTGTGTTTTCTATCTCTT
This sequence comes from Acanthosepion esculentum, assembly GCA_964036315.1. Taxonomy (NCBI): domain Eukaryota; kingdom Metazoa; phylum Mollusca; class Cephalopoda; order Sepiida; family Sepiidae; genus Acanthosepion; species Acanthosepion esculentum. Next base: position 98,467,497 of record OZ038499.1, read on the forward strand.
CCCGGACAGCAGGTCTTTCCTCTTGAAGTCGCTGAAATGATCCAACTGAAAGACAAATACCAATGCAGATGGTTCGAGCTCCGTCGAAGGAATTGTCAGGGCGTTGCTGAATACAACCATTAACTGACTAAGAGTCTACGGATTTCTTCTCTGGGTTGACTCCCACTGCATGAGTGGGTATAACCACAAGGCAGTGGGGGTGTTAAATTCAGGACTGCTCCTCTTCTAGACTGGTCTCCAAACTAAGCTGGAGAACTCATTTTGCATTACTGTTTAAGCCGTAACTCGGGGAGATAAGAAATGAATTTATACCTTTCCCAAGAGTATTTGTGCAAAAGTGAACTGGCATGGGCCCCGTTGATATTCTACTATTGTGAGAAATGTTAAACTATTGTATATTGGTTGCTGGAATATCTGGACGTTACTAGACTCGGAAGGCAGTACGACACGACCTGAGCGAAGATCAGCGCTTGTAGAGAGGCATTGCCCATGCGTTGGTCTTGTCTGAAACGAGACTTTCTGAAGAGGGTCTCTTCTCACGTTGTCGCATAGAGAAATCACGCCGTTAATGTAGTTTGAATGTAGCAATCCGACGTAGGAAGTAATTTGTCCAATGTAACAGCACCAATGTCTCGTAGTACCTATTCAGGAATTCTTAAGGTCTTCCATATCAGAGGTTGGCAGTGGATATTTGGAAAAAATAGGAAAACGTACTTCTGCAGGTCTCCTAATCTGACAGGTTAGCAGTAGATCTTCCGAAAAAGAAAACAAAATGGCCGCCTTTATACGCATCGGGTCGAATATTTCTAGTCTTCTGATTGGTTAACCTTCTATGGGTGTACTATAAAATGAGTCAGCTCCTTTTGGTTTGCTCACTAGTACACAAAATAATCTAACAGTGATAGATTCTGTTGTTGTGGCGTCGTGTGTGACTAATCAAACCAGCCTTTGTAAGGCATACGTGCCCACATTTATCACTGGTGAGAGTCTTTTTAGTACCTTTTCCTGGGGGAGGGGGGGGCTTACATTTTGTATGTAGCGAGCAGCCCGCTTAATCTCTGCGTTAATCCGGCCTTTCTCAAACTCGTTAAAAACAGTCGTCGGCAGTGTCTTTGAAGAAAACCTTTCAGAAGCAATACCTTCTCAAACGACCAACATAAAACCATTTAATCCAGGCATCACGCCGCTCCCGATGCATCGTCAATGCCGTTCTCGAGGCTGATAACAGTTTGGAATATTAGGGGATATGTTGGATTTTATACGTTGAAGATAATTTTACTGTTAAAATCCTCGAATTCCCTAATTTTTTCATGACGACTGAAACGTTCACTTGTAAATTATTATAACTTGCAACTCGGGACTAGTCGAGACAAAAAGTCAGATAAATCCAGTTTGTGTAAGAATCAGAAAGGTAGCCATAGGTCCACTTTATACTATATTCAAGATCTATGCGTAGTTCCGGTTTACAACAGAGTCTGCGTAAATCCACCCGGAAGGTGTCTTCTTAATGTGTTCTGCATTTTAAGTTTCTGCAGCGAATCAAGTCGACGTATTGTAAGCTCCGCTGTTAGCGTAAATTAATTTAACTAAGATTAAATATTCTGATGAATCAGCGTACTAATTTTGATCAGGATACCGATGCTCTTTGCAAAAGCGAAAGAGAATGGATAGAGAGAAAAATAAAGAAGAAATTGACGACAGGAGACGACATTAAAACAACTAAAGGCCAATTCTTATATCTTTAACCTGGAACCAGATGTCAGTAAGCGTGTAAAGGCAACCTGTGAGAAGAGAGACTTGGTGGAGAAAGAAAGAAAGAAAGAAAGAAAGAAAGAAAGAAAGAAAGAAAGAAAGAAAGAAAGAAATAAAAGAAAAGAAAAGAAAGAATATGACATGGTAAGAGAAATAAACACATATCAATACAGAAAAGTAAAAAAAAACATCTGTTTCTCTATATATTTTATTAGTTTATTGTCATAAGTTTTGATAAAGCCGTCAAACAGTTGATCATGTAATATATTCTGACATTGCCTTCCTATGTGGTAGATTTTTAATACAAAAACATCACTGTCAGTATAAATACAATATGCATTCAAATCAAATCAAATTTGCAAAAAGTTTGGATTGCACTCGGGAAAATATCGCCGAAATGACTGCTTTCTACATTGCTATAAAATGTATTGCTGGTCATTTTTTTCATTAAGAATGTACTTTTGGTCATTTGTCATTAAGAATGCATTGCTGGTAATTTGTCATTAAGGATGTATTGCTGGTCATTTTTTTCATTAAGAATGTACTTTTGGTCATTTGTCATTAAGAATGCATTGCTGGTCATTTGTCATTAAGAATGTATTGCTGGTCATTTTTTCATTAAGAATGTACTTTTGGTCATTTGTCAGTAAGAATGCATTGCTGGTGATTTGTCATTAAGAATGTATTGCTGGTCATTTTTTTCATTAAGAATGTACTTTTGGTCATTTGTCATTAAGAATGCATTGCTGGTCATTTGTCATTAAGAATGTATTGCTGGTCATTTTTTCATTAAGAATGTACTTTTGGTCATTTGTCATTAAGAATGCATTGCTGGTCATTTGTCATTAAGAATGTATTGCTGGTCATTTTTTCATTAAGAATGTACTTTTGGTCATTTGTCATTAAGAATGCATTGCTGGTCATTTGGCATTAAAAATGTATTGCTGGTCATTTTTTCATTAAGAATGTACTTTTGGTCATTTGTCATTAAGAATGCATTGCTGGTCATTTGTCATTAAAAATGTATTGCTGGTCATTTTTTCATTAAGAATGTACTTTTGGTCATTTGTCACTAAGAATGCATTGCTCGTCATTTGTCATTAAAAATGTATTGCTGGTCATTTTTTCATTAAGAATGTACTTTTTGTCATTTGTCATTAAGAATGCATTGCTGGTCATTTGTCATTAAAAATGTATAGCTGGTCATTTTTTCATTAAGAATGTACTTTTGGTCATTTATCATTAAGAATGCATTGCTAGTCATTGTCATTAAAAATGTATTGCTGGTCATTTTTTATATTAAGAATGTACTTTTGGTCATTTGTCATTAAGAATGCATTGCTGGTCATTTGTCATTAAGAATGTATTGCTGGTCATTTTTTCATTAAGAATGTACTTTTGGTCATTTGTCAGTAAGAATGCATTGCTGGTGATTTGTCATTAAGAATGTATTACTGGTCATTTTTTTCATTAAGAATGTACTTTTGGTCATTTGTCATTAACAATGCATTGCTGGTCATTTGTCATTAAGAATGTATTGCTGGTCATTTTTTCATTAAGAATGTACTTTTGGTCATTTGTCATTAAGAATACATTGCTGGTCATTTGTCATTAAGAATGTATTGCTGGTCATTTTTTCATTAAGAATGTACTTTTGGTCATTTGTCATTAAGAATGCATTGCTGGTCATTTGTCATTAAGAATGTATTGCTGGTCATTTTTTCATAAAGAATGTACTTTTGGTCATTTGTCAGTAAGAATACATTGCTGGTGATTTGTCATTAAGAATGTATTGCTGGTCATTTTTTTCATTAAGAATGTACTTTTGGTCATTTGTCATTAAGAATGCATTGCTGGTCATTTGTCATTAAGAATGTATTGCTGGTCATTTTTTCATTAAGAATGTACTTTTGGTCATTTGTCATTAAGAATGCATTGCTGGTCATTTGTCATTAAGAATGTATTGCTGGTCATTTTTTCATTAAGAATGTACTTTTGGTCATTTGTCATTAAGAATGCATTGCTGGTCATTTGTCATTAAGAATGTATTGCTGGTCATTTTTTCATTAAGAATGTACTTTTGGTCATTTGTCATTAAGAATGCATTGCTGGTCATTTGTCATTAAAAATGTATTGCTGGTCATTTTTTCATTAAGAATGTACTTTTGGTCATTTGTCATTAAGAATGCATTGCTGGTCATTTGTCATTAAAAATGTATTGCTGGTCATTTTTTCATTAAGAATGTACTTTTGGTCATTTGTCATTAAGAATGCATTGCTGGTCATTTGTCATTAAAAATGTATTGCTGGTCATTTTTTCATTAAGAATGTACTTTTGGTCATTTGTCATTAAGAATGCATTGCTGGTCATTTGCCATTAAAAATGTATTGCTGGTCATTTTTTCATTAAGAATGTACTTTTGGTCATTTGTCATTAAGAATGCATTGCTAGTCATTTGTCATTAAAAATGTATTGCTGGTCATTTTTTCATTAAGAATGTACTTTTAGTCATTTGTCATTAAGGATGAATTGCTGGTCATTTGTCATTAAAAATGTATTGCTGGTCATTTTTTCATTAAGCATGTACTTTTGGTCATTTGTCATAAGAATGCATTGCTGGTCATTTGTCATTAAAAATGTATTGCTGGTCATTTTTTCATTAAGAATGTACTTTTGGTCATTTGTCATTAAGAATGAATTGCTGGTCATTTGTCATTAAAATGTATTGCTGGTCATTTTTTCATTAAGAATGTACTTTTGGTCATTTGTCATTAAGAATGCATTGCTGGTCATTTGTCATTAAAAATGTATTGCTGGTCATTTTTTCATTAACAATGTACTTTTGGTCATTTGTCATTAAGAATGCATTGCTGGTCATTTGTCATTAAAAATGTATTGCTGGTCATTTTTCATTAAGAATGTATTGCTGGTCATTTTTTCATTAAGAATGTACTTTTGGTCATTTGTCATTAAGATTGCATTGCTGGTCATTTGTCATTAAAAATGTATTGCTGGTCATTTTTTCATTAAGAATGTACTTTTGGTCATTTGTCATTAAGAATGCATTGCTGGTCATTTGTCATTAAAAATGTATTGCTGGTCATTTTTTCATTAAGAATGTACTTTTGGTCATTTGTCATTAAGAATGCATTGCTGGTCATTTGTCATTAAAAATGTATTGCTGGTAATTTTTTCATTAAGAATGTACTTTTGGTCATTTGTCATTAAGAATGCATTGCTGATCATTTGTCATTAAGAATGTATTCCTGGTCATTTGTCATTTAGAATGTACTGCTGTTCATTTTACTATAAAAAATATATTATTGTTAATTTTACTATAAAATGTATTGTTCCTAATTCTTTATAAAAATGGATTGCTGGTATTTTTAAAATAAAATATATTTTTATGCTTTCCTAGTGTTTTGACTTTAGTCTGGAAATTCTCTATTTACACATAGGTAGGACCCTAACAGGTGATATCATCTAGGGCCTGGGTGGACCTGGAAACAACAGCAATTAAGAGGTGGTTCCACGCTCCTCAAAGCCTCCAATCTCCTTGCTACCGAATGTAGTTTGTCGTCAGATCCAGAACTGCATATTTTCTAAGGAAATGGTTTTATCGGGATCTGTCTATATTTCTGAGATGAGGTATTATATACACTATTTACATTATTCGGACTATTTTCCTTATATTTGTCGCCATATTTATTACAACGTTTCGGCCGTTGTACGCTCCGGCCTTCTTCAGGTAGCAAAGTGGATAAAGGCGTTAGTTAGATCCAGTGACAGAAAGAGTGTGAGGTCAATACCCGGTTAAGGCAGTGGAGAACTTTCAGAGGGAAATTAACAGGAGATAACTGATATCCATTAAACATGGTACGTGGAACTAAAACAGTCTATCCCAGTGAGCGAAATAAAGGGTTCAGTTCGACATTATTCCAACCACCTGAAGAAGGCCGGAGCGTACAACGGCCGAAACGTTGTAATAAATATGGCGACAAAGATGAGGGCAATAGTCCGAATAATGTAAATAATGTACGGTTTTATCGTTTCATCGCCTCATCGTTAGTTTTCTTGCCAGACTGCAGACTAGCAAGTGGGACAGTCCGAAAATGCGAGACGTCAAAATCAAGGAGAGAAAATTAACTAACCGGGAAGTGTTTCAACAGACAACGGGAAAAAGTACACGTATCTCGGTGAAATGTACGTAGAGCAGCGCATAACATTGCAGATGGGGCCCCGTTAGAAATACCTTCATATCAGGTAAGACAGTCTGCTTAACAGGTCGCCGATTAAGTGTGTCCCCAAGTATTTAGATATTACTCTCGTCGCTTTGTTTGCCATATCATTCAAGCTTTAAAAAAATAACCCTATCGACGCTCGGCCATGACGCATCACTTGTTCCACTCATGAACAGAGATGCACAGTGCACGGACCCTAAGGGACATGCCCAACTGTTTATGGTCAGACAACTAACAAGCAAATATCTGCTATTGAACGTGATATTTACTGTAGCGCATCAAAATTGTAGAGCTCGGATTGATAAATTGGAGTACCGAGTTCGAGTTTCAGTTGAGTTCATTACATTCACTTACGTGTTAATACCATTGGGAAAGGTACGAAATCATCTCTCTCCTCTCTTAGCTATTGGTATATTGTAGAATGGATTGGGTTCTATAACCTTGGGTGGCAACCGGTCCAGGAGAAGGAAACCAGCCTGCAGAGGGTTGGACTCTGTCAGGCTATCTTGCCAAAGACACACCACTTCTACTGCGGCCGCTGTGACTGTGGCGCCCCTACGACTCGAAAGAGCTACAGGACTCGTGATCGTGTGATCTGAATTCTCCAGATTAAAGCTGGTAGACATCAACATCTCTAATCAATTAAGATCAGAATCCATGGTCTAACATTATGGCACTCATTATTATTATTATTATTATTAGTAGTAGTAGTAGTAGTAGTAGTAGTACTAGTAGTAGTAGTAGTAGTATTAGTAGTAGTAGTATATTATTATTATTAGCAGCAGCAGCAGCAGTAGTAGTAACTGGAGTAGAAGAAATAAAAATGAGATCCATTAGGTGAATAAGTAAGTAGTTGTTTTCAGAATTAGATTGTTAACGTTGAAATTCTACCTTCTGCTTCATTTTTCGTGTCTCTTCGGGACGTAGGCGATCATGTCTCTCCACAACTTCCTATCATTTGTAGTTCTTAATAAATTTTGTCTTTTTGCTATTTCTCTTAAATCTTATTCAGCCATCCATTTACTCAAGCTCATTCTTCTTCTTCTTCTATCTGCTGCATCGCTTCAGGACGTAGGCGATCATGGTTCTCCACAATTTCCTGTCCTTCGTAGATCTTAATAAATTTTGTCTTCTTGTTATTTCTCCTAGACCATGTTCCAACATCCATTTACTCAAGCTCATTCTTCTTCTATGTGCCGTATCGCTTCTGGACATTAGCGATCATGGCTCTCCACAATTTTCTATCCTTCGTAGTTTTTAATAAATTTTGTCTTTTTCTTATTTCTCCTAAATCTTGTTCTGCCATCCATTTACTCACTAAGTATGTTATGTGTCGTTTTCCTCTGTTCGTCTTCAGCCTATCCTGTGTGTATCAGATTTTCCAAGCCCTCTTTCCTCAGTATGTGCCCTAGAAATTTCAGCTGTCTCTCCCTGATTTTAATGATGTTAAATAGAAGTTTCCTTTCTTTGGTTTCCATTTTCTATAGAACATCATTGTTTATATATTCAGTCCATGGTAGAACTAAATTTCTGTAGCTTCAAGTCTCTTCTTCATCTTTGAGGAGATTGTCCAGCATTCACTGCTATATAGGACGACGAATGTTCAGTTCGGTACTCTCTTCTTTGTTTCTAACGAAATTTTTCCCTTATACTTTTTTGTTTACTTTGCTTAGCTTTTGGAAGGCATATTTCTCTATTCCAATTCACTTTCGGATTTCAGTTTCACACTTTCAGCGCTTGAATGAAATTCGTGTGTCAAACAACAGAGAAAAAAACTGTATTATCAAAACGAGGCGGGGTGGTATAAAATGAATTATCTTAACAAAGTATCGGCGGTGTACGTCGGAACCAGCTATCATACTTTAATATACCCCAACACACTGGAAACAGAAGATGAAAGAGACGTAAGTGAAAAGGAATCCAGGCAATGGTAAAACACTAGTCGAGGAAACAACATTAAGGCCAGAGAAAAATATGTTCGTTATACGAAGTGATCAAAGAAGAATGACTAGGAAAACGATAGGTGCGTTCACATAATGATTTCTTGCTTTATGTTCAACTCTACTACTAGCTTGCTTTTTATATACAGTAATGTTTTCAACTTTAGCTAAAATGCTTTTGAAATGTTTTGCAATGTAATGATAATATACTTTAAAAATTACATGCTTAAATACATTAAACTCATTTCTCTCCTGAATATGCCCTACCGTTTGAGGGTGCACCTAATCTGTGTGTGCGCCTTTTATGCTATCAAATATAGTAATTATAAAAAAAGATCATATACAACTCTCTCTCTCTCTCACCCTCACTCTTTCCCACCGCTCACTCGCTCTCTATTTGTACATGTGTGTATAAAGAAAGAGAGACATTTATCTGATGTTTATTGTTGTCTAGAATTCTTCCACTTGATAACGACTTTTTAAGCGACACTCCCAACGCCCACACCTGGAATCGAACCACTCCCGCCACTCCTATCTACACCTGTAACACGTCTCTGTTTTTCTCCCCACTCTCCATTTTCCTAATCCGTTTCTCAGATATTTACTTATCATCTTATTTACTTATCAACTTGCGCTTGACTTGTTCACATTAATGAACCTCGAAATTAGATTACGACATTTTTTTATGTTCATTCTCCGCAGAAGGAGTCATCCATTAGCCAAGCATTTCAACTGACACTTCCATCTCTCGCCCTTACTCTTCACACCTGTCAAAAAAATAGAAATAAAAATAAACTTGCTGTGTATTTATCATTCTGTCATTCGATCATTTTTATTCTGTCATTCAATCCTTATTATCATTCGATCTTTCTTATGATTCTATGATTTGATTATTCTTATCATTCTGTAATTCAATTCTTCTTATTCTGTCATTCGATCTTTCTTATTATTCAGTGAAATTATTATCATTATCATTCTATCATTCTGTCATCCTATTATTCTCATCATTCTGTCATTCGTTCCTATTTTATTCTGTCATTCGACCATTTTTATTCTGTCATTCAATCCTTATTATCTGTCGATCTTTCTTGTGATTTTGTGATTTGATTATTCTCATCATTCTGTTATTCGTTCCTTTTTATTCTCTCATTCGATCTTTCTACCCTTCTCTGCCAGTTTCTATTCGATTTCAATAAGAAAATTTTAATTGTGAATCTCGCCTCATTGCAAGATTTATCTTAGTCTGTTCTATCTATCTAGCTAGCTAGCTAGCTAATTGCACTAAAATAGACTGGTCCGCTCCTAAAAAAATTCTTTTAGGAAATATTTCTTTGCATTAGCTTTCTTTAGACCTTTCTGAGTTCGCGACACTTGTCAGAATCGAAAAAATAGGGATTCGCTATCGATTTAGAAGAGAAGTCCTGTTTATAATATCGATACAGTGTCATGGATCGATTTGACACTATATTGATATAATAAATGTGACGCTTTAAAAGGTTCTATTCCTCTTTTTCCTAATTCTTCGCACATCTTCGAAAGCTTCATATCTGCCCACTTTCGTATTCGAAACATAATCGAAACAATTTCCAAAGAATTCATGGATTTACTTTTAATCCGACATTTTTATTACTGCAAACGTTATTATAGACGGAAATAGAACCTTAATTGCTGTGAGGTTCCTCGTGGCCGTGTGGTAAAGCACACCGGATCAAACAGTAGTTTCTCTTACAAAGGGATATGGATGTTCGATCGTTACCTGAATTCTCGACAGACCGATAGACGTAATACACACTGTTTAATACATAAAAATGGGGCGTCTGTTTCAAATGCGAAATATATACTATAATAGCGTTTGAAGTAATAAAAAAATGTCCGATTAAAAGTAAATCCATTATTTCTTTAGAAATTGCTTTGATACGTTTCGGATACAAAACTGAGCCGTTATTTACATTATTCGGACTATTGTCCTCATCTTTGTCGCCATATTTATTACAACGTTTCGGCCTTCTTCAGGTGGTTGGAATGTCGAACTGAACCCTTTATTTCGCTCACTGGGGTAAACTGTTCTAGTGCCAAGTGCCATGTTTAATGGGTGTCAGTTATCAGTTATCTCCTGTTAATTTCCCTCCCCAAGTTCTTAACCGGGTATTGAACTCACACTCTTTGGGTCCTGTCACTGGATCTAACCAACGCCTTTATCCACTGTGTCATGTGTCCTTGAGGACATCTGTGTATGAATTTCTGGGTATTATAAACCTAATGTCTTCAGCAACCATTTTTACCAGTACTCATATTGCAATTTTTGCAACCATTTTTACCAGTACTCATATTGCAATTTTTGCTGTTATCACATCATGTTTTTACCAGAGCTCATATTGCAACTTTTGTTGTTATTATCGCTTTTCTCTGGCACCCCTTATTACTGGTTCCCATATTGTATTCATTTCTATGCTTGGTCGGCTCAGGAGATTTTTGTGGCCTAGCATATGTGCTGATTCCTTAAGTTTACGAATTTTCCAATGGTGTTCCTATGATCTCAACCTGATCCCACAGAGGGCGGTGATCTCCCTTCTCTCTATATATGTGGTCAGCCACGCCTGATTTTTCCACTTTCCCTCGTGTTACAGCCTTTTCTGGTGTTCTTGAAGCCTGAGCAGATATGAAGCTTTCGAGAAAATAATCTGAGTGAACAGGATGTGGTTTCCTTAAAAAGGGAAAATAGAATCGTGCTTGCTGTGGCGTTCTTCGTGGCTGAGCGTTAAAGCACTCCCGGATCAAACGATGGTCTTCCTCTACAAAGGGAGACGCATGTTCGATCCTTGCCAAGGCACGCAATTTCTTTACTAACATGTCTCGAATGATCAGGCCGATAGATGATTTTATTTTTACTTTTAACAGAGTGCATGGATTTTTTTATGTATGTATGTATGTATGTATGTATGTATGTATGTATGTATCTAGAGTTAGAGGACTGTTTTATTTTCCAAACAAGGTCAGCGCATTGTAAAAAAAATCCATACATTCAGTCAATATAAAATCATCTTTGATAATGGCTAGAAGAATAGCTGAAAGCGCTCGACATACAGGACATTCGGAGAATATTTACATAATTAAGTCCAAGAAACGAAAAAGAATTATAAGACCGCAAGAGAAATTAAATAAAAAAATTAACCGCAGTACATTGTAAGACATTTTTAATGAAACTTATATAAAAGAGGAATTTCTGCCCTAATACAAATATTACGATACAAATATTACGTTACGATATAGTATCGTTCCATTGTCAAGCGATGATAGGAATAAACTTTCAGTTTATTCCTACCATCATTAGTTTATTCCTATTATCGCTTGACAATGGAACAAGACTATGGATCTTAAGTTTAATTTTTATAATTAAATTTATAATTTTAGTTTCAGTTTTGAAACATCGAAATTTCCCGTGTCGCAATGGAATCATATTTTTAAAATAAAAATAATTATAATATATATATATATATATATATATATATATATATATATATATATATATATATATATATATATATATATATATATGCTGGAAATTATCAGTTCCACTATCAATTGTCTGGACCAATTTTGATTCACCTAATTTTGTGTTTCCATGCCACCTCTCGTCATGCTTCACTTCTGACTTGATGGATAAGTTTTTATATATGTTTATTTATCAATTCCTCCAGTTTCCCTTTCTCTCCCCGGCCCAGTTCTTCGACCCTCATTATCCGCGCCATTCCCAGCTGATATTCATCATTAATCTACCCACCTTATCAGTCGCATATCTCATCAGTTCACAATAGAACTTTTGTGTCCAATAAAGAAAGACGCTTTTCCAAAAGGTTCTTTATTTGTCGTTTCCCTCCTGACAAGTGTTTACGTGCTTGTGACATGAACAATTCTCTTCAAGCGGCATTTACCGCCAGAATTTTTTCATTGTTATTCGCCTTCAGATTCGGGACCTTGTCACTCTCGTATCCACTCCAAATTATTCCAATCTCTCCTTCACTCGCTAAGAGACCCACAAGTAACCTCTAAGCATATTAAATGGGTGACCGCCTGGGAATACCAGGTGCTGTAAGCTTGGATGTGCCGGTGCTATGACATACAGCGACATCACATTGAAACACTGGTTCTTGTACGATCAACGAAGTTAAACAACGTCGAACCACGTCAGCACCAAGACGGGTGACCGCTTGTGAATACCAGGTGCTGTAAACTTGGATGCGCGGGTGTTATGACATACAGAGACATCACGTTGAAACACTGGTTCTATTACGATCACCGAAGTTAAGCAGCGTCGAGCCAGGTCATTACCTAGATGGGTGACCGCTTGGGAATACCAGATGCTGTAAGCTTGGATGTGCGGGTGTTATTACATACAGCGACATCGCGTTGAAACACTGGTTCTCGTACGATCACCGTAGTTAAGCAACGTCGAGCCATGTCAGTATCTAGATGGGTGACCGCTTGGGAATACCATATGCTGTAAGCTTGGATGTGCGGGTGTTATGACATACAGCGACGTCACGTTGTAACACTAGTTTTCGTACAATCACCGAAGTTAAGCAACGTCGAGCCAGGTCAGTACCTAGATGATTGACCGCTTGGGAATACCAGCGAAATAAAGGGTTCAGTTCGATATTCCGACCACCTGAAGAAGGCCGGAGCGTACAACGGCCGAAACGTTGTAATAAATATGGCGACAAAGATGAGGGCAACAGTCCGAATAATGTAAATAATAGACTATCTGTTGTTGAAGATCTGAGGGAGGAATACGGACCATTTGTGTCAGATGCATCTCTTTCGCTTGTGGGCGATACCACTAGAAATATACCTATCAAAATTTTACAAGATACGGGAGTTACGCATTCTCTAATGTTGAAGCGTGACTCGCGTGGCTTAAATTCGGCCACGGGCAAATTTGCTGTTATACAGGATCTCAGTATTGAATTTGTTAGTGTCCTTCTACATTGAATTTATTTGGGGTCAGACTTAGTCTGCCCATGAAAGGCGTGTCTATGTTGCTAGGGAACGAGCTAACTGGTGGGAAGGTAACTATCCATATCAAAGTACTACTAGAACCGGTCACTTCGATAGAAACAGAGAAAACGGAAGAAGAAAACCCTAGGATGTTTCCTTCACGTGCCTTGATTCGGGCACAGGCCAAGGGAAAAGATAAAGAAAGGTCAAGGAATGAGATAATCGACCTCTCCTAAACCCTTTTAAATCACGACATGGATTTTATTAAATGTCACTCTGATAGTCTCAAGAAAACAAATAGCATTGGTAATGCAAAGCCCACTATGGATGTTTCCTTATCAAGGAGACAACTCGGAGAACAGAAGAAAGATCCTGAAATTACTCTACCTTTTAATAACGCATTCCCGCAAAGAAGAGTTGGAGAAAGTTCCAAAAGGATACTTTATTGAAAACAATGTGTTGATAAGGAAATGGAGACTCCCACATATCCCAACGTCGCGAAGACTGGGCAGTGAATTCCTATAACATGGCGGGCATCAACTTCTATCAGGAGGAATCGGAAAATACCCCGGTAGACAATTCATCTTTAGGGTTTGAGGTTGAAGTTGGAAATTGTGACGAATCTTTCTGTTCGGATGACAACCTTACGGAACTTCAGAAGCTGGAAAAATGTATTGATAGCGACAATGCATTCTGTCAACATTTGATGGCAAGAGGATTTCTAGAAACTTTACGTGCTGCTGGCA
>OZ038499.1:98488671-98661171 GCA_964036315.1 Acanthosepion esculentum
AAAGGCTTTACATGCAGCAGAAAAACGATTTAGTAGATGTTGGGCCTTCTCAAAGGATGTCGCTACAAGAGCCGCATCATCAGCAAACAACAAATCCCGAATAATTTGCGTACGAAGGTGGGTCTTGGCTTTGAAGCGCTGATGATTGAAGAGACCACCAGTTGTTCGAAACTGAAACTTGACGCCACTCTCTGTGTCTGCAAATGCATATTTCAGCATCACCGAGAAGAAAAGGGCAAAAAGGACAGGGGCCATGACACAACCTTGCTTGGTGCCATTTGTGACATCAAAGGATTCCGACATCATACCATCAGACACGATATTAGCTTTCATTCCTTCATGAAAGGAGACGATGACCTTTAGCATGTTTTCAGGGATGCCAAGTTACCTCAAGGCTTGCCAAATAACCTCTCGATTCACAGTGTCAAAAGCCTTCGTCAAGTTCACATACACCATGCACAACTCCTGGTTTATCTCACGAACCTTCTCTGCAACTTGACGAAGAGAAAATATCATGTCAACGGTGCCACGACCCGACCGAAAACCACACTGCGATTCAGGATAGATGTCGTCAACAAGGTGTATAATGATTCTGTTTAGAATCAGTCTCGCTAGGATTTTGCCTGCAGTTGAAAGTAGTGATATCCCCCGATGATTATCAGAGACACGCCTGGAACCCTTGTTTTTGTAGAGGTATTTGATAGAGGCGTCTTTATAATCCTGTGGGACACAACCTGCCTTCCATATCTCCACGAAAAGGAGATGTAACTTTTCTACCAACTTTTGGCCACCATGCTTATATACTTCGGATGGAATAGGATACTTAGGAGAAGGAGATTTTCCAGATGAGATTTGCTTGATGGAGTCAGTTGCCTCTTGATAAGTAGGTTCAAAAGACAACTCTGTAATTTCTGGATTTTGCTCAATTGATGTGATGGCTTCCTCATCAGTAACCGAAGTAGTGTTTAACACAGTTTCGAAATGCTCTTTCCAGCGATTTAAAATGTCTGACTCATCCGTCAAGAGAGTTTCACCATCTGCTTTGGAGATTGGAACAACACCACCTTCTGAGGGCCGAAAATACTCTTGAGGCCAGCATAGAAGGCCTTTAGATCCTTTCTATCAGAAGCTTCTTGGAGTTCAGTGGCCTTTTAAGACCACCAACGCTCTTTTATAACTCTGAGAGCTCGTTGAACCTGATTTTTGAAATTCTTGTAAGCGATCTTCTTATCGGACGAGTTCTTGTCCTCAATCCATGCTTTATGAGAAGAGTGCAATTGATCTATAAGCTGCTGAAGTTCTATATTATTGTCATCAAACCAGTCTTGATATTTACACGATGTAGTAGGCCGAGAACCTCCAAGGATATGGAATGTGTTGCATCCCGCAGAGCCTTCCAAGATGATTCGATATCATTGGTAATGATTACAGAATCAAGTGCAGCATCAAGTTTGTCAGAGAGCTCAATTTTCGTTTCAGTCGAGTTAAGAGGCAGTACGTTAATGCACTTGGGCACCGTAGATTTTATAATCCTTCGCTTTTGCAGATGCAGTGTAGCTTTACTTCGAAGTAGAGCGTGTGGAATGAACGCGTTATCTTAAAATCTTTTATGTCCCGTCTTTTGGTGATGACGTAGTCGATCAGATGCCAGTCTTTCGAACGAGGATGCATCCACGTGGTCTTACGACAGCTCGGTTGCTGGTAGAAGGTATTAGTAATACTAAGGTCGAATTCCTTGCAGATAGTGAGAATGCGTAATACATTCGAATTCACACGACCAGTAACATGGCGACCTAAAACGCCCTTCCAAGAATGGTAAGCATTGCCAACACGAGCATTGAATTCACTTGTAAGGAGTAATTTATCCTTATGTTGGACTTCGGAGATGATATCCCGAAGGTGATTGTAAAAATCATCTTTTACTTGATCTGAACTAAGGTTGGCGCGTAGCAGCTAACTATCGTCACATGGGTGTTGCACTCCAGATTGAGGGTTAATGTCATTATACGATCTTTTTCAGTCTTGCCAGCCCATAAAAACACGTATCCACCTTTTTCTTCCCTAAGCTAAGAATTACCATCCAGACGTGTTTCACTAATGACCGCTATGTCGATGTCATACTTCTTCAACTCGAGAGAAACAAGAACTGTTTTGCGTTCTGGTGAAGAATCATTGTCTTGGAGACAAAATGGAAATTCTTCTTATATTTATTCTGATATTCCTTGTTGTTTCGACTGCGTTATTGGATAACCAGACAGCTGCAGCGGGCTGTCAAGTCTCTGTGTGAGTAAGCAATGTTTAGGGCTCCTTTTATCGCCCCCTCTCCATAATAGGGAAAGCAGTGCAAACCCTAAATAGGGCTGCTTTCTCACCGATGGAGGACACGGACATCACAATTGTTCATGGGTTTGTGAAAGAAAGGCCATCACCCATCGGTCTGCCACTGTGTAGAGCTCCAGCTAGAGCCTTCCATAAATATCCTTTACCTGACCCCGTCGCCTTCACTCTCTCGCCAGCGGACCTTGCAAGTGAATCTGTGTGGATAAGAACGAATCAAGGTAAACCGCCAGAAAACCCACACAAGTGATTTGATTAAAGTGGTGAAGGCTTGTGCAGAACCATCCACACTTTTCGGAACTATTGATACACTCAGTCGGTGCAAATAAATGCCACAGACAAAGCAGACAATATACCTCAGGCTTTTCGTGTAAGAGTTTTCCATCTCCTAGACCAATCGTATTCTATAACACTAAAGAGCATGGTCAGTCCTGGTAGGCACTATTTGCACTATTTGCCCTAACAAGTGCTACCACCCCGGGTCAGGGCGGACCTGGGAACAACAGCAATTAAAAGGTGGTTCCACGCTCCTCAAATCCTCCAATCTCCCAATGAGAAGACTTACTGTCGGATGTAGTTTATGGTCATACCTAGGACATTATATATATACGGACGGGGTGATTCCCAGGTGGTTCGTCTACGAAACTCTGGAGTCAGGATACTCAAGTTAACACTAAACAGCTAAGTGACAATACTTTTATTTGTATCAATTATACATATATATATATATATATATATATATATATATATATATATATATATATATATATATATATATACAAGTTTAGGATTGGTATATACGGAATGAAATCCAATAACCAACAATCAATATTCTTTAAAGAGTGCTCAATACAGAGTAGAGCAGATATAATTATTTATTTGAATATTACAACATAAATATGTTATAAAATCACGACAAAAGTAGCCATTTTGTTTCAACACTTCTTGTGTCTTGTCAAGTGATAATATAGAGTATAGAATAAATGGTTTCAAAAGTTTCAAATTAATCAACGATCCTTAGCTAAGAGTAAACGCTGTTACGTAAGCCAGAGTGGCCAATCAAAAAACAAGTATAGGATGATTCGAAAAATTTGACAACTAAGCAAGGCTATCTTAGATATTAAAAGATTTATAAAATTTGAAATTAAAATTAAAAGTAAAAAATTAAAATTACCCATTTAGAAATCTAAATCAGATCTCTATTAAGTTTTAAATTGTAGAATTACTAAGGAGAAAAAATAAAAAATAAAAATAAAAAATAAATAAATAAATCTAAAAATAAAAATAAAAAATATATATGCTATTTAATTTATATTTTCATTGAAATTAAGTTGAAAGTTGTATTTAGAGTCCCAGACATAGATGTATACATTTTTCGTTACATTTCAGCATGTTAGTCGCCTCTCACGTGAAATCACTCGAACAACGGCATGCCAACCGCTCGGACGCATCTAGATATATACACACACATACAAAAAAGCAAACCACACATAGGCAAATGCACTACACCTACACACATACATCGATACACACAGGCACACACATCTACATTCAATATGATCCAGACGGTCAAATGTCGAAGCTATTCGTGGCTTAATATGTTATTAAACGAATTTAAACTTGAAAAATTTAAACAAATAACCATATATAAATATATATATATATATATATATATATACATACATATATATACATATATATATATATATATACATATACATACATATACACATACACACACATACACATATATATACATATATACATTTTTGAAAACATATAGTTTTCGACACATTTACAGACAAAAGTAAATAACCACCTCCACATATAATTGAACACTCGCACATCCGCATATAAATTAATACATGCACCCGCATAGACACATATAAGGATAATAGGTACGCATACACAGACCTACGTACATAAACATACACATAGATAAGCACATATAAATATATTGACCCATACGTCGACGCAGAAAAGTAAATAAGGCAAGTGAAGAAATACATATAAAGATGCAACCATATACAAGCACACACATACATACATACACTTCTAGATGTACATACATAAGCACGCATGCATATATGTATATACACTAAATATATATATAGACATTTACAAATACAAGTGTATACATGAAAAATTAAACAAACGTACTTTTGGAGTCTAAAAGAGAAAAATAAAACACCTAAGGTTAAATGGAAATTAATTAGAAAGGCCCGGACATGTAACTCACTATATGCCCCCTGTTACTTATGCCTTAACGAGAAACTTGAAATAATTAGATTTAAAAATAAGACTGATCTTTTAAATCAAAGATATGAACTAACAGTTAACTGTAAGCACCGTCTTAAATTTAACTTAGTATAGAAATCATATACTTTCTATGATAATGATAAATGAAACTTAATAGACTATTACCTTTTTAGCATGATAGTCGCCTTATCGATATGAATGTGTACTGGGTACTTACAAAGTATCATACGTGTCTGTATTTAGATGTATATATGTGTATGTTATGTAGAGTTATTTCTACTGTAGGATATGTATATGTGTATATAGGGATATATATATATGATTTTTTTTTTTTTTTTTTTTTTTTTTTTTTTTTTTTTTTATGAAGGTATATCGTTGCGTATATTGGCTTCTATCATAGGTTAACCTGTTTATGTCTATGAGTAAGGGAGTAAATTCTGGTAAGTGTCTACCACTAAATGTGTGAGTATATGTATGGGTATATGGGGATATTTATGTGTACTTGTGTGAGTGTAGATATATGTATGCCTATTGCATATGTATGTATATGTATGTGTGAGTGTGCATATATGTATGTATATGTAGTATGTATGTTTCTATGTGTATGTATAGGTTTATATATGCATATATATGTATATATATGTATGTTTAAATATGTATATGTTTATGTATATGTGTTTGTATATGGGTGTATATTTATATGTATGTGTGGGTGATTATATGGTTGAGCTCGACTGTCTCTGTATTGTTTATCTGGATGTGTCGATATGGGTATTTATATAGGATTAGATATTTATATATATATGTTGGTGTGTCATTGTATGTGTATTTGTATGTAGGCTTTAGTGTCTTGGAGTGTATCATAGATACAAACTAAAATCTACTTTTGTTGATAAAGTACCTTTAATTGCTTACAGACCGTTGTTCTTTTCTTAAATTATGATTAACTTTTAATATATTTTATCATAATGTTGTTGGAATATTATTAGAATATAAGTTGGTCTATGTATGCTTATTTCTTTTTCCTTTTTTATGCATGTGTCTATATGTTTATGTATATATGTATATGTGTTTGTATATGTATGTGTGTGCGTATATGTGTACGTGTGTGTATGTATATGGGTATGTGTGTTTATATATGTATGTATATGTATATATATATATATATATATATATATATATGTATTTGTATATTTGCGTATATCTATATTTGTGAATATGTATGTATGTATGTATATGTATGTCTGTAGATATATATGTATGTATATCTATGTGTAGTTGCGTATGTATGTGTGTATATATATGTACTAGCGGATGTGTATATGCATTTTTATACTCATGTCGTTTTAATTTACGTTTGTTTAATTTTTCATGTATACACTTGTATTTGTAAATGTCTATATATATATTTAGTGTATATACATATATGCATGCGTGCTTATGTATGTACATCTAGATGTGTATGTATGTATGTGTGTGCTTGTATATGGTTGCATCTTTATATGTATTTCTTCACTTGCCTTATTTACTTTTCTGCGTCGACGTATGGGTCAATATATTTATATGTGCTTATCTATGTGTATGTTTATGTACGTAGGTCTGTGTATGCGTACCTATTATCCTTATATGTGTCTATGCGGGTGCATGTATTAATTTATATGCGGATGTGCGAGTGTTCAATTATATGTGGAGGTGGTTATTTACTTTTGTCTGTAAATGTGTCGAAAACTATATGTTTTCAAAAATGTATATATGTATATATATGTGTATGTGTGTGTATGTGTATATGTATGTATATGTATATATATATATATATATGTATATATATGTATGTATATATATATATATATATATATATATTTATATATGGTTATTTGTTTAAATTTTTCAAGTTTAAATTCGTTTAATAACATTTTAAGCCACGAATAGCTTCGACATTTGACCGTCTGGATCATATTGAATGTAGATGTGTGTGCCTGTGTGTATCGATGTATGTGTGTAGGTGTAGTGCATTTGCCTATGTGTGGTTTGCTTTTTTGTATGTGTGTGTATATATCTAGATGCGTCCGAGCGGTTGGCATGCCGTTGTTCGAGTGATTTCACGTGAGAGGCGACTAACATGCTGAAATGTAACGAAAAATGTATACATCTATGTCTGGGACTCTAAATACAACTTTCAACTTAATTTCAATGAAAATATAAATTAAATAGCATATATATTTTTTATTTTTATTTTTAGATTTATTTATTTATTTTTTATTTTTATTTTTTATTTTTTTATTTTTTTTATTTTTTCTCCTTAGTAATTCTACAATTTAAAACTTAATAGAGATCTGATTTAGATTTCTAAATGGGTAATTTTAATTTTTTACTTTTAATTTTAATTTCAAATTTTATAAATCTTTTAATATCTAAGATAGCCTTGCTTAGTTGTCAAATTTTTCGAATCATCCTATACTTGTTTTTTGATTGGCCACTCTGGCTTACGTAACAGCGTTTACTCTTAGCTAAGGATCGTTGATTAATTTGAAACTTTTGAAACCATTTATTCTATACTCTATATTATCACTTGACAAGACACAAGAAGTGTTGAAACAAAATGGCTACTTTTGTCGTGATTTTATAACATATTTATGTTGTAATATTCAAATAAATAATTATATATATATATATATATATATATATATATAATGTATACCGTGACGATCCGTTTAGGTGAAACCTAGGTAGATTTACCTGGCTCAATAGGTTTATATTAGGTTTGCTCTACTTCGTGTATTGAGCACTTTACGTAGTTATTTTACTTTTTTACTCATTTTGGAGAGTTTTTCTTTGGACTCTGAGCTTGGATTCTGGACGATTGTTTTCGCCTGAAGTTCATGTTCTTAGTTCTTTCTTTTTTTATCCCTTATTTTTCCTTGGGCATTGGTTTGTTTAATCCCAAGCCGAAATACCTAAGGTTTTGCCAAACGTTGTACACTATTATTTATATATATATATATATATATATATATATATATATATATATATATATATATATGCAATTTTTATATATATTATTTATTGACGATCGCAAAGGGCTTGAAACCCAGAGTCACAAACTCACATCAATCGAACTATATATATATATATATATATATATATATATATATATATATATATATATATGTATCCTCTCTCTCTCTCTTTGGATATATATATATATATATATATATATATATATATATATATCCTCTCTCTCTCTCTCTCTTTGGATATATATATATATATATCTTTTTGAACTCTCTCTCTCTCTCTCTCTCTCTCTCTCTCTCTCTCTCTCTCTCTCTCCCTCTCGTGCTGGTCATCAAAATATTTTTGTTCTCTTTTCTTGTTTCCGTTTTGCATTTCCTTACTTCCTTTGATGCGGGTGAGTGCGCGTATATGCGAATCTGGATCAATAAATCCGCAGCCTAACATGTAACCATTTGATAAATGTTGATCTGAAATTATCGCTGTATAATGTCCAGTCACTGCGATGAATGAACAAGCGTTAGCCGAGGTGCATTGGTAAGAAAGGTTATTTATTTTGAAAACTAAGAATTAGTTGTGCGATACAAATGATTTCTTCATCCGTAGGCTACTGACTTGGAGTACTCCTCTTTTCTGTTCAACGTGTCAAGTGGGCGATCATAGCTCTCCACAACTACCTATCCTTTGTATATCTTAGTAAGGTCTGTCTTTTGACAATCCTTTCCAATCCATTTTCTGTCATTCATTTACAAAAGCTCATTACATAGATTACTCGTTGCATTCTTTCCATCCCTCTTGCCTGTATGTCCTGTGAGTGTCAAATTCTCCAAGCCCTCTTTCCTCATCATGTGCCCTAGAAATTTCCACTGTCGCTTTCTGCTTCTATCCAGTCAAGTTCGTAATATTCACTTATGCGCAAATATCCTTGAGAAAGACATGAATTCATTTCTTCTCTCCCTTGTTGTGGGTTAAACAGTAGGCCTTGTATCTATTGAAATCAGTGTTATCTCAAAATAAAATTGTTAATGCAATATTCATTCGCAAAATCCAAAATATGTTTAAAATTTAAGTAACCAACACAGGATTGATAAGTTGTTTGTTTAGCGACACATCAACTCATCATCCGTCTTGGGTATGACGATAAACTACATCCGCGTCCTGGGTATGATGATAAACTACATCCGCGTCCTGGGTACGACGATAAACTGCATCCGCGTCCTGGGTATGACGATAAACTACGTCCGCGTCCTGGGTATGACGATAAACTACATCCGCGTCCTGGGTATGACGATAAACTACGTCCAACAGCAAGGCCTCTGATCAGGAGGTTTTGAGGAGCGTGGAACCACATCTTAATTGCTGGTGTTTCCAAGTCCACCCTGACCCGGGGTGGTAGCACCTGTTAGGGTCCGAGCTATGAGCAAATAGTTAACACCGAAACTCACGTAAAAAGCATTAAAAAAAGTGTAAATATGGGTTTTAATACCAGAGATACTTTGTAAAAAATTATTAGCAGAAATCAATTTTTGAAGAAAAAAAAATATTAACAGAAATTCATTGTTTTAAAATAATATTAACAGCTATACATTTTTGAGGGGAAAATATTACCAGAAATAGACTTTTGACAAAACAAAATATTACCAGGAAAAAAAGTTGTCGGCATTGAGGTTGATATGCCGTTAAACAATATAAACCAAACCAACCTAAACCAAAGAATACATATTCTATTCATACGAATCTATCCTAAAAATGTTGTCGGCATTAAATAACCCATTGAGTTTGATATGCCGTAAAAGAAAATAAACCAAATCAATCTAAACCAAAGAATACATATTCTATTCATACGAATCTATCCTGAAAATCTTGTCGGCATTAAATAACCCATTAAGGTTTTAATATGCCGTAAAACAAAATAAACCAAACCAAATCAGTCATTTAGTGTCGAAATTTTTTTTTTTTTTTTTTTGAGAGCATTAGTAATTTTTTTACAAAAAAATTGGATTGCTGGTAATATTTTTTTTCAAAAATGTATTTCTGGTAATTTATTTAACTATGAATATTTATTTTTATACTTTCATCCTGTTTTGACTCTAGTTTGGAAGTTAACTATTTGCCCATTCCTTGGACCCTAACAGAAGCTACCACCGCGGGTCAGGGTGGACCTGGAAACAACAGCCAATAGTTTCGACGCTCCTCAAAACCTCCTGATCAGGATTGCTACCGGATTTAGTTTATCGTCATACCCAAGACGTAATATGTTTTTTTTTAAATAACAAACAAAAAGAAAAAAAACAATTAATCTTTTTCTGCTTCTAAGTATAAGCGTCCTCTTTGTTTCCATTTTCCTTAAAACGTCTTCGTTTCTCCCATTCTCAGCATCCTTATGTTGAACAACATTTCTGTTGCCTCACGTCTCTTCTTCGTCTGTGAGGAGATTGTCCAGCATTCCCTTTCTCTTTCTTTGCTCACTTTCATTTTCTCTCTCTCTCTCTCTCTCTCTCTCTCTCTCTCACTCTGCGCCCTCCACTAGTTTATATTCTCTCCCCTTTGTGATAATTACTCCCCCACGAATCATATTAAGCTTCCATCTTTTACCCCACCACTCACTCTCTCTAAATTGCTCCGTCTAGCCCCCACTTTCTATCTGCTACTACTACTCCTACTTTCCCCTTCCCCTTCTACGTCCAGTCCTTTTTACTATAATGTTCTCGTTCTTTGTCTCCAGTTCACTTCTACTCCTTCTCTTTCTCTTTCTCCCACTGTTTCCTCGTCTATCATTTTGTCACTATTCGTCTCTCCCACACCAACGTTTTCGCTCCAGCCATCATTTCAAAATGGCTGCCCAATTGTAGAATCGAAGTGGGGCCCTCACTTGTCCGCCACTTCGACATCCTATGCAGACGGTGAAAACAATTACTGAATAGACCAAAATGTCGGGCGATTATTAATTAAACCATCAATCAAGGTGACATTTTCAAATATTATTAGTAATGCTCTGAGAGCCAAAAGAAAGAAAGAAACGGAGACGACGAAAAAAAAGAGTTAAATTGAACGCGAGAAAGAAGTGGGGGAAAGCGTCACACCGGGACTGATATCGGATATTAAAGTAAAAGGTATCACTAATTTTGCAACGATTCGCCTTCGAGATAAATAATAACGTCACCTTTGTGTGATAGATAGATAGATAGATAGATAGATAGATAGATAGATAGATAGATAGATAGATAGATAGATAGATAGATAGATAGATAACAGGTTAATCTCGCTAGCTAGATAATTGAGATAGATAGATAGATAGATAGATAGATAGATAGATAGATAACAGGTTAACCTCGCTCGCTAGATAAGTGAGCTAGATAGATAGATAACAGGTTAATCTTGTTCGCTAGATAAGTGAGATAGATAGATAGATAGATAGATAGATAGATAGATAGATAGAAAATGTGAGAACAGATAACGAGCACCAATAATGGACTTACCATTAATTGTGTAGTACATAACAGTTCACTCGAGATGCAGATTGTTTCCTCTTCGATTATTATGTGTGCCAAAGAGGAGAGAGAATTCCACACTCCCTGTGCTCACTTTCTTTGTCTTCACTTCATGTTTTATTGGAAGTGTTTTATTCTGTAATTCATAGGGAACAGACCGAGACCAAATGGCGACACCCTATTGAGACTCGTGGGTAAGTGGATTATCCTTTAATACCAGCTATTAACATAAGACTAAACAGTCAGTGAATCATATCACGAGACACAAGAAAAAATAACTGCTATACACGTATAAATTTTTCTTTTCCTGTTTTTCTTCCTGTTAGTACTATTGTTTCTATAACTTATGTTAGTGTTTTTGTATCCGCTATTTTTTAAAGCTTGTTATAAAAATTACTGTGTTGTCGGAATATATCCTTATTAGCAGAGTTCTGCTGATCCTTTTCTTTATTGATGTGGATATATGCTTAATTATAGATGGAGGGTGGTTTGACTTATGGTGTACGTACAAGGGATTGGTGTTAGGTTTTCTGTAAGGTAGGTACATATTGTTCATTAAGTCTAGAGTTACGTCGAGGAAGTTTACCCTTTTTAATTTAGTGTTGACTATAGTTTTTAAAATTAGTTTTCTGAATTCACTATAAATTATCTTTCTAATTTTATCTATTTTAAAATTTGTGGAGCTCCTCACTACCATGAGCCCGTCATCCCTGTATAGTCCGATGTCCCTAATGTCTAATTCACGGTGCGCGGTTAGATTGTTCAGTATAAATAGACCAACAAGATCAGAAGACTCTGCAGAGTCTAAAGATCCCATGGTGATGTCAAAATTGTCATTAATTTTTTTAATCCATTGGTCCCCATTATGGATGAGGACAGATTTTTTTGCCCTAAGAATTATGTTAATTTCTTCCTTAGTTAAGTCAGAATAAACTGTAGCAAACTCCAGGGCAGTCGTGAAGAGGTCTCTTGATATTGACTGGTAATAATCCACAATATCGAACTGTATTAGGGTGCAATCAGGCATTATTGTCGATGTTTACCAGGCTAAAGAAAATCGAGGGCTGAAGTACAGGTGCTACCGTTCTGATAAACTGGCACGCTAGCTTTCACATATGTAGCTAAACTGCCACATGAAGCATTTTTTGCCTACAACATGTTCATATATTATAACTGAATCATGGATAGGTGATTAATATTTTTATTACGCTTCAACATGTAGGAAATCTTTCAGCCAATCGTATCGCAAGAAAATTAGAAAACCTTTTTTTGATTTCCATCAGCATGGCTGATGCTAACATGCATGAGAGCCCTTCAAGGGCTAACGTTTTTCACTGACATGAAATGGAAAGGTTATATTAAATCAATTGCTAGATCTGCTGCTAGAAAAGTTGGGTCGTGCCAGACAATTTTCCTCGGCAGAATCTATCTTATACATTTATAAATCTATCATTCGTATTGCTGTCACATCTGGTCTGGAGCTCTGGAAATACATTTAGAAATTCTTGATAAAACCCAAAGAAGCAACGCCTCCCAAAATGAAACTTCTCTCTTTTAATCAACTGAGAGAACCCTTTTTGATTCTCCATCAGTCTGGCTGTTTCTCACCTTCAGGAGAGTAACTCAATGCGCCTTCTCAGACTAACATTTTCCACTGACATGAAGTGGAAAGATTATATTGAATCAATTGCTAGATTTTCTGCTAGAAAAGTTTGTTCACTGTGTCGTGCCAGACAATTTTCTTCGACAGAATATATCTAACATATTTATAAATCTACCACTCGTCCATGCATTGAATATTGTTGTCACATCTGGTCTGACAGTTTTTTGTGCATTTACAGGTTCTTGATAAAATTCAAAGAATCTGCAATGTTATCGGTCCTCTCCTGGAATCTCGGCTTCAGTCACTTACCCCACCGCTGTAGCGTAGCTTTCCTGTGCCTTTTCTATACTTATTTTCATGGTAATTGTTCTGATGAGCTGTTTTCTTTGGTAGTTCGACTTTACGAATTTAAGCGCAGTACTAAATTGGCAATTAGGTCTCATCATTTTACAGTTGAAATGTGTCGATGTAACCGTATGTTTTATGCTAACAGTTTCTTCTCTCGCACTTCTCGCTTGTGGAACTCGCTTTTGACCTTTTGCTTTCCAATCAACTTTGATCTTTTAAAATTCAATTGCAACGTCAATCGTTATCTTTTGTCTTCTCAATCCCTCTTCTTTTATTGTTCTCTCGCCTTAATAATGTTTTTTTTATATTCTTTCACACTCAGTAACCTCTTACGTCTTAGTGGATTTATTGCCTTGGTTGGGGCGAAATGATTTTAAAAAAAACATTACTGCAAACGTATTCGATATCTATATTTCTATAGATAAAGGAACTATTTCCAAATTAGAATCAGTTCACTCACCAGTGTATTGGTTCAATGGTATTAATTTATTTACAGTTACATTGTATCTTGATATACATATGTGATTCTATGGACTAGAATGAAAAGAGGTTTTTCTCCCGATCTCAAGTGCTTCTGTCTGATGGACCGGCAGATATTTCCTTTAGAAGTTCGATCTTCTAAGAGGTATCCACCTTGATCGAATGGTAACGCAGAAGTAAAAGAGTGGATAATGGGTTATTGAGATCAAGTGGCAACAAGCCGGAAATAGAATATATCCGGATTCTGGACTATATTAACACTCATGCTTGGGATCAGGGGAAGAGTTCTGGTTCACTTTTGGCAGGAGACAGACTTATCCGTTGCGTGGTTCCTGTGCCCTCCGTTCATATTGCCAGCTACCACGTCGGGATAAGTAGATAGTCGAAGTGTTGGTAGGAGAAAGAGATGAACGGTTAGACCAACATAACAAACGTTGTCTCCCATATCACGCACCTACCCATCCGGACGAGCAGAGAAAAGACCTGAATAAAGCATCTATTTTATAATATGCGAAACGGTTGGCGTTTATCTTTCATCTTGTTACCTTATGAGTATATATCGCGCCCTTTCCCAGCTTTCGGCCCAAACCGTCGAGATCGAGATTTGAAATGCAACGTGAGGTGATGATTGACCGGTCGGGAGGAAAGCTTGGACGAGGGTCGCGTTATATGTTTACACATAGATCTTTTCATGAAGACAATATGTAAGATCTTTTATGTTATTTTTTTTTTAACGTGCGTTGTATCATCGGATGGAGACACTTGATATGTGACGTTGATATGTGACGCAGGAAAAATCCCTATTAATGCCACCGCGAGCGGAAGAAGGAAATGACCATTACTTAAAGACGAAGACTTCCGTATATATACATATATATATATATACTCATTTACAGAAAGACTGTTTCGCTGTATTACAGCTCCTGAGTGTGGCTAGATGTCCGATTGCTTCAAGCTGGGATCGAAACCCGACTGATTTGACATCAGATCACTTACCTCTAGGCCATCGTTGCATAGCAGGGAAGGAAGAGAATTTTAACGTCTTTTTCTATACGAAATACGCCAGCGGCTCATAGAACTCAGTTCAATTTTAGTTGAAGAGTAATGATCAATAGCAGTAGGAGCCGCTGTTTTTAAAAACACATTTTTCCCTAGAGAGCTCAACCGGATTTCCAGGAGCATATATAGTCATCCACAGACACACACACACACACACACATATATATATATCTGTATATATATATATATATATATATATATATATATATATATCCGATGCGATGAGAACGAAAGTAATATATAAATTCCAACGTTCACAGCTTTAATTCAAAAAAGAGATCGATACAGGTAGTAGAGCGATAATTATTTATTTATTATAATTTTATCATATAGACAAAACCATTTTACTCACTACAAAGATGCAACTTGGTTTCAGTGCATTTTAACTGCACATCTACGGGTGAGGGTCGAAAATGGTTAAAATGCACTGAAACCAAGTTGCATCTTTGTAGTGAGTAAAATGGTTTCTCTATATGATAAAATTATCATAAATAAATTATATATATATATATATATATATCAAATATGTGGTGCAGTTCAATTTATATTACACTGAATCATTCATACAAAAAATAGATTAGTAAAGTTAATGATATCAAATGGCGAAATCCTTTCGAAAACAAAATTTTAAAGTTTCATTAACCTATAAATCACTCGATGAATGTTATGATACTTGTTTTTAATAATTATAAGTTGTATAAGGTATTTTTTAATACGCATTTAATATATATTAATAAATATACATATTATTCATCACCGGTGAGGAATAATATGCATATTGATTAATATATATATATATATATATATATATATATATATATATATATATATATATATATATAGGGGTGGTATAGCTTTAGCAATTTAGATAAACACAGATTTTAGCATTTTAGTAAAGATAAGCTATTGAAAAAATGTTTTGATAAAATGAAAAAATGTTTAATAAAATGAATCTAAAAATTAGTTATTCATGCGTGAGCAATGTGGAAAAAATTTTAAGCTTTCACAATAGCAAAATCATTAGGGAATTTCGCAATAGCTAATTATAAAGGGATTTTACTGCTAACCAATTGAAAAAAGAAACATCTACCTGTAATTGCAGAGCAAGATCTGATTGTCCAGTAGGAGGAATCTGCATGGCAGAAAACGTGGTACACGAAGCCAAAATTTCCAAAAAGAAAAATGTAAAACAAAAAAAGATATATATAGGAATATCTGCGGGAAATTGGAAACAGCGTTTTTACAACCATCGCCATTCCTTCACAAATGAATCCAAAAGACACCAAACAGCACTATCGAAACACTATTGGGATTTATTGGAAAACGGCTCCCCCCACACACACAAGTGAAATGGAGAATCATTTCTAGGGCTCGAACTCCAAGAAATTTCAGAGACCGATATGACCTATGTATTAGAGAGAAGATCCTAATGATAAAGCATAAAGATCCTGATGAATTACTAAACCAATACAATGAGATGAACTTTAAATGCAGACATAAAAATCATCTCAATTTAACTCACTACTTATTAAAAAATAACTATCAGTTATAATATAATATAAATGCAGTTGTATATGGGCACAAGTATATTGATATACATTCTTTTTTGGCCATGATTTAATGTTGGTATATATATGTGTCTCTGTGTGTGTGTGTGTGTGTGTGTGTGTGTGTGTGTGTGTGTGGATATTTATATACGATGGTAAATATTGGCGTATATTTAGATATGAGGATGATTGTATGCACACATGTGTGCGAGTACATAATTGTATGTATAAAAATGTGTATATGGGCTTGCATATGGATATGTGAATTTATGTGTATATGTTTATACATATGTATATGTGTATACATATATGTGTATACGTGTGTAAATATGTATATTTGTATGTGTATTCGTAAATTTAGGTAGGTATATGTATATATATCGATTCATGTATATGGGGTTGCACATATATTTGTATATGTATATATATATTTACGAAATTACGGTATGACTGGGTTGTCGGTGGCTGTAGCTGGTCGACTGCCGGGTTGTAGAGTTGTCAGTGGCGGTAGCTGGTCCGCTGTCGGGTTATAGAGTTGTCACTGGAATACTTCTTGCGGGTGTTGCCTGTGAGAGTCAGCGTCTTTACTGGCCACCATGATGTCGCCGATGTATACGTATACGTGCGGCAGTCCATGAACCGTTGGAAGGTCTGGGCAGCGTTACGTCGACCGAATGGCATTTTTAAGGACTCATATATACCAATCGGTGCTGTAACTGCCGTCTTAGGGACGTCTTCCGCAGCGACGGGTATCTGATGATATGCCTTATTCAGGTCGATTTTCTAAAAGATGCGGGCACCCTCTAGTCCGGGCAAAAATCGTGGATATGAGGGACAGGGTAGCGGTCTGGTACGGTCGATGCATTTAATTTTCTGTAGTCGACGCATATCCGATATTCCTTGCCACCAGGTTTAGGTACTAAGTGCAGTGGCGAGGCGTAAGGGCTATCTGAAGAACGAATGATGCCGTCGCTCAGCATTTTGTCAAATTGTTCCTTGGCGTACGCCAGTTTGTGTGGTGGGAGTCGTCGCAGGTGGGAGTGTGCAGGCGGTCCGCTCGTCCTGATGTTGTGCCGAGTTAGGTGGTCACCTGAAGCAGTGTCTTGGAGTGACAGCGTTATATCTGTGAAATGCTTCAGGAGATCCAAATACTCCCGACCCTGGCATGTTGCGACGCTTATTTCTGTGAAGCTTTGGCGTGTAGGCGTACCTAAGACGCGGAGATTCGAAGTTGTGTCGGACAAAGTCCTGGGATTCATATGGACCGCCAGTGCGTAATGCGCCAGGAATTCCGCGCCGAGGATGGGTATCTTCACGTTGGCCACGGTGAATGTCCAAGTGAAGTTACGTTGCATACCGATGTTCAGGGTGAAGGTCTATCGCAGAACCATTCGCAGCTCGCAGTTTGAACAGGGTGGGCTTAGCGGTGTGGTTCTTCTGATAGGGTACCATATTGATGGCCGCACCTATGTCTACCAAGAATTTCAGTCTGTTCCGGCGATCCCATAAGTAGAATAGACGACATTGCTTGTTGTTACCGGATGAGTTAGTCGTCGCCACTCTCCGGTTTAATCGTTTCCTCGGGCCGAAGGGTGTGTACAGGGAGGTCTGCAATTCCTGGCTCCATCGCCAAATGTGCGATGAAACCAACAAATGCCCTGGTCGCTTCGCCGTTCTCGGCTGGAGGTTCGACTCCGTTACTGTCGAGATGGGGTCGGTCTCCTTGTCCGTGGGCGCAGAGAGATCTGGATTTCCCGTATTTGTATCTGTAGGTCGGCCAACACCCGTTCTGTCTCGCTCTGCTCACGGCGTTCCCGCGTCGTTGGGTCGAGTGCGTGAACTGTGTTTACGCCGTGATCAAACTGTGCAAAAACTAGGTCGGCGGATAGCTTGCCTCGGTCGAAAAAAGGGTCTAACAATATATTGAATTTAGATTTAAATTTAAAAATTATTACTTCTTAAACATTATTCATGATGTTAAAAAATATTAAAATTAAAAATAATTTGTTGAAATTTAAACACTTAATTCACTATTTAACGTTAACTGTAAAATTTAAGAAAGAATTTAAATATGTATCAAGATGGATGCGTGTGGAAATATGTATATGTATATGTAAATATTTGTATATGTATATGCGTGTATACCGATGTATATCCATACATGTGTATGTGGTTATATATGTAACTGTACATGTAAATGAATGTATGTGTATGTGTATTTACGTAAATATGTATGTGGTGTGTGTATGTGTTATGGTGAAACACACCTAGTCTATAGATAATAGACTCTCCCACCTAATATAAGTAGGAGTCAGTGAGAGTCGACTGGGGGTCGAATACGAAAGTAGTCAGCTACCACAACTAGATTACTCTGCGTAATACTTATTATAACAAGTTCCTAACGTTTTTGTACGTTGAACCTATTTAGGACCGAATTTAGTCCAAATACAGTTTCCACTGAGGAAATAACTCTACAACAGTATGTAAAAAGAGTAATTTTTTTATTATTACCTTCAAATCTTACTCCATCTTGATTTGAAACCTAAACTTCAATTAAGAAATATTACCCATTTAAAAATAGCTTCAAATTAAATTCATGAATTAGACTCTAACTGATAAAGATTTTACCTTAACAGTCATTCACAATATTAAAATATTAGTATTAGCAAATTTTTATTTTTTTATATTTGTTTATTAATATAATATTCGGTTTAGATTAAATCCTTAATTTATTTCTGGAGAAGTTAAATATTTAAATCGCTAACAAGCATTAAATTTAATTTATTTGTGGAGTTTTAAAACATTTAAATTACTATCAAACTTTAAAATCTGTCTTTACCTAAATTGCTAAAGCTATACCACCCCTCTCCTTCCGCCAAAAACCCTACGTCCATCTCTTATTTCTTTTCTCTTTACTTCCCCCACCTTTTTTCCTTTTACCCTGTTTTTCTCTTTTTTCCTTTTTCCCGTATCATTTCCGTTGAGTTGATCGATTAAATAGGTCAATGTCTGATCCTTACCCCGCTCTTCCTCAATATTAAGTATTGTAATAAAAATAAAAATAAATTTTAAAACTTTCCCTTTCCTCTCTACACTCGACCATGTCTCTCACACTATTCCTCACCACCCTCTACGACACCTTATATAAGCTTAATAATGCCCTTCAAAAGTGTAAATTTTCAATTCATTTTTCTTTTTATCTTTGACAGTGAAGTCTGAAGATCCAGAGAAAAATAAAATTCTCTGGTGAAATAAATTATAACTAATAAAGCCTTAAAGTTGTCTGTTTTTCTTTAAATTAAATTATTCGCTCTGACTTAACATTGAGCTCTCAGGATTTCATCCTCCTTGGGATTATTCATACGGATTACCAAGATTTTCGATACTTTACTATATATATATATATATATATATATATATATATATATATATATATATATATATATATATGCACACGCAGAAATTAAGCTATGTAATATTTAGATATTGAGATATGCAATATGATATCAAGTAGATTGATGCAACAGGCTGAAGTCCGATATGAAGACATACGCGGATGGGCTGAAAAGTTCATTGGCTAACTATGAAGGAGTGATGCTTGAGCTGTGAAATATTGCATACATTAATTTTAACTCTTCTTATTAATAACTGTATTGTATCTTTTCGGGTAATCTCACTGTTAAAAAAAAATTTCAAATAACTAGCGACGGCTTCTCTTGAAAATGAACAAAATTTAGCATCCCGGTGTTATCAATTACCAAGGACATGTATGCCGACATGTTTGCTATGTTAGGGGACGACGCTCCAACTTTAACATATATAACAGTGCATAAATATGTAGCCGAATTTATGAGGAGAAGGAAGAGCCTTAAAACCGACCAAAAGTTCCGACATCCTGAAACTCCCACCACCGTGTTTACCATATGGTGATGGTTGACTTGTGATTGACTGTAGCCAATGCTATTATCATACGGCGAGAGAGAGAGGGGGTTGAGAACATTCTGCGCAATGAACTTGGCATGACGATGGGTGTTATGTCTTCTGACATCTGATCAAAAGCGAACCAGCTTGATCACGTCAAGGGGAAATCTGACATTGCTGAACGTTTACTAACCCAGGATAAGTGTTGGGTTCATCACTTTGAGCCAGAAAAAAGGGAGACAAAGGAAACCCTCCCTCCTCATCTGCTCCAAAGAAGACCGACGTCGTTTCACCTGCAGGAAAGGTGATGCCTCAGTTTTGGGGGATGAAAAAGGTTCAGTGTTCATTGTTTATCTTGAAAATAATTATTTATATATATATATATATATATATATATATATATATATATATATATATATATATATGTAATTATTTTTTTTAAAATATGATTACTTCACTACACGTTTCAAAAACAAGAGCCAAAAACTTCAATATACTTATTAAAATTCAATTGAATTAAAGTATCGTCTTCAAGCGAAATACTTTTATTTTTGTAAAAAACATTCAGGCCGGTAAATGTTATCTAATACTGTTTATTATAAACAGAGCATTTACTTAAATACTTGTATCTATAAAAAGAATGTTAAACATAAAAACGTCTTTAAATATATATACCCAAGTATAGAAAAATTGCAACAAAATGACTATTTTGGGTGTGATTTTATAACATATGTATGTTATAATTTTCGAATAAATAATTATATTTGCTCTACTCTGTAGTGAGCACTATTTTAAGAATAGTATTTGTTGGTTATTGGAATTTATTCTGTTTACATCAATCCTATACTTATATATATATATATATATATATATATATATATATATATATACATTATTTCTCACCGATAGAAAATCCCGAGTTTCAAGCATAACGCAATCGTCAGACAGGTGCTGATTGAAACTGACCGTTGCATAATTTAAATATTGATATTTATACGGTGATGAAAGTGGAGCAGTCCATTTATTTAGTGGGGATAATAAAATGAAACAATAATTATTATACACACACACTCATATATACACACACACAATCATATATATATTATATATATATATATATATATACATATATATATATATATATATATATATATATATTTGTGTATTTAGGCAGCAATTCTTCTTTCATGCACATTTCATTGAAAACAACAGACAATGTGTTTTTATTTAGTTTTTTTTACAATTTCTTATGCGAGCTAATCAATTTTTTTCTTTTCGGATGATAAATTATATAAAAAATGTACGAATGTTCTTTCTATTCGAGCGCTTTCGGCTATACATTTAGCCATTTTCAAAAAATAAATATTTTAACCGTTAAATAAGAAATAGCTTGTTATATGTATGTTTTATAAAATGTTTTCATTTTTCAAAACACGGTCAATATATTGTGTCCATGTTCAAAGTTAATATTATTAAGTGTTGGTTTGTTTGTTTAAATATTCATGAAGGCCTACCGGACACTATTCGTAACATACTTGTTGACAACACTAATATAATAGCATCATCTACATGCAAAAAAAGCTAAAAATAATGGAAGCCTTATTAATAAAAACAATGCCTAAATACACAAATATATATATATATATATATATATATATATATATATATATATATATATATATATATATATATATATATATATGTACCTCTGAATACAAATATACAGTGCTGTTCGATAAAAGTGACTCGCCTTATCCTTTGAATTTAGCTCAACTTTCGTTTCATCGGAGAAGAGGACATTCTTCCAGTCTTCTACGGTGAAATGTTTGTAATAGTGAGCCCATTCAAGTCCCTTGGCTTTGTTGGCTTTGCTTATTAGCGGCTTAAACCTTCGTGTACAAGATTTATAGCCTTGTTCTAACAGCCACCAACGGACTGTTGAAGAGGGAAGACTAACACTTTGCTCTTCCTTTTCGACTGGCTGCAATTTCTTGGCTAGTTATAGTCCTATTCTTCGGAACGTCTCTCTTGATTACCCTGCCAGTTCTATCATCAATCTTTTTCTTTCGTTCCCTTGTTTCCTTCCTTGGAGCAGGAGTGGCATCATTATGTGCCCTAAGCACTAGAGAGACAGTTAGTTGCAAGGTTATATCAATTTCTGCAATTTCTCTCATAGACTTACCTGCTTTTGAGAGGGCAAGAATAGATGCCTTAAGTGGTTCTGATGCGTGTTTGTAACCTTTCATCTGGTTAGTGACTTGAATGGCTGTTTTTATACTGTATGAGGCTTTCTGGAATATTCTGGAATACTCTAGATTTAATTTAAGCTGTTCTAGAATTCTCTTGAATATTGTTCTGAGTGTATTGTAAAATAGTTTTCAATATTTTGTCAAAAGCTCTTTAAATTTACCAGTTTAATCATTAGAATGCGATATCTGAGTCACTTTTTTGCACAGATTTTTTTTTTTTTTCTGAATCTCATTTATATCAGTAGAAGTTATAATTATCAATAGAACACCTTAGGGGGAATAATTTTTTTTTCCTAGGTGGTCGGGAAGGGGTCTTTATATTAGTAAGATTAAAAATTATTTTAGCCCCCAAAAACAATAGACAAAAAATGTTTTTAGTAAAAATAAAAAATCAGGTGAGTCACTTTTATCGAACAGCACAGTATAACTATAATTCGATTACAAATATGCACATCTCCTATATACTTCCAAATATAATATAGATATACACACAAATATCAAGAGTTATCCAGATATACAAATAGATTATATCGATCCACATTCATACAGATATACAAAACTATACATACAAACATATATTTATATACATTTATATATATTTGTTCAACATGTTCGCTATTGTATTCATATATAAACGCAGATAAATGTATATTCATACACATTTATTCATAATATGTATGTATGTATATATATATATATATGTGTGTGTGTGTGTGTGTATAAATATACATAAATATGTATATATACTCATATATATATTATGAAATGGACAAAGTCCGACATTTATTTAAAGACATTTTTATGTTTAACATTCTTTTTATAGATACAAGTATTTAAGCAAATGCTCTGTTTATAATAAACAGTATTAAATAACATTTACCGGCCTGAATCTCCGAGAAGGACGAATATTTTCTATGAAAATTTCTCTAACATTCAGGCCGGTAAATGTTGTTTAATACTGTTTATTATAAACAGAGCATTTGCTTAAATACTTGTATCTATAAAAAGAATGTTAAACCAAAAAAAAACTCATATATATGTACACATAGATAAAATATATTTCCATATATATATATGTGTGTGTGTGTGTATATATATATATATATATATATATATATATATATATATATATATATATATATATATATATATGTTTGTTTTGGACGTGTACATATACATATATATGTACACATCTATAGCAAACATATATATTGCATTGTGGATAGTCTAAATGTTGACTTCTATGTTCACCTTTATATATATATATATATATATATATATATATATATATATATATATATATATATGATAAAGGTGAACATAGAAATCAACACTTAGACTACCCACAATGCACCACTGACCTGTATATATAACGAGACGAGAAAAATAACAGCACTCGTGGCCTGACGATTGCGTCTAGCATGAAACAGACTGTCGCCTCTAAGTGTTGACTTCAATGTTCACTTTCCTATTTACACACGCTTTATCTCTGATATTGAGAACTTTATCCCATAAATATAGCACATCTTAAGACTATATTTATTTATATATATATATTATAAAGTAACTGATTTAAATTATGGTTTTTTAAAATCTAGAATATGTAGGTCATTAAATGACCTATGTCCTTTGTGCATACATGAGAAACTATATATTACTAAGTTTATAAAAAATAAAAATTTACTGAATCCGAGAAATGAACAATTTTCTCTAAATAATATTTAAAAATAAAATTAAAATGGGAGCTGGTAATATACATATTTGATTAAAAAAAAGTAATCATTTTAAATAATTTAAGTAATTCTATTACATTTAGTTGTTTTAAAAAGTAATATAGTCTATTAGTAATTAAGAGTAAAAATATTTTAAAATTGTAGTTAAATAAAACGTATTCTAACCCAAACACCCCTAGAAAAAATCATTAAGTACACAAGTAAGAAAAAAATGCCGAAAGACTTTTTGCCGTTAATAAAAAAAAAAAGCCCAGACGACATGCATTTAATGAGTGTCAGAATTCGTTGAAAAATACACGCCTACCCTCCCTAAACTTAACCTCTTTCTCGAACCTAAAACATAATTGATACAACAATAGTTAATAAAAATGAACACGCTACCGCCCCCGTCTGAATGACTGGATTTCTCCGTATCCTTGGAAACAGGAAATTATGAATTTATATGTGAGTTTAAAACTTAGTAAATTTAAAAATAAGTTATTCCAAAATTCGCTTGAAGATGAAACGGAACTAACGCTTTTAATTTAATTATATGATTAAATTTGAAGATTTTAGCTTCAGTTTTTGAAACATGGTTATTACTGTGTAGCGAAAAAAAACATATTTTAAATCAGTTAATTTATGATATTTATGCTCTGTAAATTTACATTGAGCACTGTTTTGTAAAAATAAAAATATCAATAAGAACACCGGGTTATATATCTTACTGTTTTTCCTTTTTTATTCATATATATATATATATATATATGTGTGTGTGTGTGTGTGTGTGTGTGCGTGTGTGTGTGTGTGTGTATTTAGGCAGCAATCCTTCTTTCATGCACATTTCATTAAAAACGACTGACAAGCTGCTTTTATTTAGATTTTTATACAATTTCTCGTGCGATCTAATAATATTTTTGTTTTCAGATGATAAATTATATAAAAACTGTCCGAATGTTCTTTTTATCCGAGCGCTTTCGGCTATACATTTACCCATTTTCAAGGATTATATTTCAACTGTTAGAATTAGAAATAGTTTATTATATGTATGTTTTATAAAATGTTTCATTTTTTTGTTTCGAAACACGGTCAAGATATTATGTCCATGTTCAAAGTTAATATTATTAAGTGTTGGTTTGTTTGTTTTTATTAATAAGGCTTCCATTATTTTTAGCCTTTTTTTGCATGTGCATGATGCTATTATATTAGTGTTGTCGACAAGTATATATATATATATTTACAAATATATATATATATACACACACACACACACATATATATGTGAATATATAACTTCCAATAGATACTATGTTAACGGTAAATATTACACTAGTAACATAATAATATCACATTATCCGTATACACACAATTACGATTCACGTAATTGCGAATACATGCATATAATTACATTCTATATAAAAGAAAAGACAAAATATATTTACCTACAAAAATAATATTAGTACCACCTTTCAAAGAGCAATAATATATATATATATATTATTGCTCATTGAAATGTGGTACTAATATTACATATTAATATATTGGTGGTACTATATCTGTGGCGGGGGGGACGCCCAGTCAGGATTAAAAATAAATACAATATTTCTTCTTCGGTAACATAAAAATACAAAAGTTACCTCCCTTGGACCATTAATTATTTTGTAATATAAAGGGAGGTAACTTTAGCCAAACACGCTAAAAAGATTGTTTTGCTGATTTTCGTTTGGAATTCATTTGATATTTTCATAATTTAACATTTACATAAATATTTAACATGTGCAACACCACTTCATCAGCTATTTTTAATAGTTACGGGGATCTTCTTTGAAATAATTTAATCAGCTTTTGTAAGCCTAATGACCAAAGGTGAGATTTTGTTAACCTTGCGAAAACTTCACTTTCATATGAATATTTTAGCTTCTTTTTGTGGTAACACTAACGGATCCTCAATCAACATGATGAATGCTTCTTCCCTTATGGGATCCAGGCAATGCAACACCGACGGAAGAAGTGTGTGAACTGCAAGGGGGACTATTTTGAAAAATAAATTAAGGTAAAATTCAAATCAAGTCCTTTTACCTCAAGGAATAGTTGGCAGACTCTTAGCTGGGTATTCAAGTATTCCTGTATTGCTAACGTTTCGATGAAAACTGTAATCAAACTTTTTGGCATCGTCTCCTTATATTCCCTACCATTTTTTATATTTAAGAGTGATAGATAGATAGATAGATAGATAGATAGATAGATAGATAGAGAGAGACAGAGAGAGACAGAGAAAGAGGACAGATACAGAGACAGAGAAAGGGAACAGACATAGATATAGAGAGAGAGAACAGGCAGAGACAGACAGAGAACGAGAACAGACACAGAGATAGAGAGAACAGGCATAGATAGATAGATAGATAGATAGATAGATAGATAGATAGATAGATAGATAGAGTGAGAGAACAGAGAGAGAACAGTGAGAGAGAGAAAAAAGAGAGAGAGAGAGTACAGACATAGATAGATAGATAGATAGATAGATAGATAGATAGATAGATAGATAGATAGATAGAGCGAGTGAGAGAACAGAGAGAGAACAAAGAGAGAAAGAGAGTACAGACATAGATAGATAGATAGATAGATAGATAGATAGATAGATACAAGGAGATTTCAGTTCCTAAATCGATATTCTAATTCTTTAGAAAATAAGAGTCATAATTCAGACTCATTTTAAGCATGTTTCTCACATAAATTTTCTATTTTTTAACCAACCTAGTCTACATTTTTCCAAACAGAAACCGTTAATATAATGTTAAGAAAATTTTTTTATTTAAATTAACCTATAAGATGGCATGATTAGGATCCCAGGCTGTTGGAATTCGCAGGGATGGTGAACACAGTGGATATTTGTCATATTTGACGAACCAATTGAAATATTTAAATAACAAAGTTGTCTCCCCTTGACTATGATAGAAATAGTTTACATGTGCGGCGTGAGTGAATAATTGTCTATCTATCTATCTATCTATCTATCTTCTCTCTCTCGCTTTTTCTCTCTCTCTCTCTCTCTCTCTCTCTCTCTCTCTCTCTCTCTCCCTATATATATATATATATATATATATATATATATATATATATATATATATTTTAAAATAAAAATAACAGTAAGATATATAATCCGGTGTTCTTATAGATATTTTTAATTTTACAAAACAGTGCTCAATGTAAATTTACAGAGCATAAATATTATAAATTAACTGATTTAAAATATGGTTTCTTTGCTACACAGGAATTAACATGTTTCAAAAACTGAAGGTAAAATCTTCAAATTTAATTTTATAATTAAATTAAAAGCATTAGTTGTGTTTCATCTTCAAGCGAATTTTGAAATAACTTTTAAATCAGTTAATGTATAATATATATATATATATATATGTGTGTGTGTGTGTGTGTGTGTATATATATATATATATATATATATATATATATATATATATATATATATATATATGAATAAAACGAGACAAGGAAAACTATGCAGATACCCTCTATCTAACAATATTTACACAAATATATATATATATATATATATATATATATATATATATATATATATAGTCACAAATTACATTCATGAATTAGATAGAGATGTTACCTTAACAATCATTTACAATATTAAAAGATTACTATCAGTAAACTGTTATATTTTAAATTTAAAAAATGTTAATGTACATTCTATGAATGTTTTTAAATATACTATTTAACTCATATTAAATCCCTAAATTATTTGTAAGAGAGTTAAAGATTTAAATTGCTAGCAGACATCAAATTAATTTCTTCGGTGATTTTAAAAAATTAAATTACTATCAAACATTAAAATCTGTTTTTTTTTACATAAATTGCTATAAATTACCACTCCTCCTCTCCCTTGATAAAGCCCAATGACAGCTTCTTTCTCTTAACTTCCCCCTTCTTTCTTTCTTTTTTTCTTTTTATTCTTTTCTCTTCTCCCCCTTCCCTTTCAATATATCACTTCCGTTAAGTTAATTGATTAAATAGGTCAATGTCTGGTCCCTCCTCCCCTATTGCTAAGTATGATAGATAGAAATATTAAAATAAACACTCTCTAAAATCGATCATGTCTCTCACACCACTACTCACTACCTTCTCTGTTAAATTATATAAACTTAATACTACCCGTCAAAAGTTTAAATTTTCATTTCATTTTTCTTTTCACCTTTTGGAAGTGAAATCTGATGATCCAGCGTCCTTTAAAAGGGCTATGGTGAAATAAATCATTACATGGAGCCTTAAAGTGGTCTGTTTTTCTTTAAATTATATATATATATATATATATATATATATATATATATATATATATATATATATATATATATATAAAAGAAATATAGTATTAAAGTGTGCTATATTTATGGGATAAAGTGCTCAATATCAGAGATAGAGCGTGTGTAAATATAAAAGTGAACATAGAAGTCAACACTTAGAGGCGACAGTCTGTTTCTTGCTAGTGCAATCGCCAGGCAACTGGTACTGTTATTTTTCTCGGCTATTTATATATAAGGGTCAGTGGTGCATTGTGGGTAGTCTATTTTGGCGGTTACTTTTACCGGAAGTCGCTTATTTGTTTATTTATTTATGTCAAATTATTTTTATTTTTTTTATCTTATATATTTATTTATTTTTTATTTTGATCGGTGTTTTTTATTAACTTAGTAAAAATTTGTTTTATATAGTTTCTTGTTGGTAGTCTATTATGGCGGTCATTTACCGGAAGTCGTTTATTTGCTTATTTATTTGGGTCAAATTGTTTTGTTTGTTTTTATTTATTTTCAATTTTATTTTTTATCTTATATATTTGTTTATTTATTATTGATTAAAGCTATTTGTTGAATTTTCGGGTTGAATGTAGTGGTTTGTTCTGACTATTATTTTGGTGTGAACAGTTTTTAATTTATTTGGATTGATTATCTTTATTTGTTTTTTCTAAACGGCTAGTTTATCGGTATCGGTTGTTAGTTTATTTATATATTTCGATGTATTTAGATCAATTTATTATACTTGTTGTTATTTATTTGTTACACTGTATATTTTCTCTTTTTGGTTTTCGATTTTTAAGTAATGCAGTATATTATTTTCTACCATTATTTTTTTATCGTTATATAACAGTTTAAAACTATTTTCCGTCCGATTTTCTGTTTTGATTTTTATAGTTTAATTTTTTGGTCATAATAGTTTGATAATTTGTATATTATTTACTTTATTGATTTTTTTCCCTTATTTTATTATTCTATTTCGCCTATTCTAACAGGCGTGGTTTGGTAATTTGTTTGGATTAATTTATTTTGCTTATTTTATTGTTATTTTGTTTGTTTATGTATTTATTTATTTTTCGATTTTAAGTTACGTAGTAAAAATTTGTTTTCAGGTCTGCATTTTGAGATTAGCTCGGATCTTTTATTTAATAATTTATTTTGGTCTGGGAAGGTAATGATAGCTATTTTTTCCTCCAAGCAAAGTTTGCA
The DNA here is from genome assembly GCA_964036315.1 of Acanthosepion esculentum. Classification (NCBI taxonomy): domain Eukaryota; kingdom Metazoa; phylum Mollusca; class Cephalopoda; order Sepiida; family Sepiidae; genus Acanthosepion; species Acanthosepion esculentum. Next base: position 98,518,215 of record OZ038499.1, read on the forward strand.
AGTTTTTGATAGGTTGTTTTTATTTTTTTATTGAATGACCCTCGTATATTAGCTCTCTTGACTTACTGTCCGGACATCACTTTTATAACAACCCCCGGAGCAAAATGCTAAAACGTATTTATATCTACAGAGTGATTGAAAAGCAACTCCCTATTTTATGTATGATGAACTCTCCCGTCTTGTAAAAGTTATAGTTCAACAGAAGAGTCCATCATACATAAAATAGGGAGTTTTTTTCCAATCACCCTGTACATTAGTGAATTCGGTGCTGCGATTGTATTTCATTAAGAGTTGAACTGATTGATTGATTGATTTTTTTACAGCTTATAAAGGTTATTTAAATCCAGAAGATATTTTTAGACTGTAAGAATTTTTTGGTTATAATCAGGGCCGTTATTTACATTATTTGGACTATTGTCCTCATCTTTGTCACCATATTTATTACAACGTTTCGGCCCTTTAGTATCTGTCTATATTTCTGAGATGAGGTATTATATACACTATTTACATTATTCGGGCTATTGTCCTCATCTTTGTCGCCATATTTATTACAACGTTTCGGCCCTTTAGTATCTGTCTATATTTCTGAGATGAGGTATTATGTACACTATTTACATTATTCGGACTATTGTCCTCATCTTTGTCGCCATATTTATTACAACGTTTCGGCCGTTGTACGCTCCGGCCTTCTTCAGGTGGTTGGAATGTCGAACTGAACCCTTTATTTTGCTCACTGAGGTAGACTGTTCTAGTTCCACAAGGACACATAGTACAGTGGTTAAAGGCGTTAGTTAGATCCAGTGACAGGACCCAAAGAGTCTGAGTTCAATACCCGGTTAAGGCAGTGGAGAATATTCAGAGGGAAATTAATAGGAGATAACTGATAACTGACATCCATTAAAAACATGGCACGTTGAACTAACACAATCTACTCCAGTGAGCGAAATAAAGGGTTCAGTTCGACATTCCAACCACCTGAAGAAGGTCGGAGCGTACAACAGCCGAAACGTTGTAATAAATATGGCGACAAAGATGAGGAGAATAGTCCGAATAATGTAAATAGTGTACATAATACCTCATCTCAGAAATATAGACAGATACAATCAGGGCCGGTTCAAGGGTCACGTGCCCACCCGAATTTATGATACCACTCCGCCCAGTATATGATGCTCCTCCGAATCGATGATACGGGTCCCCCACTCTACATTTCAGTTTTCAAGTTAAGTCCAAATGAAGATGTAAAGAAGACAAACAAAACCGCAATTATATGTATTAAACAAAACAATTTTACAATGTGCAATAACATTTGTGTGTGTGTGTAAACGTTGGTGTCTGTTCTTTGGTGAATGTTCGTATGTACGTGTATGTCTGTATAATGTTCATGGCGTCTTCCACAAATGGGAAGACGCGGCTCTTCTAAGAGAGCTTACAATGTAGTCGCTGAAATGAAGAAATGAAAAAAAGAACGAGACGAGAAGTCGCCCGGTATTTATAGTATAGGGAGAGAGACCCCTAGTGACAATTTGGGAATTAAGGAGGAGCTAACTCCGACAATTTCATTTTAAATCAACAATGTTTTGAGTCAATTTTTAACATCAACTTGAGATTTTTCTTGTTAAAAAATTGAAAAATTTTCACACCTTCAACATTATGGATAAAAATATGAATTTTATATAATGATTTTTTTTTTTTTAGACTTAGCATGAGTAAGACCAATGCATGGACAAAAAAATGACCCTAAAATGACGTCAAAATCTGCGAAATTTTATTTTATCTTTCAATAGTCAGTTGTGTTTAGTTGAATTAGTAACGTATATAAATGTAGGTTGAAAAAAGAAAATGATGATAAGATAGCGAGGGTCACACAGTATTGCCCGGGCTCCCAATTACCTCCACCCGATTGGGGAGGTTCAGGAGTAGTACGCACCGGCCCTGTTTATAATAATAATTTACTGAAACAAATCCTATCAAGCCATAGCTGGTGGGAGAAGCGGTGGATTCATGCCTTTTCTAATGGTATTTGCGCGCAAGTGAATATAACGAACCCAACTGGAATTAGAACTCGGCTCTCAGATTAACAATTCAAAGCCATTATCCATTACACCATCCGCACATCCAAGCTTACAGCACCTGGTATTGTCAAGCGGTCATCCATCTAGGTACTGACCAGGCTCCACGTTGCTTAACTTCGGTGACTGTAAACTGAGTAATAAGGGGTATGGGTACATAAGTTTAGGGTGACAGAATAAAATGTCTGGGAATCGCTGCCTTAGACTGATGGTGATTTTCTAAGCGTAGCTTAGATGTGGTACAATGCTGAAAGTATGGGGCACCCAGTGAGGATCTAACTTACTTTTCACTCAGAACTGATCTAACGAGACAAGCTTGTTAACCATGCACTAGACTGATGGTTAATACACAAGCTTCTCTGTGCTCGCGAGTTCAATCCTTGCTGGGTGCTTCTAAACTCATCCACTGCTCTCTATATCTGTTGTAAGGTTTACATTAGGTTCTATTTGTATATATATAATAACTAAGACGAGTTCAAGTTCACAAGCATGAGGGACCTAGCGAGAACTGAAGACCACAACACAATAATGGTGTTATTACGTTTGTCAATCATTGCTGCACGGTGTGGTAAACTTGATTTGGGGCAAAGACTACACTTTAATCTGCCATATGGCTATAGTGTGGCAGCCAGTGAAAATCGAACCATTTAGATTTAGTGAATCAATCTGTGCAACAGGAATGTTAACTGAATTTTTCTTTTTTTTTTTTTAAGCGTTTCACTCCAAGCAAGGCGGGAAGCCACTAGCACGCAAGGGGTCACAGAGAGTTGGAGCGAGAGCAAATAGGAGTGATAGAGGAAAGGATGAAGAGAAGGATAGGGGATAGATCAGGGCATCTGGAGACGTCGATTGACATTACATTTGAATAGTTGGAGATTATAGCTATCAGGGAAACAGGAAAAGAGGAGGGAGTTCCACAGGCGAGAGGTGCGAGACATGAAGCTATTGGAGGAGAAGAGACGGCTACATTTAACAGTTTCAACAGTGAAAGGGTGAGAGCGAGATGCTAGCCCAGTAGAACGCTTAAATTCACGAATTCTGGGAACCAGCGAAAGCAGCTCATCGGAGCAATTACCATGAAAGTATTTGTAAAAAAGACAGAGAGAGGCGACGGCACGTCTGTGAGAGAGCGACTGCAGACGAGATGCCAGATCAGGGCCAATTACATTGCATATCCGTCTCTGGATCTTATCAAGAACCTTGAGACAAACAGAAGGGTCACCTGACCATATATGCCAGCAATACTCCATGCAAGGGCGAATGGTTGATTTGCAGATTTGAAGGATCGACTCCGGCGAGAAAAATTTCCTGGCGCGACACAGGGAGCCAACTTTCCTTGCGGTGGACGAAGCAATTGACTCAATGTATTTGTTCCATCTCAGGTCAGCGGACAGCGTGAGACCGAGCAGCCGCATAGAGGCGCTCTCGAGAAGTTGAGCGTCAGACATTCTAATGGGGGGCAGGGATGGTTTTCTGTTGTGAGTAATAGAGAGCAGTTTTGTTTTTGAGGCGTTAAAGTTAACCAGCCAATTCCTGCCCCAGTTCACAACTGATTGGAGGTACTGAGATGTGAATCCTATTTTAAAAGGAACAATAATAGTAACAGCAACGATTATGTTTATTGTTGCTTCTATATAATAAATGTGAATGTCACTGTGTCACTGTGTCACACTTTTTCAACTCAACTCCTAGAGGCCGTAGCCCGACATATTGTAGAGGACAGGGTGGTTTGCGAACTTGTTGAATTAGGGACACGTACTGTTTATTTCCTGCTAGAAGAAGCTCCAACTACAAGAAAATGGCGAAGATGTAAAGAAAACAAACAAGACCGATATATATATATATATATATATATATATATATATATATATATATATATATATATATATATATGTATGTATTAAACAACAAATTTACAAATGACAAAGACATCAACATTTGTGTTTGTTTGTGAACGTAAAGAGTTTGTATATTGGTGAATGTTCGTACGTACGTGTATGTGTGTTTCATGGCGTTTTCCCATAAATGGGCGAAAACGCTGATTTCTACGAGAGATCACATTTTTAAATGTGTCCGCTGAAATGCAAAGTGAAAAAGAGACTGAGGCAAGAAATTGTCCAGTATTTATAGTGTAGGGAGAGCGACCCCTAGTGAACAATTAGGGAATTAAGGAGGAGCTAACTCCGACAAAACAACTCGTCATGAAAACACCAGTATTCAATTTCTGTAACTCGGGTGAAGTACCGAGATGAGCGATCGCTTGGTTATACCAGGTATTGTAAGCGGCATATCAACATCTGTATTGGTTATTTAATGCTGAAATCTAAATATTTTGTACGCAAATTTATTTATTTGTAGAGGACCGTGTGTGTTTGAGTGTTGTTAAATTAGCAACGCGTGCTGTTTGTTCCTGCTAGAAGAAAGTCCAACTAGAAGAACATGTGAACGTAATGAGTTTGTATTTTGGTGAATGTTCGTACGTACGTGTATGTGTGTTTAATGTTCACGGCGTCTCCCACAAATGGGAAGACGCAGATCTCTACGAGAGTTCACATTTTCAAATGTGTCCGCTGAAATGCAAAGTGAAAAAGAGAACGAGGCAAGAAGTTGCCCAGTGTTTATAATGCGGGGAGTGAGACCCCTAGTGAACAATTAGGGAATTAACGAGGAGCTAACTCCGACAATATCATACCATTTTGTAATCAGGCCGATTCCTTGAGCAAATTAAAACATTCTGAGTCGGAACCAGACCGGAAATCCTGAAATTTTGGATTCCCAAGTTTTCATTACTGCGATTGTTTTCGGCGATTTTTTTTTTTTTACGTGATTTTTGCGACGATTATTTTTTTTTTGTTTTTTTGTTTTTGTATAATAACTCTTTTTATAACTTGGAAATAAATTTGGGAATAACTGAAATTAATTGCGAAATCCGTCGAAAGTCACCCTTGAAATAAAAATATGTAACTGACTGTGCGGAAAGTAAAAACCTACGTTCATCAAATTGTCTTTAAATTAAGTGGCTGCAGAAGAATGATCGTTGAACTTTTAAAAGGTAAGCTTAAATATTAATGTAATAAATGCAGCGATCAATTTTAAGTTCTGTAGTTTATTGATGCCTATCGCATCTACTCCTCCCTACGTATTGTGATGAAGGCCCAGTCAAGAGCCACCCGCGGGAGCTAGCTAGATGCCGCCAATAGGGCGGCTTAAAGCTTGTTTACTAAATAAAGCGAGGTACCGCCACGAACCTTCTTAAATAAACGAAAAACAGATTTTAAATAATTCAAACATCATCTTTGAACTTGTCGGAGTTAGCTCCTCCTTAATTCCCTAATTGTCACTAGGAGTCTCTCTCCCTGTACTATAAATACTGGGCGACTTCTTGCCTCGTTTTCTTCTTTCTTCTCGCTGCAAGATGTAGTCTCAAAAGAATTCTCGTCTCGACCACGGCGGTCAGACGTTAAAAGCATATTCACGTACGTACGAACTTTACCAATCTACATTACAAACATACGAAACATTTCCAAACAAGCAACAAGAACTTTTCTCTTTAAAATATTCTTCTAAAGCTACAGTTTATTCAGCATTTCTCAACTTTATGATAAATTCAACTTTTGTGGGATCAGGTAAAAATATTCACAGTCCAAGTGACATAACACCTACAGATCTTTAACTTCTACGCATGTACATCAATATATACAAATAAATACAGATGTTATTGTGGTGAAAATAAAAGAACTCTCTAATCTTTCCCTGACTTTCCAGGACTGAGTGATTTCCCTTTGTTTTTATCTTCCTCTCTCCATGATGGAGTCAGCCATTTTCTTGTAACGGTTCGCTACCGGAGTAGATTTCTAGTAGAATAAAGCTTCACTCATGCCTCAGCCTTCTTTCAATTCCACCCAAGCCCTTTTTTATAACAGTTATGTTTTTAAAACCATTTTCTTCCTTCTTGTATTTCATGTTTTGTGATATTTTATGTTAAATATAAATTGTGTGGTCATGTTATTCACGCAGCCATAAACAGACAACTACAGATGGTCCATTCTTATTAACATGCCACTACAGACTTAAATTATGTTCTATTTGAAAGATAATAGACTAAAGTTAATCCGAATTAAAAGAAAAAAATTCATTTCCGTATATAAATAAACTTTTTAAACATTTTTAAAACATTGGCTCGTTTTTTCGTCACTCATCAACTTGTTGGGGACGAGTAGAATGTAATAAGTTTCTTTAACTAGAGTGTTGGAAATTATCAGAAAGATTTGGTTGTTAGGCTGGTGTGTTCTTGACATTCATCCTCAACAATAAAAATGTTTAAAATATGAAACACAAGGCAATAATTCAATTCAAATAATACGCACATTTATATACAATTAAACAATATTTACATTAATGTTTTGTGTTATCAAAAGTTGGTGTGTTAATGATGTTTTGTATTATAATGTCCGGATTGTTCGAGTGTTTCAATATATTCGTGTACTATTACAAAGTTATGGTAGAATGAGTTTTTGGTAAATTAAATGTTCATTTATAATTCAACATGAATGCGTATGCAATTATTTACGTACTGTTTTTTGGTTAAGTCATTTGAAGTTGCGTACCCTTAACTGTAGTTAAGGTTTTAGTTCGATCGTAATTTTTACTTAAATAGTAGTGAATATTTTCTTGTTCACTTTAGGTAAGCAAAGTTTGTTTAAAGTTCGAAAATCTTTCTTGGTCACAGAGGATTATTCGGGCCAGTTGTCGTTGAGTCAATGATGTTCTTTTTGCGCGGGAAAGTTATTGTTTTGAGTAGCGTTGTTTTGTCTGGCATCTCTCTGTGTTCGATCCGCTGACTGACTCGGTCAGTCCAAAATCTTCCTTTTATAAGTTCTCGGATATCAAAATCGGTTCACAGAGTTTTGGGGCAATTTACTTCTTTTCACGTGAGCTTTCGAATTTTCGAGCTGTAAGCCAATAGAATTCTCAGATCGGAAATATGAAATTTTCATTGGATAAGATAATTTTACGTGGGTGTAAAGAATAGATTGTTCCCACAGCAGGGGTGTTAAAATAACATGGACGATTCCACAAATTCATCGAACCGCCATTTTGTACGAAAAATATAAACAACAAATCTAAAAATCTCTTTAAAATCCAGTAGTTGTCTTAGAGATCTGATTCGATATCTTTTAGTAAATGTAAAGATTAATTAACTGGATTTTCTAAAAGTAATGTTTACCTTTTACTTAACATAGAATTAAAAGGTTTTATTTACAACAAATTAAAATCGTTTCATTTAGGCACGGTTACTTGTCAGGTCAAACGATAAAATAAAATCTCTGTCAGTCCTATTCTACCCCAAAAAGCGCGCGAAAAAGTAAAAAGAAATATAAAGAAATACGGAAAACCAGCAGTGCAATAATTAAGAATTTGTTATTTATGTTTAAGAATAAATTTTCTTTAACCTTATATAACCAATCGTTTAAGAATATAACTTTTTATTCTATACGTTTTTATTAAACTTAGTATAATGAATAGATTTGATGGCATTAAGGTGCTACCTAAAGAAAAATACGTAATCTGCGTTGGATTCATTCATGTGAAACGAAAAACATTTATTCTAAGAGTAAATTTTAGAAAAATAACGTTATTCTTTTTTATGAATGAAATAGTTTCGTCGTAATTCTGAAAATGTTCGTAGTGACGAGGAGAAATTAGCATCCCGCTACCACCTTTTTTATCAGCATTAATTTTTATACAAATAGTGGATCACAGAGCTTATTCAGCTTAATAAATATTTTCAGAAAACCTCAACTTCTGATTGATCACTTAATATTTAAATCATGCCCGAATATCAATATCAATTTTCGTACAAAAAGTGGATTACAGAGCTTATTCAGCTTAAGGAATATTTTCAGAAAACCTCAACTTCTGATTGGTCACTTAATATTTAAATCATGCCCGAATATCAATATCAATTTTCGTACAAAAAGTGGATTACAGAGCTTATTCAGCTTAAGGAATATTTTCAGAAAATCTTAACTTCTAATTGGTCACTTAATTAATAACATAGACCTAGTTCTTGACCTGACCAAAAAAATAATTCCGCCCAAATCTGTCAAGCCCCTGTGAGATTAACACGTGACCAAAGATAGCAATAAAATATGAAACGTCTTTCATCTTCGACAGTGAGCCGATCGGAATCCTTTGAACTCGTCACACAGTTCCAGGCTTTACGTTAAAGTTCCTTAACATGATTCCAGCCTGAAAGAACACTCACTCACACAGCAATATTTTTTCACGAACAATCAGCTCAAGTTTTCTACATTCAACTTGATACACGAATCTTTGTCATACGCTTTCAAACTCAACGTTAATTATTGCAATTAACATAAACACAGCTTGTTAAGAACCACTTACTCCAACTAGAATATTCTCTTCGAACAAGTGAAAACAAATCAAAGAGCGACAATTCCGTAAACCTTAAAGTAAGTCGTAAACAATATTTCTCTACTTTAAGTACAAACTTGAACTGTTTATTTTTTTCTTTAATTACAATAATACCCAAACACACTTTCTCATTATTGTGCAGACCATTCAACAACTTATAATCTATCAAACCAGAACTTTGACAACATTTCAATCTAAACATGAAAGGACGTTTGAACTTTTTAAAACCACATCTTTACTCCAGTTTTTGTATCTCTTGTTTATATAAATATTTTATTCATTGTTGTGCAAAAACTGTTGTTTCTCATGTTGTCCTTATTCTGTTTGCTGAATTCTAAAATTTAATGTGAGAGGAAATTGTTAATTTCATCACGCAGCCTAATTTACTCAACAATTTTTCATCCCTCCATTAACACAACCTCCACAATTTTATTTCTGTCCAATATGAAAGAAAATAATGCCGTTTAATAAATTTTACAAGCATGAATTCTCAAACAAAAATAATTTTTTTTGGATTTTTATTGAATTATTTTTGGTAAGATTCGGGACGAATTTTACATACATTATTTTGCAAATTTTTTTTTACTGAAATAATATCTTTTATTTTTCTTTATATAACTGTAAAAATAAATTGGACGAACACGCCCTCCAATTAAAAAGTACACAACACACAAGATATCGAAAAGTTGCGTTAAACATACTCCCAAAAAATATTTTCCCAAATATTTTAATTAAACTGATTCAGTAAAAAAAAATCATTCATTAATGAATAAGTACTGAAAATTTCGTTTGAATCGGGTAATTCGCTGATTTGGGGCAAATATTTTCAAACACTTGAGTAGCGATTTTTTGCTTTTATTTAGGAAAGAAGCATCCATTTTGATTTTTGGTGATACCGAAATAAATCAGTTTGAGTGGGTTGTCATGGTGATAGTTCGTGTTTGGGGAAAGAGTTCATACGAAGTTCAGGGTAACTCGTATTGATAATTGTAGATATGGCCGTTGTTAGATGAAAGGGTCCGGTCGTCTTTTTGTATTTAGTCTAGCTGTAAAGGTAAGCTAACAAAAGAATGGCGGAGATGAAAATTGATCCGGAAACAAAGAGAGTTCTGAACTATTATGCGATATCAATCCTCTTGTATGGCAGTGAATGCTGGACAATCTCCCCACAGATCGAAAAAGAAACTGGGGGTAAGAGAAATGTGGTTCTATAGAAGGATGCTGAGAATAACATGGACGAAGTGAGTAAGCAACGAGGAAGTCTTAAGGAAAATGGTAATAAAAAACGTACTTAGAATCAGAAATAGACAACTGAAATCTCTTGGATATAATGAGGAAGGAGGGCTTAGAGAACTTAACCCTCACAGGACATATTGAGGGCAACAGAAATAGGGGAAGGATGCGGACCACCAACCTGACGAGCGTGTGTGAATGGATTACGGAACGAGGGGCGAGAGGTTTGGCAAAGGGACAAACGCTGCTAAAGGCGACAATGACGATTGTGGAGAACCATGATCGCCCACGTTCTAAGTGGGCACAGCATATAGAAGAAGAAGACATGATCCAGGTGCCAAAACCTCATTAAGCTGAATGGTTAAAAAATATTTTTTACTTGTTTTCTAATTGGCCAGGGTGATGGTGCATTTGAATCCCCACTTTTTTCTAATACGAAAACTAATATAATTATTTTGCTTGTTTGTATATAGGGCTATTATGCTTTGTAAAAGTAACTGGACTCGATAACCGCGGCTCAACCGACACCACGGTAGTGTCTGTCACTGGTATTCTATTTGTTACGGTTGCCAGAGCGATGGAAATGTTTAATTACACATAATAGGACATAATTTATTATTTCGTTAAGATTTAATAATCCATACACCGTCTCCCAGTCTCTCCCGGGTAATTGTTTAAATATTTCAGGACTCCGTTCACCATCGCTAATTTGAGCAGAGGCGGGAAATAAATTATTAATTTGGTTACGGCTGGAATATATGTAAATAATTTGACCATGGGTGAGAAATCTTTCTTTTTTAATGCGTCGTGTCTCTTCCTAACGTGATATCATAGCCCTCCACAGCGTCCTATCCTTCGTAGATCAAAACAATGCTTATCCCCTGACTATTCCTTCCAGTCTCTATTCTGCTATCGATTACACATGCTCGGTTACTTGGTTTTCCTCTGCCTCTCTTGCCTTCAGTATGTCCTGTGAGTGATAAATTCTCCAAACCTCCTTTCTTCATTATGTGTGACAAAGATCACAACTCTCTCTTTCTGATTCTAAGTACAAAAGTCTTTTTTTGTTCTCATTTTCTTTAAAACTACTTTATTGCCCACATGATCTGTAAATGAAATTTTCAAATACCATATTTCCTTTGGCTCAGATCTCGTCTTCATTTGTGAGAAAATTGTCCAGCATTCACAGCCATATTGGTTGATTGATGTTACATAGCAGTTCCGTAATCTTTTCGTCGTTCCTGATTTTACTTAGTTCGGCTATGTGCTGTTTCTCTACCACTCTCGTTTCACATACGTCATATTTGTGTTAAATTCTCCAAGACACCTTTCCTCGTTATGCAACCCAGAAATTAAAACTGCCTCTTTGTGATTTTTTTAGAAAAATCAATTCAGCCCAGGCAATGCGATAATGCCACTAAGACAAAACAAGAGGGAGTGAAAGAGAGTGAAAAGACATTTGAAGGAACCGGAAACCCAATCCTAAACAGGAAACAAGGGATGAATATCTACTCCTGTCCAAAAGACCGGGGAGGAGTGTGAACCGGATCATAACCGGGTCAGAGTTGAAGTAATCTTTAAAAGGAACCAGAAACCCAATCCTAAACTGGAAACAAGGGATAAATCTCTACTCATGTTCGAAAGACCGGGGAGGAGTGTGAACCGGATCATTACCGGGTCAGAGTTGAAGTAGACTTTAAAAGGAACCAGAAACCCAATCCTAAACTGGAAACAAGGGATAAATCTCTACTCATGTTCAAAAGACCCGGGAGGATTGTGAACCGGATAATTTTTAAGTACAAGTGCTTTTTTGTTCACATTTTCCATAAAACCTCTTCGTGTGGTCATAGCTTCTCTTTATGGCAATCTCGGCATCTTTCTGTGGGACCACATCTATGTTGCTTCAAGCATCCGCTTCGCCTCTGCGGTATTTGTCCAGCATTCACTCTCATAGAGGTGGACTGATATTACATAGCATTTTGCGCACTTTTTTTTTTGTTTGTCTCTAACGAAAGAGTGAGAAATACGTCACTAATCTGGTCATGCGTAGGAAATACATAATTAGTTCCATCAGGCAAGGGAGGTAAATACGTACATCATTTCATGGCGTCTTGGGGATAAATAATGAATTTGATCACGGGTTAAAAATTATGTAATAATTTTGTCCCGGGTTGAAAAATATGTAACTAATTAGGTTACATGTGGGAGATATGTAAATTGTTTTGTTATGCGTGTGAAAATATGTAACTATGTTCGCTCTGTCGGCTGGGAGTATAGAATATGCCGACTGAACATCAGCAGAAGGGTACCCCACCCCAGGAACACAAACACACACACACACACTTAGAGGCTATCTTTTTACCGTGGTTGGCGACTCGTAATGTCTGAGGATGGAAACCTGGAGGCTGAGCAATCCAGGACACGGGCCGTTCTATAGGTGGTCATGTAACAGGCAACACACCTCTTTGGTTCTTACTTGGGTGTTGGAACGTGTGCAACAGGCACGCTAGCAGAAGCCAGCATTAGTTAATCGCAAGGGTGTAGTGTTCCTCGATGACAATACCAGGCCTTAGGTGGCGCGGTGGGAAGAAGGGATACCATACGGTGACTTGGCTAGGATACACTGTGCCATCCATCTTAATGCCCGGACATTGCGCCAACAGATTATCACCTCTTTCATTCCATAGACAACCACGTTCGTGGGGCATCATTGCACCCAAGACACCAGATTTTTGCCCCCAAGGTATTGCGTAGCTGGAGGTACGTTACCAAAACCTTCTGGATGCCGGTTGGTGATTACCTTCAGGACAACCGGTGTGTCAAATTTGCTGTATACTTTGTTTTTTTCTAATACATGAACAACGGCAAGGACTTTTTTGGTTGCCTTGTAATTTGTGTTACGATGACATATGTAATAGATATGAATGAGGCGAATATCTTTGTTTCACGTTACTTCAAAACAGGGTTACTAAGTAAAATTGTTTTAAGAGAGAGAGGAGGAAGTAAGAATTATGGGTATATGTAGGATAGACAACGGTTGACACTGGACGTGAAGATAATGTTTCAGTGGTCAGGAAAGCGTTCTCTCGGGTGTGTGTTATACATATTAAGAGGTCTGAGAAAAAAGCTGTCCATTTAGAAAATACTACTTACCAAAGGAACACGAAGAAAATGGGGATGATTTGCTACCGTAAACGCGACTTGGCAGGTCCCTTGCTGTGAAGGTCTGAACTTGTGGGACCAAGGAATGTAACATTTGCTATAGTAACAGCTACAGAATAGTGAAAGACTAGTAATGGGGTATAAAGGTTTCAGAATGAAATATAATTCATCACCCACAAGGCAGCGAACTTGAACTCTGCCAAGGATGGACAGTAAGAATTTGGCTGCAGTAGCCCAAATCTGGTAGAACATTCCATTCTTGTTTTAATTTGACTCTTGTAAAGATAGATCATGACAACAGACGTTCGGTATTTTCTGGAACGATACAAGGAAATGACCATTCTTCTGGTATCTTTAGCGATGGCACAAATTAACGAGTTCCATTTGAGGACTGAAGAGAGCTTTAGACTCAATCGAGGTTCCAGGACAGAAGCCTCATCGAGTGTTGACATTTGAAAAGAAGAATAAAGTACATTAAATAAGTGTATTATTCATAAATATATATCAAATATATATATCATATATATATCAAATATATATCAAATATATATATATATAACATATATATATATATATCAGATATATATCAAATATATATATATATATCAAGTATATATATATATCAAATATATATATATCAAATATATATCAAATATATATATGTATATCATATATATATATCAAATATATATTTATCATATATATATCAAATATATATATAAATATATATCAAATATATATATATCTCAAATATATATGAAATATATATATAAATATATATCAAATATATATATATCATATATGTATGAAATATATATATATCATATATATATGAAATATATATATCTCATATATATATATATCATATATATCAACTATATATATCATATATATATCAAATATATATATATCAAATATATATATCATATATATATATATCTATAAAAGCAGGATGTGTGTGTGTGCGTGTGTGTAACGAATGAACGGCCGCAATTTTCGACGGATTTGCACCAATATTTACATGCACATGCTCCAAGTTAGCAGGAAGGCCAAGACCGACTTTGCATTTCCCAACTCCCATCAATAGTGGAAATAATCGATTTTTTCATGCTTCTACGGTAGTTTTCATGTAGTTTACAGCCATTTTCTACTGGCCAGAGTGAGAGACTATAGCTGGCTGCCACGAATAGAACAACGTGATAGCCGACAGTTGACTGACACGAATGTTAACTAGCATGCTAGCACGCAAAAAAATACCGATAGATGCATTCGTCACAAGTGGGAAAAATTTAAATCTGCATGGCACTTTACTCCAATTGGCTCATTCGCTTGCTTAAACTCAACGTTGATTCTGATTCCGCAGAACTGGGTTGGGTGTGAAAAAGTATTTGTTGTTAACATACTTTTTTCATTCGGTTTTTCCAGTTACGAGTCCTTTTTTAAAGCTGATCATTTTGTGTTCATTTTGTTTAGTTCTTTTTTCGTAACAGATTTAATGTTTAGTATAGAGCATAGAAAAAATTCGCAGTGTGAGATAGGCAAGAAGTAAGGCATGTAGCAACATCAGCACGGCAAAGGGCACTCCTTTAAAGGCAAGGAAGGGCAAAAATATTTTAAGTCAAGTGATAGCGATTGCTGTATGAGTCGTACGATTTTTGAATCAAGCACGGGCAACGCCGGGTCATGCTGCTAGTCAAATATATATATATCATATTTATATATATAAAATATATATCAAAAATAGTATCTGAATTTGCTCTAACACCGTTTCTACCTTTATCCAGCAATATGGATAATCTTGTCTCCTTCTTGACCCTCATGGTTTTAATATTAATTTTAAACACAAAGAGATGCTTCATACTCAAGTTTTGAAAATTTTTCAGGAAAGATATGCCATGAAATCAAGTGCATGGGTCACTTCATTGCACCTTACACCAATTCAAGACGTCGGCACTTTCTGTTACTCTAATTTTCTTTCACCTTCAACCAATTCTTGCAAAGCCAAACGGCAATGAGGAATGGAAGACGGGAGCAGATTTGGTGAAATTAGATGCTTTCTAGTCCGATGAATGTTGTCATCATTATGTTTCCCGCCAGAATCTATCTTAAATATTTATAAGTTTATATTCGTCTTTAGCTAAGCTGTCACATGAAGCATTTTTTGCCTCCGACATGCTCATATATTATAATTGAATCATGGATAGGTGATTAATATTTTTATTACGCTTCAACATGTAGGAAATCTTTCAGCCAATCGTATCGCAAGAAAATTAGAAAACCTTTTTTTATATTTCTGTCAACATGGCTGATCCTAACATACATGAGAGCCCTCCAAGGGCTAACGTTTTTCACTGACATGAAGTGGAAAGGTTATATTAAATCAATTGCTAGATCTGCTGCTAGAAAAGTTGGGTCGTGCCAGACAATTTTCCTCGGCAGAATCTATCTTATACATTTATAAATCTACCATTCGTATTGCTGTCACATCTGGTCTGGAGCTCTGGAAATACATTTAGAAATTCTAGATAAAACCCAAAGAAGCAACGCCTCCCAAAATGAAACTGCTCTCTTAGTCAACTGAGAGAACCGTTTTTGACCTCCATCAGTCTGGCTGTTTCTCACCTTCAGGAGAGTTACTCAATGCGCCTTCTCAGACTAACATTTTCCACTGACATGAAGTGGAAAGATTATATTGAATCAATTGCTAGATTTTCTGCTAGAAAAGTTTGTTCATTGTGTCGTGCCAGACAATTTTCTTCGACAGAATATATCTAACATATTTATAAATCTACCACTCGTCCATGCATTGAATATTGTTGTCACATCTGGTCTGACTGTTTTTTGTGCATTTACAGGTTCTTGATAAAATTCAAAGAATCTGCAATGTTATCGGTCCTGTCCTGGAATCTCGCCTTCAGTCACTTACCCCACCGCTGTAACGTAGCTTTCCTGTGCCTTTTCTATACTTATTTTCATGGTAATTGTTCTGATGAACTTTCTTCTTTGGTAGTTCGACTTTACGAATTTAAGCGCAGTACTAAATTGGTAATTAGGTCTCATCATTTTACAGTTGAAATGTGTCGATGTAACCGTATGTTTTATGCTAACAGTTTCTTCTCTCGCACTTCTCGCTTGTGGAACTCGCTTTCGACCTTTTGCTTTCCAATCAACTTTGATCTTTTAAAATCCAATTGCAACGTCAATCGTTATCTTTTGTCTTCTTAATCCCTCTTCTTTTATTGTTCTCTCGCCTTAATAATGTTTTTTTTTATTCTTTCACACTCAGTAACCTCTTACGTCTTAGTGGATTTATTGCCTTGGTTGGGGCGAAATGATTTTTTTTTTAAATTACTGCAAACGTATTCAATATTTAGCCCTTCTCAGATTAACATTTTCCACTGACATGAAGTGGAAACCATTATATTAAATCAATTGCTAGATCTGCTGTGAGAAATATTGGTTCAGTGTGTCGTGCCAGACAATTTTCCTCGGCAGAATCTATCTTATACATTTATAAATCTACCATTCGTATTGCTGTCACATCTGGTCTGGAGTTCTGGATATGCATTTAGAAATTCTTGGTAAAACCCAAAGAAACCCAAAGAAACGGCCGAAACATTGTGATAAACATGGCGACAAAGATGAAGACAATAGTCCGAATAGTATAAATAGTGTTCATCATCACCATTACCATTTCTATATTGGTAAGAAATGCTCCAGTTAGGCTCAACTTAACCGTATAATGCCGGGACATGATTGAAAAATTTTACCGAAAATTAGGAATGAGTTAATAAGTCATAAAATGTATTTTAACACGATTTGTAAGAACGACCTCAAAGCGTTAATCCATAAGCAATCTTGGTCATTTCATAGACTCCTCTTAATGTTTCGTGTGACGGTCCTTTGTTGGACGTTGTCCTTCCCGATATTAATGGGGGGAAAATAGATCATTACCCTATCAGGCTGGCCCAATACCGGTTGGTAGGAAGTGGATATGACACACTTAGGCGATCATGTCTCTTTTCGATTCATCCAAGTATATTTGCGCGTAAAGTGAATGTAACGAACCCGACTGGAATTAGAACTCGGCTCTCCGATTTCTCATTTCGAACTGTTATCTATTTCGTCACCCGCACATCCAAGTCTACAGCACCTGGTGTTCCCAAACGGTAACCTTTCTGGTTAGTGACCAGGTTTGACGTTGCTCAACTTCGGTCATCTGACGAACTGTTATCTATTTCGTCACCCGCACACCCAAGTCTACAGCACCTGGTGTTCCCAAACGGTAACCTTTCTGGTTAGTGACCAGGTTTGACGTTGCTCAACTTCGGTCATCTGACGAACTGTTATCTATTTCGTCACCCGCACACCCAAGTCTACAGCACCTGGTGTTCCCAAACGGTAACCTTTCTGGTTAGTGACCAGGTTTGACGGTGCTCAACTTCGGTCATCTGACGAACTGTTATCTATTTCGTCACCCGCACATCCAAGTCTACAGCACCTGGTGTTCCCAAACGGTAACCTTTCTGGTTAATGACCAGGTTTGACGTTGCTCAACTTCGGTCATCTGACGAACTGTTATCTATTTCGTCACCCGCACACCCAAGTCTACAGCACCTGGTGTTCCCAAACGGTAACCTTTCTGGTTAGTAACCAGGTTTGACGTTGCTCAACTTCGGTCATCTGACGAACTGTTATCTATTTCGTCACCCGCACATCCAAGTCTACAGCACCTGGTGTTCCCAAACGGTAACCTTTCCGGTTAGTGACCAGGTTTGACGTTGCTCAACTTCGGTCATCTGACGAAAACTGGTGTTTCAACGTGATATGGCCGTAAGCCACTGGTCTTCTATATAATGCCTAATGTCCTTTATGGAATGAAATCAGTGAGATTGTTTCACCGGCGAACGCTGAGAATGCCATGGACAGAAATTGTGACAAATGAGGAAGTTTTTTATTGTGAATGAGAAACGATTGGTAACAGTTATAAAAAGTTGAAATTATTGTGACATAGAAGGACAGTAAGCCCAGAGAAGACACAAGCTGAGAAAAACAGTGGGTAACCTACTTGTCAAATTTAAATGGATTGCGGAACAAGATCCACAAAGATAAAGAAAGGTTATAAAGTAGCGAGTATTTCTGAAAGCAACAGAAGATAGGAAGCTGTGAAGAACCATAATCACCCACATCTTGAAATGTTGCTTATCTGTATTATTAGTTGTTGCTTGTCATAGAAAGCGTCTATGCAAAAAGAAGTCAGCAGTACATGTCGTTTCCAAGGCGTGTAGCGTCTTCAAGATTTCAAATACTTCTCGCAACCTTTCAAGATTTCAAAAAAATTCTCGCAGGACTTCGAAATTTCAAGATATTTCTCACGGCCTTGCGGTATTCCGAAATATTTCTCGCAGCCTTTCGATATTTAAAAATATTTCTCGCGGCCCTTAGAAATTTAAACATATTTCTTGCGGCCCTTAGAGATTTTATAATATTTCTCGCGGCCCTTAGAGATTTTAAAATATTTCTCGCGGCCCTTAGAGATTAAGACCTAAACAAATAAGCTTAATTCTGTCAAAAAACCGAATTAGCAAATTTAATATGAAAAAGTTTAAATAACAAATTAAAATTTATCAAAAGTCTAATGTAAAATTCTATATAAGATCTCACTAAAAAAAAGTCGTTTATAAAGTGGGTTGTTTTTTTTTTCTTTTGTTATTTTTTGTTGTTTTTTTTCTCATTTAGAGATGCGTTTTACTTAAGAACCTTCTTTTATATAAAGTACCTTCTTTTATGCGCCAATTCCTTACAGGGGGTTGGTAATGGCGCCTCTCCTCTTTTATTGCGCTCAGTAAACTTTAAAATTCCATCCCACTCCCTGTTCTGTCAGCCATTTACACGAAGTCATTTAGTAGGTTACTCGCTGTTCCTCCTCCACCTTCCCTTCCCTTTAGTAGGCCTTGTCAGTGTTAAATACACCAAGGCTTTCTTTTCTCATTGTGTCCCAGAAATTTCAACAGTCTTTTTGTGATTGCAAGTATAAGTATCTATGTTCTTCCTATTTACCTTGATTTCCATTTTTGTTACTTCAAGTCTCCTCTTCATCTGTGAAGATATTATCCAGCATTCACTGCCATGTAGGAGATTAGATATTACGTAGTGGTCCACCACTCTTTTCTTTGTTTCTAACGACATTTTCATATCTCTTAATACTTTGCTTACTTTATGAAAAGCATGAAGAATTTGTTCAGCATTCACTGCCATATACGAGATTAGATATGAAATAGTAGTTCAGCCATCTTCTTTTCCTATGTCTTAACAATTTGCTTAGTTTCTGTAACACATCTTTCGCTATTTCTAAGTGCTTCGGATTTCTGTGCCAGATTTCCTGTCTTCTTTTACTATACTACCCAAATATTTAAATTTCTGGGTCTACTTGATTTTCCGGGCCCCAATACATAGGCCAGATCTTGAACTGCATTATGTCTTCTTACAGTTAATAGTTAATCATTTCTCTGTGATTTTCATTACAACATTGTCTAAAAATTCTTTTTGTTTCCTTTCTTTCAATACAGTATTATCCGCACATCATATGTTAAGTTTATGTCCGCCAATATTAATAAAATGAGTACAATTTAAATCTGAAACTCACTTTAAAAGTGTAATTGAATTGCTTACAAATGAAAGATTTACAAGGTAAGTAGAAATTAAAAGATGCTATATACGTACGGATTTACATTCTACAAAACAATATACAGTCTGATTTCTTAATGTGTCATTCAGTAATAGGAGAACTCCCATGGTTCTACACGTTTTTAACTCGGCTGTCATAAGTTCGTCGAGCGGCTACGAAAGCAGCGCCACACGTTGTTTACAACATTTTGCAGCAGCCGACAGCAGTAAACTGCTTTAGTGATACGTTTTTACGTTATAGCTGCGTATTTACCCATTCAGGATTATAAGTATACATTATTTCTTGGTTGTAGGCTGTTTTAGGTTTTGTATTGCTTAAAAAAATAAAATTGTTTTTGGAAGCATTGTTTTATTTCCTGGTTTAAGCTTTCTTCTCCCTTTGATGACAACAATATATAAGTCCGATCAGTTCGATAAGGTCAAAATGGCAGCTGATCTAAATAAATTACCTACAATCTGCTGTTAACTCTGGCAAGGAATGGCTTGTTAACGCTCCCAAAGCAAAACTGCTCTCTATCAATCGTCTGAGAGACCCCTTTCTGCCTTCCATCAGCATGGCCGATGTTAACCTCCCGGAGGGTGATTCGTTGCACCTTCTCGGGCTAACATTTTCCGCTGACATGAAGTAGAAAGATAACATTGAATCAATTGACAGGTTTGCTGCTAGGAAAGTTGATTCCCTATTTCGTGTTTTGACATTTTTGTCCTCTCCAGAATCTAATATACTTGTCTACCATTTGCCAATGCTTTAAATATGGCTGCTACATACGGTCTGCTGATCCTACTATACATCTAGAGATTCTTGGTAATATCCAAAGATTAATCTGGAATATTATTCGTTCTGATCTGGTATCTCGACTTCAGTCACTTTCTTACCGCTCTAATGTAGCTTCCCTCTGTCTTTTATATAAATACTTTTATGGCAATTCTTCGAACGAACTTTCCTCTATGGTACCTAAATTTTATAAATTTACGCTCAGTACTAAATTGTCGGCAAGGTTTCATGTTTTTACAGTTAAAATGGCTAGATGTAACTATAAGTTATATGCTTTCTTCTATCGCACTTCTTGCCTGTGGGATTTTCTTCCGGCTTCTTGCTACCCAGTCAACTTTGATCTTCAAAAATTTAAATGTAATGACAATCATTATCTTCTGTCTTCTTAATTCTTGTTCTTTTATTGTCCTCTCTACTTAATAATAGTTTTCTCTTGCTCGCTAACACTCAGTAACTCCTTTCGTCTTAGGGGTCCCATTGCCTTGGTTGGGTGAAATGATTTTAAAATAATATGAGGAAAGAGCAAGACTATGTTTACATATGCTTTTTAGGAGTGATTTTTGTTATCAGGAATATCTATAGTCCGGCAGTGATTTAGAAAATTAGAAAGAAACACGGGTCATTATTTACATTATTCGGACTATTGTCCTCATCCTTGTCACCATATTTATTACAACGTTTCGGCCGTTGTACGCTCCGGCCTTCTTCAGGTGGTTGGAATGTCGAACTGAACTTTATTTCGCTCACTGGGTAGACTGTTCTAGTTCCACGTGCCATGTTTAATGGATGTCAGTAATCAGTTATATCCTGTTAATTTCACTCTAAAATTTCTCCGCTGCCATAACCCGGTATTGAACTCACACTCTTTGAGTCCTGTCACTGGATCTAACCAACGCCTTTATCCATCTCAGAAATATAGACGGATACTAAAGGGCCGAAACGTTGTAATAAATATGGCGACAAAGATGAGGAAAATAGTCCGAATAATGTAAATAATGTACATAATACCTCATCTCAGAAATATAGACAGATACTGAAAGGCCGAAACCTTGTAATATATATGGCGACAAAGATGAGGACAATAGTCTGAATAATGTAAATAGTGTACATAATACCTCATCTCAGAAATATAGACAGATACTGAAAGGCCGAAACGTTGTAATAAATATGGCGACAAAGATGAGGACAATAGTCCGAATAATGTAAATTATGTACATAATACCTCATCTCAGAAATATAGACAGATACTAAAGGGCCGAAACGTTGTAATAAATATGACGACAAAGATGAGGACAATAGTCCGAATAATGTACATAATATCTCATCTCAGAAATATAGACAGAAACACGGGTCAGTGTTTAGGCAATTTCAACACAAATGCAGAATCTTGTACGTCAAAAATATTTCGAGATATAAATAAAGATTGACCTATGAAAATTTGTTTTATTTACTGTTGTGGTGGGATCCACCTAATCTGCATAGGTGACTACCAACTATATAAATAATGGTTGGTACCGGAAGACGGGGGCGGAATCACGAGATCCAACTAGAGACTCTGATCGACTGCGACTAGTCAACACATTCTCCAGGAACGTCTTCCCAGAAATATACAGAAATATTATATGTACTTATTGTGTACACTTTCTTGTTATAATACATTCTTGTTCTAAGTACATTTTGTGTTGCATTATTATTCCATGCATTAGGCGAGATTCAACAATGAGTCAAGACTCAACATTTACCAAAAGAGTCATTCAACAAAGCTTTTCGCAAGACTATGTCGCCGGCTTGAGACTAGCCGAAATCCTTTTCGGCTTGCTGGTCGAACTCTCTGCCTCTGAGCAGTGAGGAAATCGGACGAGGCTCTGCCGAAGGTCAGATTCTCGTCCGAGGTGGTTGACCAACCTGATCCCGTTTATGCGGGTTCTACGGGGATTTTTTCGCCGAGCCTACGGGCTCGGAAGACACACGTTAAACTCGGCTTTGTGCCACATCTACTCTCGTATGTTGGAGGGGTGGGGGCTAGTAAATACTGACTATGTCGCCTGCTCTCATAGACAAAATGCAGTTCTTGTTCAGTAAAGAATTACAATAACCATTTGCCAGCTATCAAACAAAACCCCGTAAGACAGTGACGCCGGAACTCACACGCGAGTATTTTCCTTCAACGTTCTCTAACATTCTTCTTTCACATTTTCTTTCAACAAATTGTACAACATACTAATTACGATGCCTTTCTTTATATATGACCAATGATCAATGTGTTTCGTATTCATTTCTTTGATTGTCACCTGTCATTATTGTTGGTAAGTGAAAAAGGTGCTAATAAATAAATTCCTTATTTTTCACATGGATATAATATACTTTGGTTTATAAACCTGATTGATCTTTCTTTTTATTTTGATATATAATTTAGTTCATGCCACAATGACTGATAAACACCTACAACAAAAAATTCTCAAATTGCAATATTAGTAAAAAACGCACTCTCTTAAATTTAAAAAAAATTCAACCTTAGCGTTGCAACTGCACGCTCCAAAAGTTTGTATCCGTTAACAATAACACATTTCTAAAAAAAACATATTTCGATTCGCATTTAATTTTTTCGTCTCGGGTGCTACCGGATTTTACCAAAAACAAAATAATTTCCATGTCTGAGGATGACTGAATGTACAGTTGAAAGTACTTGCGTATTAAAAAAAGACCTTATACAGCTTATAATTATTAAGAACAAAGATCATAACATTCATCAAGTGATTCGTAGGTTAATGCAACTTTAAAATTTTGTTCGCGAAAGGATTTCGCCATTTCATATTAACTTTACTAATCTACTTTTTGTATGAATGATTCATTGTAATATAAATTGAACTGCTCCACATATTTGATATATATATATATATATATATATATATATATATATATATATATATATATATATCAAATGTATATAAATATATATATATTATATTAGGCAGCATATATTTTATATTATAAAGAGATAATAATAAATTGAATCAATTAGCAATATTAATGCAATTAATGGCTAAATCTCTTCGCTAATAGACATAATATAAGCATTAAACTACGAACAATCTACTGAAGGATGCGATCTTTATGTATAAAATTGTTGTCAGATGGATCTGGTGTATTTTTTTAAATCAGCAAGTACTTTCAAGGACTCCATGTCCTCATCGTCAGGCTCTAATTTTTTCCCTTAAAATCGAAACTCGAAGACGAAATAAATGTCTACAACACATCTCGATACATTTCTACAAGATATTCTTGGCTGAGGATGCTGCGTAGTGCTCACTGGCATCAATGGTCTGTGCCTCGTTTAATTTTATAGCCAGGCAAGACCACCCCACGTGGATAATTAGTGCACCACAATCTTTCTATACTATACGGAATATCTACCGATAAAATAGACTAGGAAAAATAGACGGTTGTTTAAGCTTGTAGTAAAGCTTTATTCAACGCTGTTTAACTATTGTTCATGTGAGGTCCGACCATTTCTTTTATAGTCGAGTAGTTCAAGGGGGGACAACTACTGTTGCCTTCACTACAGTGAGCTGAATAGATTTATCGTTATTTTTGACGCCAACAAAGAATGCGTAGTTACGAACACAGGTAGCAACTGGAATAAATTAAGTGAACAGAAGTAATAAATAGCTATTAATGTGAACAGGCTGTAAATGGAGACCTTGTTTAAGCTCGTTTTTCTTTCTAGGATATATGACTTGAAAACTTGAACGTAGAAGGTTGAAAAGTGCAAGAATATTGATCAGTGCTCGAAACTGTGCGGAATCGACAAATAATAGCAGAGTTGAAGCAAATTCTTCCCGGTTTCCTTTCAGGGTTATTTATTCTGATTTTATTATTTTGTTTTTGTTTAATATCGAAGGAAAGTTACACGGGTTCCTACTTCCGATGGGAAGACTGAAAGTAAGAAAAAAAGTAGCAAAAGTGTCAAAATGGCGTAAACGGATTACAATAAATAAATAAATAAATACAGGAGCATTTTCTGCGATCAATCAAATCGTAAACAGATTTGAATAGCTCACCAGAATTAATTTAAAATCGCCCACTTCAGTCGTGAATACGAACAGACCACGCAATCGTATTTTCTTTTTCTTTTTTCTTTCATTTTCCATTCTTTTCTTATTTTTTAATTCTCTTGGGCTGAAGCAACGTTGAGCTGAGTAGATTTGAGGGAAGGTAACTGAGAGAGAGAGAGAGAGAGAGAGAGAGAGAGAGAGACTGCCTTTCTCGTCTAATTTGTAAAATGGCATTATTTTTAGGCGCGTTTGCAAAAGTCACACAGAAATAGCGCAATAAAAATGCAAACAAAAGAATGGCACAAAAATTCCAAGAATCCATAGGAACTGTTCTGAAATATGCCCTTTTTTTCTCTTCTTGAGGAAACGAATTTTACGTTCTGTTCTCTCAAGAGATATTTGTCAGTTTTCATACTGAAACCAATACAAATAAAAAAAAAGACGAGAAATTAAGGTACATCGATTCCTATATACTGTCTATACAGTGTTAAACAGTGATAATAATAATAATAATAATAATAATAATAATAATAATAATAATAATAATAATAAGTAGTAGTAGTATTAGTACAAGAATCTCTCTATTAGTGCGTCTAATGTGTACATCAGTAACTATAAAAAGTCAATTTTCAATTACTATGGTTAAACTGAAGAATGTTTTACTGCACTAATCGAGTACAGTGTAACCCGGATATAAGAGAAACCCGGATATAAGAGCGATTTTCTCTGGTACCAAATTAGAGCCTGTAATGAAAACAGGACAAGAGATTCTGTCTAGTGATCGTTTATTCAATTAAGAATGCTACCACTTGTCTACTTGACAAGCGGAAGTACAGCTTTTATAGTGTGGATTATCAAAGGGGAGATAATCCATATTCACAACAGAGCCTGTGTTAATGTATATTTAATAGACCAAACCCGGATATAAGAGAAACCCGAATATAAGATACTTCTTCTCCGGTCCCGACAACTCTCTTATATCCGGGTTACACTGTATTATGTATACACTAATCGAATTTTGGTATATGAAACATTTAGCGCACAAATCGAAAACGTATTAATCGAGGAATGGCTGTATTATTTGATGCAATTAAATGTTCACACCAGATAACTGAACTATGAAATGATTAACATCAAATCTTTTCAACTCTCCAGCACCTTCCACGGTATCTTCACAGACCATAGCAACATCGGAGTCTGTACATTCTCAACCGTTTCTTGGATTCACAATTTCTGGTACCAAAAAATGACCAAACCATGCCTTGAATTTCGTTTTACTACGTGTTGCAGCAAAAATACATCCTACATTTTAAATGTTGACAAAAAGAAATGGGATCTTTTCTGTTGATATTTAACAGCCCCCCCCCCCTCACGAGGTATGTATGTGGCACAAGGCCGAGTTTACCGTGGGTTCTCCGAGCCCGTAGGCTCGGCCAGAAATATTCCCTTCGAACCCGCATAAACGGATTCAGGGCCTGTCTACCTCCCCGGACGAAACTTTGCCCTTCGGAAAAAGCCTCATCCGGGTTCCTCTCTCCTCAAAGCAGAGAGTTCGACAGTTGAACAGTTTGGAGCACATTCCTTCCAAAATAAAAAAAGAATTTATATTTACTAAAATTCACACCCAATTCAACCAGATCGAAGCCCTTCTATTGCACACCGGTTGTGTTAACCTTTGCGATCGCCCCGAATGTAGACGACTCGGGTGCTCTATTTCTAAGTAGGGAGGGGTTTCCATTCGCGCTCATCCCGATAAGCAAGCCAAAAACAGATTTTTTTTTTTAAGCTGTAAAAGATTCCTTGTAAGTACCTCGGGTATCATTCGCACATAGGAAATGTGAATAACTTCCTGATTTTTGGTAATTTTTCATTCTAAGGATTGGAGTTGTTGAGAGGCTAGCTAAAAAAATTTTGATTTAAAATTAAAAATTTCAAGAGTGCCAAAAATAAACAAAAAAACATACAAACTTTAAAATTTAGAATTTCTTGGTATGGATTAAAATTTGCAATCAGTAACTTTACATTATTTGGGTTGAATTAACAAAAAAGATCAAAAAATGTAATTCACTGTTGTTTAAACAAAGGGCTACAGTTTTTTCTTCATTTGTTTTCAAAAATTGCATCTTCCAAATAGTGGCTTCTATTCGCCATACGCTGTTGTCGACGATTTCTAAAGTTTTCCAGCACCCGGAAGTTCGAGCGCTTTAAGGTCTTCCAGTTGGCTTTCTTTTAACCAAACGAAATGGCTCTGAAACGTTCAACCCATAGCAGTATCGATTTTCTATCCGGAACAGTATAATTCCAACGTAAAGTGAAATGAACAAAAAAAGCGCTCTTTGTTACAGTTACAAATTTACAAGACTAAAAAAAAAAAAGTTTCAACCTCAAACGCCCTGTGTGCACCGGCCCAAGCGATAATGGTAACTGATGGTATCTGAAATCAAATGGTAAGACATTAGCTCGATAAAGTCACCATTGCCACTTGCCTAAGTTCATTAACACCACACAGGTGACAGTTTAAAATGCGGAAGGTATTTCTGTCGCACTATGTACTTCACAGATGACTTTATAAGTCTTTACTCAGTCCAGCAAGAGACACGTAAACATTCTAGTTTGACAATAATTCACATGACTTTGTTGTATGAAGATTTTGAAAAATGATAAGGTACATGTCATTTACCGTAGTGATGTGGTTAGCAAGCTTGTGACAGATTAATTATTATTAGTTAGTTCATTTTTAATGGATGACAAATGAATTTTAGGGATATTTTATAACAATAATAATAATAATTCTGTTTTCTCATAATATTATTTCTCGACTCATACAAACAGAACGTGAGAACAGGCTCAATCCAGCAGAAAGCCACACTCACTCACACGCTAAAAATGAATAAATTCATCACTTCTGGAAAATTTTCTCTATGATTAAAATCGAATAAAATATTCTAAAAAATTCCATAAAATTTCTAACCTGTATAAAAATTAAATGCACAGAATAGTTTTACACTTTGTAAAGATATACAGGGTACGGCAGTAATACTTCCCACATTTTAAAGGTTGACAAACAAAGATAACTGCTATTAAAACAAAGCTTTTACTATTATTTAAACAAAGGGTTACAGCTGTTATTTATTTGATTTTTAAAATGACAACATCCAAATGGTGGCCTCTATTCGCCATACGCTGTTGTCGACGATTTCTAAAGTTTTCCAGCACCCGGAAGTTCGAGCGCTTTAAGGTCTTTCGGGTGGCTTTCTTTTAACCAAACGAAATGGCTCCGAAACGTTCAACCCATAGCAGTATCGATTTTATATCCGGAACAGCATCATTCCAACGTAAAGTGAAATGAACAAAAAAGCGCTCTTTGTTACAATTACAAATTCACCAGTCTTTAAAAAAACGTTTCAACAGCAAACGCCCTGTGTGCATCTATCCAAGCCATGGTAGTAACTGATGGTATCTGAAAATAAATCGTATGACACTCGCCAAGCTCACTAGCGTCACACAGGTGATAGTTTATAATTTAGGATGTATTTCTAACGTAGGCTGTATTATCGCAAAGTCTGTCTAGCGTCTATTTTTCAGAAGAAAACATTTGGAATAAATAATTTAAAAAAAAATGATAATAGTACGAAGTTTGATTTAAAACCATTGGAAGAACAAACTTTACTTCATTTGGTTTTTTCGACGCTATAAAGATATGTGTGTTACTTGATGTAGTCGGCGAGGAAGCAAAGTTTTCATTTAACAAGTGAATACACAAAGACAAGTAAACACTTCGACGTGGTGTAATGGATATAAATGTTGTCAGGCTAGATCAATTACGACTGTGTAGTGAGTTCGAACCTCATTAGGGGCTCCGTAATCTTCGCCTTCTGTCCCAACTAAGCTATGCTTAGTAAATCATCGTATGTTCGACGTGGTTTGATGGTTAACAAACTTGTCTCGCTAGAGTAATTTTAACTGTGTAGTGAGGTCGATTCTTACAGTTTGGTTTATTGTACGGTATATCAACATCAATGGGTTATTTAATGCCGACAAAATTTTTATTGCTGGTAATGTTTTTGTATCTGTCTATATTTCTGAGATGAGGTATTATGTACACTATTTACATTATTCGGACTATTGTCCTCATCTTTATCGCCATATTTATTACAACGTTTCGGCCTTTCAGTAACTGTCTATATTTCTGAGATGAGGTATTATGTACACTATTTATATTATTCGGACTATTGTCCGCATCTTTCTAGCCATATTTATTACAACGTTTCGGTCCTTTAGTATCTGTCCATATTTCTGAGATGAGGTATAATGTATACTATTTACATTATTCGGACTATTGTCCTCATCTTTCATGCCATATTTATTACAACGTTTCGGCCTCTCACTATCTGTCTATATTTCTGAGATGAGGTATTATGTACACTATTTATATTATTCGGACTATTGTCCGGGTTGGGTTTTTTTTTTGGGGGGGGGATTCGCATAAATTTTTAGTGGAAAGAGATGAACATAAAATAATAAAGTGATTAAAACTGGTGAGTATTAAATGATATGAGTTATCTCCCCTAAGCATAGAGAGCAGGAGAACATTCTGTCCCCATAGGGTTCGGTTCGAAATTACCGAGTACGACGATAGACACTTGAAGAAAGGTAGAAAGTACAATGGTCGAAATGTCGTGAGTATAAAAATCAAGATGAGCATGCTAGTTCGAATAATTAGGCATATAATAACGAAAGGTAGAAGGCGGGATTTTAGAAAATGTACTAAGAGAAAAATTAATAGGTGGAACGCACATTTGCGAATAGCTATTTGCAAGTTATAATCATTTTAGTAGTGTCATTTCTTGTGTAAAGATTTTTAAAAACGGACTCTTTCACACCCTTTCTTGAGCAGTGCAACAATCTTAAATATTTTATTTTTGATGTGCCAAGTTCTTTCAGCATGTAGGCGATCATAGTCCTCCACAGTTTCCTATTTATTTTCTTCTAATTTTTTGACCGTTCACCTTCCCTCCTTGTCCCTCTTCTGCTAGACATTCACACGAACTCGTTAAGTAGATTACTCGTTGTTTTCCTTTGCTTCTCTTGCCTTCATTACATCCTGAGAGTGTTAAATTCTCCAAGTCCTCTTTTCTCATTATGCATCCCAGAAATGTTCAATTTTTGATTGTAAGTTTAATTTTCTTGTGGTTTCTATTTTTCTTAAAACTTCCTGGTTGCTTACATGTTACCTTTATCGCATTCTTAGCACTCGTTGATAGAAACACCCCTTTGTTGCGTCAAGGCTTTTCTTGATCTATGGGGTATTGTCCAGCATTCACTAGCGATTAGATATTACAAAGCAGTTTAACACTCTTTTTTTTTCTTTTTCTTCTTTGTAACGTTATTTTCTTATACTTTAGTACATTTCTTAGTTTCTAGAAGGCATCTTTTGCAATTCCGACGCGACTTTAGTTTTCTGTATTATATTTTTCCATAGTTTGTTAATACACTAACCATATAGCTGAATTTCTGTAACTGCTTGGTCATGACATCCCCAATACGTAGCTTACACCTCGTACTGTCTTTTTGCTAACTATCATACATTCTGACTTTTTTTATTGCTACTTTGTCTGAGTTCTTTCGTGATCCTTTCTGTGTCTGCCATCAATACGGTATCATCTACGTATCTTACGCTTTTTTTGTCTTTTTAATCATATCCCCTTATGCAAGGCAATAAAGCCACTAAGACACAAGGGGTAAGTTAGTGTGAAAGAATAATAAAAAAAGAGATACATTATTAAGGAGCGAGAACAATAGAAGAGTAATCAAGAAGACAGTAGATAACGATTAACATTGCTTTTAAATTTTTGCAGATTAAATTTGGCTGGAAAACATGGGGCCGGAAGTGAGAAATGTGAGAAATAAACTGTTAGCACAAAACTTACAGTTACATCTAGCCATTTCGATTGTCTATATCATTTTTATTATTCCCTATAAAGAATAGAAGCCACCATTTGGAAAACGTAATGGTATGCCGTTACTTTATCGAACTTTAAAGACACTGATACCATAGAACTTATGGTTACATCTAGCCAGTTCAACTGTGAAATCTTGCTGCCAATAGTACTGCGCTTAAACCCATAAAGTCTAGCTACCAGAGCGAAGAGTTCATCCGAACAATTGCCATGAAAGTATTTATAGAAAAGGCACAGAGAAGCTACATTACGGCGATGGGAAAGCGACTGAAGCTGAGACGCTATGCCAGGACCAATAATATTGCTGATTCTTCTTTGGACTTCATCAAGAATCTCTAAATATACAACAGGAACACCGAACAATATGTGGCTGCAATATTCAAATGGTGGGCTTATAGATATGTAAGATAGATTCTGGAGAGAAAATTTGTCTAGTACGACACAGTATGCCTGCCGATAATATATCCAGGTAAGTCTTTTAGTTCTCGTTTCGTTATATACAGGACAAAATAATTGAAACACTTGTTAAATTCAAAGAAAATTTATTTAATAAGGAGTTAGTCCTCCTTTAGCCTCACATACAGCTTTAATGCATCTAGGAATGGAATCATACAGCTTCCTGACTTCATCCAGAGGAATTTTCAGCCATTCTTCCATTAACACCTGCTCTCGCTCTTTACAACACGACGGTGGAGGATAGCGGCTCCTAACTTGTCGCTCCAAAATGCACCACAAATGTTTAATAATATTGATATCTGGAGATTGGGGAGGCCACTCCATGTGTTCTAGCTCACTTTCATGCTCTTCATACCAATTCTTAACCACTCGACCGGTATGTATTGGAGCATTATCGTCTTGGAAGATGCAGTCACCATCAGGGGATAAAGTCTGGGCCATTGGATGAACATGATCACACAAAATGTTCGCGTAATCTTTGCTGTTGATTCTACCACGCAGTGCAACTATTAGACCGAGACATTTCCATCATATAGCGGCCCAAACTATCACTGATCCAACACCACGCTTCATTGTTGGAAGAAGGCAGTCAGGGTTGTAAGCTTCTTTGGGCTGCCTCCACACATAAACTTGCCCTGAAGTTGGGAAAAGAGAAAAACTGGACTTGTCTGAGAATATTACTTGCTTCCATTGGTCTGCAGACCAGGCATTGTGATCTCTGCACCACTTCAACCACTTGTATATTCCCTGAATACGCTCTTTATCCGCATTCAGATTGTTTATTCCCAGTAGGGCTTACAAATTACGCGAACACTTTTCTCATGTAAATGAAGCTTCTTTTTTATGTACATAAAGTTGGCCCAAATAATTATTCATAGCTGCTGTTTGTCATTTGAATTTACCGTTTGGTGTTGTTTACCTTCAATTCACGCATCCACAAACTACAACATCATGCATAATATGTTAGTATTTTGTTTCTTGCGAATAATAAATAAATATGTTACTGCATAATTGTTGTGGATTCCGGGAATGGAATCCTGCACAAATAAATAAACAACGCCAGTAATTGAGATACAAAAATAAGTGTATTAAACGTAAGAATACAGACTTGAAGTGAAGATTAGTCGTCCAGGAATGCGGGTTAGTAGAAAGTATACAAGTCTCTGTTAGTGAAACCGTAACTCTCTCTCTCTCTCGCTCTCTCTGTGTGTGTGTGTGTGTGTGTGTGTGTGTGTGTGTGTGTGTGTGTGTGTGTGTGTGTGTGTGAACACCCTGTGTACTGTCTCCGTATCTTTCACCCTGACTCAACGTATCTCCACCCGTAGGCATTCTCTCTGTCAGTATAAGTATACTTTGGACGAGTCCATCTTGTGTAAAAGGGGTCTGCCCCACGACAATAATGGAGATAGCTAATTTATATATTCAACTTTAAAACTCAGTTTGCTTTTTGTTTTTTTTTTAATATTCGTGAGTCAACCATTCGCCCTTGCATGCAGTATTGCTGCCATATATGGTCTGGAGTCCCTTCTGTTTGTCACAAAGTCTTTGATAAAATCCAAAGACGGGTATGCAATGTAATTGGCCCTGATCTGGCATCTCGTATGCAGTCGCTCTCTCACAGACGTGCCGTCGCCTCTCTCTGTCTTTTTTACAAATACTTTCACGGTGACTTCTCCAATGATCTGCTTTCGCTGGTTCCCAGACTTCATAAATTTAAGCGTTCAACTAAGCTGGCATCTCGCTCACACCCTTTCACTGTCGAAACTGTTAAATATAGCCGTCTCTTCTACTCCAATAGCTCGCACATCTCGCCTGTGGAACTCCCTCCCCTTTTCCTGTTTCCCTGATAGCTATAATCTCCAACTATTCAAATGTAATGTCAATGGACGTCTCCAGATGCCCTGATCTATCCCCTATCCTTCTCTTCATCCTTTCCTCTATCACTCCTCTTTGCTCTCGCTCCAACTCTCTGTAACCCCTTGTGTGCTAGTGGCTTCCCGCCTTGCTTGGGGTGAAACGCTTAAAAAACTGTGCGGGGTGAAATTTATTGCGGCTCAGTATTAGAAATCGGAGAGCCGAGTTCGAATGCCAGTCGGTTTTGTTACATTCACTTACGCGCAAATACTCATGGAAAATGTATGAATCTAACTACTGTTCCCCAGCTATGGGTTAAATTGTAGGACTTGGACCTGTAAAAATCATTGTTATTCTCAAAAGATTTTGGAAAAAGATGAGTGGTTCTTACAATCCCCACCCAAAATAATTATTCTTACAATCCGAAAATATGTTTCGCCGTTAATTAACGCAGAAAGTGGGGTTGATATCCCGTAAAAAAAACAAATCAGTCAATAATTGTCCATGTTCTCTTATTTATTTCTTGTCAGATCTTTTGTAATCTGTAAAGCCCTTTTCTGCTTTCAACGAGCTGAGCATTTCAATCTTAGCTTAAGCAGTGTATAAAGAAAAGAGAGCAATGTTTGCTTTTTTTTTTTAATCTACCTTCACCATCAGAACAGTTTTGACACAGTAAAATATAACTTAGGTTATTCATTTCCAATCTGTTTTGTTTTTTTTTAATAAATAAAGGTTTGTTTTGTTTTCTTATAATTCATTTGCTTTGTTATTCAAATAAGTAATTTTCTGCCCCGAAAGTAGCATTCAGATCACAGCTTGGGAATAAAGGGAAGTAAGTCATGTTGAAATACTTAGTATGTAAATCTAACAAATCTTAATTTACATATCTGAAATATTTTTTACGTGTTGTTCATAAAAATGATAATTCATTTTGCCTAATAATGGATTTATTTCTTTATTGTTATTCTTTCGAAAATCAGATGACCATTCTGTTATTGCCTTTACCTTTGTGCTACGACGCCTACACGCTGGATATTAAATAAGCCATTACTAAAATGTTTAAAACATATCGTACCTACCAATAACATTTTACAGTAAATGCAAATCCCCCCCACCCAAAAAGAAATAGCTTCATAATGACATATGATTTTAAAAAATAGCTTGGCAACGATATGATTAAAAAATAGTTTCCTAACGATAAATAATTTTAACAAAATAGTCCCGCAACGATATATGATTAAAAATAGGTTCCTCACGATAAATGATTTTAACAAAATAGTCTCGCAACGATATATAATTAAAAAATAGTTTCCTCACGATAAATGACTTAAACAAAATAGTCTTGCAACGATATATGATTAAAAAAATAGTTTCCTAGCGACATATGATTTTAACAATATAAAAATATATATATACCAATATATGATTAAAAAAATCTCTTCCTAAAGATATATAATTAAAAAATAGTTTCCTGGCGATAAATGATTAAAAAATGAAGAAAAGCAAAGCGGTTTGGTCCACGCAACGCTAGGTATCATTGGTACACACAAACACAAACACACACACACACACATACACACACACACACACATACGCACATATTCATATGTACTATAAGCCAAAAGTTTGCGCTATCTCATAATTTTGAAAACCGTCTAAAGATTGAAGTTTGGTTTCTTTTCTCAAAAAAAAATTTACAAGATCCCTTCGAGCTCGAACGACTTTCTTTTCCTGAAAGGTTTTATCATATATTTTATAATAAGAAAATTGATCTATTACTGCATAAACTTTCTTTAAATTTTAGCTCTTTTTGGATAATTGCTAGCTTAATGGAACTTAGGATTGGTGGAATTTAAATTTTAGGTAACCGCCTCTCTAAAAATTGAACGCCATACACACATAGGTTAAATAGTTTCACTATCCTAGATTAGTAAGAGTTAATTAAACCAAAAATGTATAAAAAGTACTAATTATTAAATCCAGAAAGTGGTCGCAACCTTTCTGCCTATAATATATAACATATATATATATGACATTTTTTTATGTTTATACGTTCTTTTTGTAGATACAAATATTTAAGTAAATGCTCTGTTTTATAATAAACAGTATTAACAACATTTACCGGCCTGAATGTCCGAGAAATTTTCATCGAAAATATGCGTCCTGAGATGACTTCACACACACACACACACACACACACACACACACACACACACACACACACACACACACACACACATATATATATATATATATATATATATATATTGTGATAATATTAGTGGTTAATAAATACACATATATATATATAAAATATACAAATATATATACATACATACATACACATACATATATATATATAAATTTCCAAGAGGATAGAATCCAGGTAGAACTCAATGTCCAGGACAGAGTAAGAATATAATAAAAAGGCTTAAACACTAATATTCCATGGTTGCGGGGTTAGTCCCTTATTCCCCAGATCCCAGTAGTGTTTGGATAAGGAAGTTTGATTTTTGAGGTATCGATATTTAAAAGAGCGTCTATGGTTGTATAGACGCTGCTTCCAATCACCAGCTGATATACCTATATATCTTTATTTCTGGTTGATATTATCTATATATGTTGTATGTATGTTTTATAAAATGTTTCATTTTTTGTTTCAAGATATTATGTCCATGTTCAAAGTTAATATTATTAAGTGTTGGTTTGTTTGTTTTTATTAATAAGGCTTTCATTGTTTTTAGCCTTTTTTTTTTTTTGCATTTTGCATTTTATAAATCATACATACAACAAACTATTTCTAATTTTTACAGTTAAAATATAATCCTTGAAAATGGTTAAATGTATAGCCGAAAGCGCTCGGATATAAAGAACATTCGGACAATTTTTATATAATTTGTCATCCGGAAAGAAAAAAAAGTATGAGATCGCACAAGAAATTATATAAAAAAACTAAATTAAAGCACCTTGTCAGTCGTTTTTAATGAAATGTGCATGAAAGAAGGATTGCTGCCTAAATAAACAAATATATATATATATATATATATATATATATATATATATATATATATATATATATATATATATTCGTGGGTGGGTGTGATGCGGAGAAGAGCAAGAATCAGAGATAGTTGGAGGTGTGAAAAGTGCATCAAAAAGATAATAAGCTAGTACAATGGATAAAAAAGAAACACTAGGAAAAAAAATTAGGAGCAAGACATTTTTAAGAAGGAAGGATATTGTTGCAAATGCTCACTTCGTGAAGATTCCCCTGTGGAGTTAGAATACCACTGTCTGACTACACAAGGCGTTGCTCACGCGGTTTCAATTGCAGGTAAATTTTAGAAGGTGGAGTTGCTGACGACACGTCCTACCTGTTTTGAAATCAGAGTTGTTATCCTAGACTTTCTGCTAACGAAACCTAGAAACCAGTTTGCCCAGAATAGACACGCGCAACTGATGTGGAAGAATGCTTTCTTTCATTTTGTTATAGACTGACAAACGCCTAAAATATAGAACACCTACTTTGAACTCACTCGATTAGCAAAATTAGTCTGAAAGAAGGGCGTAATAACTATTCGGCACAGTCACGCATGAGGTTTCATTTCTTCTTCTCGAACCTGTCGTCACTCGCCTAAGTAGTAGAGGCCCACAGTCACACCACGCTAGGTTGTGAGGCTCTGGCTTCAGTAGCAAGTACGTTTTACAGGGTGGAGCTCCTCGCCCTACCGTTTTCAATTTACAATTCTTCTTCTCATAGACTGGTTGCCAAGCAAGTCTAGAGAACCCAATCTACTCTGCTGTTTAACCCGTAGCTGGGGTCAAAACAGATAGATCCTTACCTTTCTCAAGGACATTTATGCGAAAGTGAATGCAACGATCGCACCCGGTATTCGAACTCGGCCCGTCGTTCTCACTACGTGTGCATCAATAGTGTTTTCCCGAGACGACGAATTTACTAACCTCGAGTCCGCAAGCTGAATTCAACTTTGATTATTTTCAGATTTCTGTTTGAATTTTTGCGATGAGAATTTTATCATTGGGACTAATGTCCTCATCTATGTTGTCATTATGCCAATGATTCGGTCGTTGTGCTCTCCGGCTTTCTCCAGGTGACTTCTTCGGCTTTAATCCGCTACAAACCACAGGTTGACAACCTCATAGATTAAAGTGCTGGTTCATAGATTTGGTGGCATATATTAGACTCAGCTCAAACAGAGAGACCAATAACTGAGCAGTACTAAAATGAACAAGTCATGATATCCTTAGACATAGACAGGCAACGAGTACAACCTGTCCCCATATAAATGGGTCCGGCTTATACCGAAGTAAAAAAAAAATATCCATTGGTCCAGATTAAACTAAATCAAAAAGTTAGATTAATTGAGTTTTTTTTTCGGCTTACTAACCTTTTACAGGTTATTTAAAGCCAGAAAATATTTTTAGATTGTAAGAATCTTTTGGTGATTATAAGGATTTATTGATACCAAGTCCTACTATTTAACCCATAGCTGGTGGGAGGGAGAGGATGTGGATTTATAACTTTCCCAAGGGTAATTGCGCGTAAGTGAATATAACAAACACAACTGGAATTAGAACTCGGCATTCCAATTTAGGCTTTTGAGTCGTCATCTATTACACCACCTGCACATCCAAGCTTATGGCACCTGGTATTCCGAAGAGATCACACATCTTGGTACTGTGCAGGCTCAACATTGCTTAAATTCAATGATCGTACACGAACCGGTGTTTCAACGTGATATGGCCGTAAGCCCAAAGAGGTAGATGTAGTTTCGGTTTACACTTGAGTCAAAGGTAGGTATAGGTCTGGTTTACACTAGAAACTGAGAGTATACACCCGGAAAGTGACCAAATTTATTACAACTTTGCAGAGGATGAAGTTGACATATTTTAAGCTCCGCCGACAAAGCATTTGCATAATACAAGGTGTCCATAAAGTTCGTGTGCACTTTAAAAAAATTTATAACTTTATTTGTATTTGCGATAGAAATAATCTGTAAAAAATGTTATAAAGTTTAATGTACCTAGTTTTAAGTATAGCTAAAATAACTAATGTGATTTCAGGCATTACTGTAAATCAGTTGGCAAATGTTTTCCGTGAACTGCAAAATCGTATTACCCTTTGTATTGCTAATGATGGAGGACATGTGGAAACTTAAATAAAATTTCAATAAAACCTTAAAAAATATAGATTTACTTCTTTCTAATCCTTTTTACAAATTATTTCTATCGCAAATACAAATAAAGTTATAAATTTTTTAAAGTGCACACGAACTTTATGGACACCCTGTATAAGTGTAAAAAAATGTATTTTGTTAATAAGAATGTTTAGTCAATTTGTGAGTTGTTCAGAAAATATGTTCTAAGTAACTCCAACCTCCTCTGCAAGCTTAATATAATATAATATAATATAATATAATATAATTTATTTGAGTTCCTGTGAGAATGAGGTTGGTCGGTGTCGTCAGATAATCTCAAGGAAGACTACCTTTGATGTATTATTGATGACTTTAAAAAAAAGCATAATGGAGTGAAATGCTTTTCTTTCTTTAAAAAAAAAAGGAAGCGTGTCAAAGCACAATAAAAGCGTTCTTTTCATTCAATTTAAGTTTTTGAAGAGACTTCAATCAGATAAAAAGAGGCAAAAAATCAATTCCCAAGCGACTATTCCTTTCTACTAATTAATGGTTACCATGAGATGAGAGTCGGTTGTGTTCGGTTGCCTGTATTTGAGCGATGTGTGTTCCAAATCTTTAATGGCACTGTCGTCGCGAACATCACTCGTATACAACAGCATGCACTCGACTCATATGTATAGATTTCCAATAATGATTCTGAATAAGTGAAATGGCGAGATTGCGCATTAAATCTAGCCTCATTTGGAAGATAAAAAAAAACGGAAAATATTGAGTATCAACCATATTGAGGAATATTTTATCCAATAAGGGCTTAGTTTGAGGATTTTAGAGTTTTCAGATACTATGGGCACATTCTGTTGGAAAATCTATAAACCTCATTATAGGCCGCCAAAGGTGTCCATTAAGCTGCATGTCAAATTATTTCTAGCAATGATACCCGACGTTTCCCTCGTCAAGTCCTTTTATTCTAAGAGATCTGCGGCTGCCGGTATAAGCGAATTAATATAATCGTTATAGACCATCTTGTACAAAATGCATCATTAACCCCCACCCCAACACACACACACACACATTTTATAGGTAGAAAAAAATGGCCAAGAAAAAATATTAAGAAGTTTTAAAATCGATAAAGTAAGGTATACAATTTGTTTTCATTTACTTTTTGAAAATAATGTTTTCCAAATGGTGGTTTCTATTCTCTGTAGGAAATAATGAAATTAAACATAGAATAGGCAGTTGAAACGATTAGATGTAACCGTAAGTTTTATGCTAACGGTTTCTTTTCTCGCACCACTCGCTCGCGGAACTCTCATCCGGGTTCTTGCTTTCCAGTCAAGTTTGATCTTCAAAAATGTAAATGCAATGTCAATCGTTATCTTCTGTTTTCTTCATTTCTGTCCTTTTAGAGTTCTCGTCCCTTAATTGTGTTTTTCTTATATTATTTAACACTCAGTACCCCACCCTGTACGTTAGTGGCTTTGTTGCCTTGCATGGAATAAATAATAAAAAAAACGGGGTAGTTTCGCTTCACACCACAGGATGCTGCAAATCCAGTGTTTCTCAACCTTTTTAAACAACGGCACACCCAGGAGCAAATGAAAAATATCACGGCACACTTAGCAAAATTTTTAAAGGGTATACAGTTAAATGTTATGAAATAAAACCATAGATTAAAAAAAATATACATACAAATATGAACTTACTTTATTTCAATATCTGTCATCAATTATTTGTCCAACTAATTCAGTGAGAAAATTGTGACTGGTGTTTTTTTCTTTTCTCTTTTTTTTTTTTGCAATTTCTTCAATGTTTGGCTGAATGTACGATAAGCAGACCCTTTTCATTTGAGCGTAGTTGTTCTCGTTTCTTATTTTTGATGTTATTTAGGATTTAGAAAAACCTAATTTATATAAATAAGAAGTAGAAAATTACCATAAAAATCTCATAAAGCCTTTTTAGCTAATGTGGGATATCCCTTTTGTATTGAAATCCAAAATGTATTAATGGGTTTCGTTGAATGTTTTATTTTGAGCCCTTAAAAAATAAAAATACCTTTTAAAAAATGAATATTAAAACAAAGTATTTAAAATAACATAATCGAACAATAGTGAAAAGAATTATTTGTAAAAAAAAAAGGTTAATTCTTATTCATTTATCCAAATACTAACGCTGTACCATTACTACATCATGTATGTATTCAGGGGGGATGTACACACACATATATACACGCATGCTGACAGAAACACACGAAAATGGAAATAGATCTAAGAACACACAGGGGTTATTAAAACATTAAAAGATAAGACAACCGATTCATCACTTCTCAAACCAACCTTAATTGTTTTACGACCCTTCGCTCAGAACTCTTCACTGCCATTTAAAGATAGACATTCGAATGACCAACACAAAAACAAAGAATGTCTCATATCGAGAATATTTAACATTGAAAAACATAAAGGAAAAAAATTAATTATTTTTAATAATATGTGGAAATCTCCACCCTTTACCTGAAGACGGTCGTGAGACCAGAAACACGTGTTGTAAAACTATGAAAAATAAAGAATAATATTTTTCTTTTTAAACCCATATTACAACCAAAAAAGTTTGCGGTACCTCTCTTCTTTTTAATATATATATATATATATATATATATATATATATATATATATATATATATATATATATATATATATATATACTGTGACAATATTTCACGGCTCACTTGTGAATCCCTGCATTAACCTAAGAATTTGAGTTATGTTAATAACCTTGTCAAATCGCCACTTTCATATTGATGTTATGGCTGGCTCCCAACCCGTTAAAAGTGTTTAAACTGCCAACTGTATACAACTACTTTCCCAGATCAATGATTAAAAATGGCATCGAGCAAATGAACCCAATAAGTCTTAATGAAGACCAACCATCTTCGAACTTCGTGCACTGGCGCTATAGAATCATAAAAAACGGTACCGAATAACAGAAACCACATTACTTGTGGACTTTCAGCAGCAACAACAACATATAGACAACTCAAAGAGAATCAATGACATTATCAATATGTCGACGTTCACCACTATTTCAAAGAAAAGGTTAGGAAGGAAGCCCTCATCACTACTGGAAAGAGCGATAACAGTTAGTGGACTTGCAAAATCTATTTTCCAGAAAAATAGTTTTAATAGAATGTTTTTATAGCTTTCAACCGACAGTACAATAGCTGCTTGGTCAATAAATGCCAAATGTTTCCATATAAGGAAACACTTAATATTACCAACACCATTACCATTCTCGATATCCTATTGAAGGCGATTTCTGAAGTTTTCTATTAATTGACGAGTCATTTCCAGCGGTATTTCTGTAATTGTGAGACGTATAGCAGCTTTCAATTCGTCAATTTTTGTTGATCGATGTTTATAGACTTCAACTTTCAGGTAACCCTTGATGAGGGATCATGCGAACGTGTAGGTCGTCCAAAAGTCACCGCTACATCTCTCTCAGAGCCCTCTTCTCATTGTGCGTACGGTGGATCCATCCTGTTAAAACCATACGCATGAATTAATAATGTTTATGTTATGAATTTGGGTTAAAATATAATCATTGAAAATGGCTAAATGTATAGCCGAAAGCGCTCGGATAAAAAGAACATTCGGACAGTTTTTATATAATTTATCACCCGAAAAGAAAAACATTATTAGATCGCATGAGAAATTGTATAAAAACTAAATAAAAGCACCTTGTCAGTCGTTTTTAATGAAATGTGCATGAAAGAAGGATTGCTGCCTAAATACACAATTATATATATATATATATATATATATATATATATATATATATATATATATATATATATATATATATATATATATATATATATAATTTAATATTTAAAATTATACATATATATGTGTGTGTGTGTGTGTGTGTGTTTTAAAGACATTTTCATGTTTAACATTCTTTTTATAGATACAAATATTTAAGTAAATGCCCTGTTTTATAATAAACAGTATTAATAACATTTACTGGCTTGAGTGTCCGAGAAATTTTCATAGAAAATATTCGTCCTCCGACAGGAATCGAACCTGTATCCTATACGGAATATAGCCTGATGTGCCTTAACAACCGAACGCTCCTCTGTGGCCGAAACGGCTAAGTCACGTCAGGCTATATGACGGTTCCGTATAGTGATACAGGTTCGATTCCTGTCGGAGGACGAATATTTTCTATGAAAATTTCTCGAACTTTCAGGCCGGTAAATGTTGTTTAATACTGTTTATTATAAAACAGAGCATTTACTTAAATATTTGTATCTATAAAAAGAATGTTAAACATAAAAACGCCTTAAAAATAACTGTCGGACTTTGTCCATTTCATAATGTATAATATATGTATACTCCAATCCTATATATATATATATATATAATTATTTGATACAGTAATTAGTAATCATACCATTTTTTTTTCTTTCAATGTTGAGATGATTTCTTTCTGGCTTTTTCTTTTCTTTTCTCGCACTTCTTAACCATGGAACTCTCTTCCGGGTTCCTGTTTCTCTGTCACCTACAACCTTAAAAAAGATTTAAGTGCAACATCAATCTCCATTTTCTGTCTTCCTGAATACTGTTCTTTTAATGCGCTTTCTCTTTACTAACGTTTTCTCATTTTCTTTCACCCTCAATAACCCTTCAGTAGTACTATCGCCTTGTATGGGGTGAATCGATTTAAAAAAAAATGGACCATTATCATCGGGGTGATCGCGAATTCGAATCTCGCATTATTATCATTAAGTTGCAAATTAGATCTTACTTTATTTTCAAGTTAGAATAATTTAACGGTGTTACCCTAACAAAAATCACGCTACGATGTGTCGTTTTTTAGCTGTTAAGCTAATCAACGCACCCGCATATAGAACTCGGATAATTATTATTAAATGAATAGACTATTATAGTAAGGTTAGTAATGGTTAGCAAGTGATAAATTTCGTCTCGTCTGCAGTCGCTCTCTCACAGACGTGCCGTCGCCTCCCTCTGTCTTTTTTTTACAAATACTCTCATGGTAACTGCTCCGATACGCTGCTTTCGCTGGTTCCCAGACTTCAGGAATTTAAGCGTTCAACTAGGCTGGCATCTTGCTCTCACCTGTCCACTGTCGAAACTGTTAAATGTAGCCGTCTCTTCTACTCCAATAGCTTCATGTTTCGCACTTCTCGCCTGTGGAACTCCCTCCCTTTTTCCTGTTTCCCTGATAGCTATAATCTCCAACTATTCAAATGTAATGTCAATCGACGTCTCCAGATGCCCTGATCTATCCCCTATCCTTCTCTTCATCCTTTCCTCTATCACTCCTATTTGCTCTCGCTCCAACTCTCTGTGACCCCTTGCGTGCCAGTGGCTTCCCGCCTTGCTTGGGGTGAAACGCTTAAAAAAAAATAAAAAATAAAAAAATAAACTGAATTAATAACTACTGTAAGATTGCCATTAACTCCTTTGTCGGACATGGCACTTTTCTTAACCACATTGTATAAAGCAGTATAAAAGAAAAGGTCACAAACCTTCTGTCTCTTCTCTCACTTTTCAATCACAGGATGTCGTAGTGACATGGCGTCGTGTGGGTACTTCTTTTCTCAAATGAATCTCATGTCGCATACTGCACAATATAGCCTCCTCTCT
Organism: Acanthosepion esculentum; assembly: GCA_964036315.1. Taxonomy (NCBI): domain Eukaryota; kingdom Metazoa; phylum Mollusca; class Cephalopoda; order Sepiida; family Sepiidae; genus Acanthosepion; species Acanthosepion esculentum. The sequence continues at coordinate 98,561,726 of OZ038499.1, forward strand.
CTCTCGAAAAAAAAACAAACTCATGCGAACACAATAATGTCTCCCCTACAACTTATTACATTTCTTTCCAACAAAAGGAAATATTCCAGTTCAAAAAACGTGAAATCGCCGCTACAAGCTGATGACCGGTACCGTGATGCCACTACAAGTTTTTCAAAGAAACACATTTTCAGTCACTTTGTCACCCACAGTCGAAGGTTAGTAGTTCTTTGAAAAAGGGATTTTCCCCTCCATTTCTGAGCTATTTTACACATAGTTCTGTATATATAAACATCGGTGTGGTGTAATGGTTAGCACGCTTGTCTCGCTAGAACAATTACGACTGAGTAGCGAGTTCGTTTCTCACTGGGTGCTCCCCCTAATTTCGGCCTTGTGCCACATCTAAGCTATGCTTGGAAAATCACTATAAGCATAGCAATTTCTAAAGAAAAGGGGGTGGATTCTTTATTAATCCGACAGATTTTTATTACTTAAACGTTATTTTTAGTGGATACTCGTATTTGAGTAGACGCCCCGTTTATTTATTAAGCACTATATTTATTTATTTTCGTCTACCGAGAAATCTTATTAAATAAAATATATGCGCTCTCCGGGAGGATTCGAACCTGCGTTCCCTTAGGGGAAACTATCATTAGATCTGACGTGTTTTGACCTCTTAGCTATAGAATGCGCCGATGACTAAGCTGAAGCACTATTCAGCTTTGTAGCCGAGAGGTCAATGCACGTCAGATCTAATAACGGTTTCCCCTAGGGTAACGCAGGTTCAAATCCTGCAGGGGAGTGCATGTTTTTTCTCTAATAAAATTTCTCGAATATTCAAGCATATAAACGAAAATAATGTTTAATAAATAAACGGAATGTCTACTCAAATACGGGTACCCACTAAAAAGAACGTTTAAGTAATAAAAATATATAAATATATAAAATTCATGTGTGTATAGAATTCATTTCTTTTGAGATCGTTAATATTTTCTACAGAATGTCGTTAAAATTGGTAAACCCTTTCCGTTACAAATTGTCATTTCGTTTCTTCCTCACAGTCGAAGTTTAGTAATTCGTTCTGTAATTTCTAAAGAAAGGGGTGGATTTTTTTAAATTTATTAATCCGACAGATTTTATTACTTAAACTATATTTTTAGTGGATGTTCGTAAAATAAATAAATATTCTGTTTAATAAATTGATAAATGAAAAAATCCATCCCTTTCTTTAGAAATTGCTTTGTTCACGTTAGGATAAGAAACTGGGCGGACATGTCAATTTCGAGAGTCAGAGAAAAATCTTTGTTTAAAGGCACTATTCAACTTTGCTTGGTCACCGACGCACTGCGTTGTTTAAAGCACGTGAGAACCAATGACGGTTTCCCCCAGGGGAGCGCAGGTTTGTATCCTGCTGAAGAGCGCATATTTTTCTCCAATATGATTTATCGAATATTCAAGCCGGTAGACGAAAATAAATAAATATAGTGTTTAATAAATATACGAGTATCCACTAAAAATAACGTAATACAACCTGTCAGATTAATAAATAAAAAACACATCCGTCTGAACATATCTGTCTATTTCGTGAATCAGAGAAAAATCTCATATTTGTGTCCTTGTACCTGGCGAAGCTTAGTAAATATCTCATTGTATGATCCATGTATGAGAAAGGTGACGATTACAAAGAAAAAAATCTTGCGGTGGGCTGTGACTTTATTTTAGTTTCATATTACGAAAGGAGGAAAATGTGCTATTTTTGAGATTATATATATATCTCGTTATTACCTGGATTTAAAAACTTGCCTAATTTCCTACCTGATGATGGTCGTATGAAACGATTGAAAGCCGAGCTAGTAGCAAAAATAAGACCTGATAAAACCGGAATTTATAAACAAGGATCATACCATTCATTAACGGATTCGCGGTTGATTGTATTTTATTATTAAATATTGTTTGCGAGAGTGATCCTTGCCATATAATTAACTTCATTATTTGTTTTTCGTATGAATGATTTACGTTATATATATATATATATATATATATATATATATATATATATATATATATATATATATATATATATATATATATATATATAACGTAAATATATATATATATATATATATATAATATAACATATATATAATATATATATAATGCATATATAATATATATATATAATATAAAATAATATATATATATATAATATAAAATAATATAAATATATATGATATAAAATAATATATATATATATATATATATATATATATATATATATATATATATATATATATATATATATAGTAACAGTCAAAAATATTTGCCAACTCTCAAAAATTTTTATTTCTCATTCTAAAAGTGTTATTTTCAATGAAACAAGTTAAACACCCCAATGGCTTTATTTATTATACTAAATACAAGTCTTCCTGAGCTACGTTAAATACAAATGAAACAACAAAAAAAAACCCAAAAAACTTCTTAACCTTTTGACTCATTAAAATGACCCCCTTTGGCCGCTATAACTGCTTCACAGATTCTCGGCATTCTTTCCATCAAAGACTGGAGGTAGACTGAAGATAGTTCTTCCCAGCTTTCCTGCAAGAGTTTCCAGAGGTGAGCGGCACTTGTGGGTTGTTAAGCTCCTACTTTTCATTCGAGTTCATCCCACACCAGTTCAATGGGATTTAAATCCGCTGATTGCGCAGGTCAAGGCAACAGTTGAAGGACATGCTGTTCCTCTTTGCTTTTAATGTACCTCTGGCAGAGTTTACTAGTATGCTTTGGGTCATTATCTTGCATGATTACTAATCCTTGACCCACAAGCCGCGTTCCAGATGGGATCGCGTGATGCTGCAGCATGCCGTGATAGCTGTTGTGATCCAATTTGCCCTTCACTTGGGGCAAATCCCCAACTTTGCAATTGACGAACACCCCCCACCCACCCACATCATAACAGAGCCTACTCCATGATCTACGGTTGGTGTGATACAGGGCGGTTGCAGCTCTTTCACCAACACTTCGCCGCACATAGACCCTCCTATTTAACCCAAAGATTTTTTAACTTTGATTCATCAGTCCAAAGGACTTTATCCCACTGCCCTATTGTCTAGTCTTTGTGTGCCTTGGTCCACTGGAACTTTTTGACATTGTTTTGATTCCTCAATACTGGTTTCTTGAGAGCAATTCTGCCGTAAAGGCCAGATTCACAGAGTCTTCGTCTCACAGTGGATGTTGACACATTTTTTTCGCGACATTGGTTCAGTTGTGCAGTGATGTTTGGAGCAGTCGGCCTTCTGTCACGCAAGCTGGTGACTCTGATAAAATTGTCCTCTGTTCCTGTTGTTGCTTTTGGTCTAACAGCCCTACTTTTGGTCTTGTTTTGTCCCGTTTCCTGATGCCTCCTAACAGTATAATCCACAGTAGTTCTGGGAATTTTTATTTTTATTTTTTTAATTTCAATATCCTTTTTTTTGACGTAATGATCTCTTGTATTTGTTCAAGTGTAAGTTCACGTGTTTTGGTCAGTTTGTTGAGAAAAAAGCTTTGATCCTAAAGAAAGTTAAAAAAATTAGGTTTTAATTTAAACAAAATAAGAACCACAGATTTCACTACTAGGTAAGATAAATTGGCAGTGTGGCTAAAACAGGTAGTGTCTATCAAGCAGTAATTCAACCTAATATAGTCTAAATTGAGTTCAAGTGGTGGCATAATATAACTTTTGGTAAACGTTTTATTCATGCTCTGTACTAAATAAGAAAAACCCCTTCAAATCAAATTTTCAAAATATATCTGGTTATGCTAAGGTCAAAGTTACTGAGGAAGACTTGTATTTAGTATAACCTTAAAACCATTGTGGTGCTTAACTTGTTTCATTAAAAATAACACTTTTAGGATGAGAAATAAAACTTTTTGAAGGTGACCAAATACTTTTGACTGGTAGTGTATATATAGTTTTTATGACATAGCTTTTATTTATAGGTTGTTTAAATCACGCGACAGTGCATGGACACCGCCTACGATTTGATGAAAAGAAAATATTGTTTAAACGTTCTGATAAGTGTCATAGATTTAAGCTTCCTGAAACAAATCAGCTGGCACTTTTAAAATTGTTTGACATTTTTTTCTTTTTCTTTCTTTCTTTCTTTCTTTCTTTCTTTCTTTCTTTATTTATTTATTTTTCGTCCTTTCTTTCTTTCCTTTTATTTTTCTTCCTTTCTTTCTTTCCTTTTCTTTTTCTTTCTTTCTTCATTTCTATCTCTTTTTCTTTTTTCTTCCTTCCTTTCTTTCTTTCTTTCTTTTCCCTTTTCCTTCTTTCTTTCTTTACTTTTCTTCCTTTATTTTCTTTTCTTTTGTATTTCTTTCTTTTTCCTTCTTTTCTTTTTTCTTCCCTTTTTCCAGGTAGTAATGCGACATCGAAAGAATTTAACAAAAACACACTGAAATGTCTACCTGATGATGGTCGTTCGAAACGACTGAAATCCCGGCTAGTAGAAAAAATAAGACCTGATAAAACCGGAATTTATAAACAAGGATCATACCATTCATTAACGGATTCGAAGTTGATTGTATTTTATTACTAAATATTGTTTGCGAGAGTGATTCTTGCCATATAATTAGCTTCAGTATTTGTTTTTCGTTTGAATGATTTACGTTAAATAAATTGAATACGCACTACATAATTGATATATATATATATATATATATATATATATATATATATATATATATATATATATAAACACAACGGATAAAAATATATTGTTCTACAGGCCAACACCATCACAACTGCAATTGAAAAGAATTTATCCAAGTTTAACGTAAAATTTGTTACAACTATTTCTAAAACAATAAAAGAGACTAATAATACAAAACAAAATAGTAATAAACTAAAAGTTGAACCTGTAATATTTGCCACGGGGAATACATAAGAGAAACCTCAATTTATTTAAATAAAAGATTACATGAACACAATGGGATATTTTTAAAATACAACCCACTGAATGCATTAATTGTTCAGGAAAATGAGTTTGCCCATAATTTTAATTTAAAAATTTCTACTTTAATTAAAAGAGAAAGCAATTTATTAAGACGAAATATATAGAAATTACATATACATCCATGTTCTTTCAACATTTCCCCCTTTCTTGGCAGATCTTCTATTATCACAATCTGGGAGACTTAATAACAAAAGTGATGGAACAGCTAGACTACATACCCAAAATACATATCTAAAAAAAGTCTTTAAATTTAAAATTCTCAGCGTCTCCTCTCCTTCATGCATATGTGTAATCATTTTAGTCCACCGAAGGATGAAACGCGTCACACAATTTTTCCACGTTGTCATAGATTTTCCTTAAAGTAATGTTTAAAGTTGTATTATATAATCGTCCTATTCTGTCGTAAATGTTTGCATTGATTCCTTTTCTTCCTAATTGTCGATGCACAATACAGGTTGAGTGTGGAAATTTGCTCAAATAAGTTTTAGGTTAAAGATTGAAAAATTCAGTTGTTTAACCATAAAATACTTTCCTAAACTGGTGGAGTAATGGTAAAGACGGTGGGCAGCCGTATGTAAACTGAAACCTTGCCCACGCATACAAGGTTCTAATGCAGCCGGTGCAAAAAATACCATTATGTATCGTTTTATTCTCCTCACCTTATCTAGTTTAATTAAAAGAGACGAAAGCGTATAGGATATGTCTTAATCACTATATCATCCACAGTAAAATTGCTTCTAGGTTCTTACAACATTTCACATCTCTTGGCAGATCTCTTATCACAATGTGGGACATTCATCGTCTGAATTTCTGGGATGAGGAGTTATCAATATCGACACTATTATATTCGGACTATTGTCCTTACAAGGTTTCGGCTACCACAACGTTTCGACGATCACAACGATTTGGCCGCGTGCCCTTCGGCTTTTTCAGGTGTATATCGATCTGGGTAACCTTTATTTAATCTACGGGGATAGACGGTTTCGTACTGTTCAGTTATTGCGCATCCGTTTCTTCTGAGTGCACACTGCACGACCCAGGGATTGAACTGGCATATGCGCCGATTCTTTCAGTCTGAATGAATTAGCGCATTTGCTAGGCTACGAAGACATTGTTAGTAGGCCTAGCATAGAAATAAATACAACGCCAGTAAAGAAAAAAAGATAAATGACAGCAAGACTTTAACAAAAGACATAAAAGCATTGACAGCAACAGTCAAAATATGACAGTCAGAAGCAGCTGCAACCTAATCAGCAGCTAGGTTTGGTGTAAAGTTCTAATGCTCTTTACTACAGCAAATTGGCATACGAGACAATGGCTTAGCGGATAAAAGCGTCGGTTTGTGAATTTGGTGACATTTTGAGTTTAATACCTGGTTCAGGCAGTTTATATATATTGTGATATAATGGATAGCGGCTCGGAATAAGAAATCAGAGAGACAAAATCGAATTCCAGTCGAGTTTAAATTCGCAAGTCTAAATTTATCACTTCTAGCCCACCACCCCCGCTCCGCCAGCTACGGGTTAAATAATAATCTTCAGCCCTGTTTGAGAAAAGAACAACAACTCTGAATTCAAAACCTGGGGAGTACTGTTTGGGAATCTAATACACCAGTTCTCTGCATTCCTAATATATATATATATATATATATATATATATATATATATATATATATATATATATATATATAACTTAGGTTTTACACTTAGCTGAGTAGTGTTGGTTCAGTCATGCCTACTACGTAGTTTAGTGAGCACATCAAGATAATATGTTTACTCTTCAGTGCTTGTTGTCTTCTTTATATATATGACATTTTTTATGTTTATACGTTCTTTTTATAAATACAAATATTTAAGTAAATGCTCTGTTTATAATACTTGTATCCATAAAAAGAACGTATAAACATAAAAAATGTCTTATATATATATATATATATAGATAGATAGATAGATAGATAGATAGAATAGATAGATAGATAGATAGATAGATAGATAGATAGATAGATACAAATATTTAAGTAAATGCTCTGTTTTTAATATTTGTATATATAAAAAGAATGTATAAACATAAAAAAATGTCTAAAAATAATTGTCGGATTTTGTCCATTTCATAATATATATATATATATATGTGTGTGTCTGTGTGTGAGCGCGTGTGTATGTGTTGCTGTAATCCGTAGGTTTTACACACAACAGGTATCGTTCGAACGCGAATACCTCTGTTGGAATTTGAATATATATATATATATATATATATTCAAATTCCGTCTCTCTGTGTGTGTGTGTGTGTGTGTGTGTGTGTGTGTGTGTGTGTGTGTCCATGCAAAAGTTCCCAGCCCTCTGATTACAGTGTATGAAACCAGTTTATATATATATAAATAATATATATAAAAATTGCATATATATATATATATATATATATATATATATATATATATATATATATACATACACATTTTACATATATATGTGTGTGTGTGTGTGTGTGTGTGTGTGTGTAAAATGTTTTTTCTACAAAAAGAACGTGTAAACATAAAAACGTCTGAAATCTCTATCTATAAAAGGCAGGGTGTGTGTGTGTGTGTGTGTGTAACGAATGCACTGCCGCAATTTTCGATGGATTTGCACCAAAATTTACATGCACATGCTCCAAGTTTGTAGAAAGGCCAGGACCGATTTTGCATTTCCCAACTTCCATCGATTGTGGAAATAATCGACTTTTTCATGCTTCTACGGCAGTTTTCATGCAGTTTGCGGCCATTTTCTACTGGCCAGAGTGAGAGCCTATAGCTGGCTGCCACGAATAGGCAGAAATAGGCAGAAAGATTCTATTGGCCAACGTGAGAGCCAACAGCTGACTGACACGAATGTTAACTAGCATGCTAGCATGCAAATAAAAATTGATAGCTGCATTCGTCACAAGTGGGAAAAATTTAAATCTGCATGGCACTTTACTCCAATTGGCTCATTTGCTTGCTTAAACTCAACGTTGATTCTGATTCTGATTTTTTATGTGAAAAAGTATTTGTTGTTAACATTCTTTTTTCATTCGGTTTTTCCAGTTACGAGTCCTTTTTTTAAAGCTGATCGTTTTGTGTTCATTTTGTTTAGTTCTTTTTTCGTAACAGATTTAATGTTTAGTATAGAGCTTAGAAAAAATTCGCAGTGTGAGATAGGCAAGAAATAAGGCATGTAGCAACATCAGCATGGCAAAGGGCACTCCTTTAAAGGCAAGGAAGGGCAAAAATATTTTAAGTCAAGTGATAGCGATTGGTGTATGAGTCGTACGATTTTTGAATCAAGCACAGGTAACGCCGGGCCATGCTGCTAGTATATATATATATATATATATATATATATATATATATATATATATATATATATATATATATATATAAAAATGTCTATATATATATATATATATATATATATATATATATATATATATATATATATATATATATATATATATATATTCTATCTATAATCTTTATGCGAAGAATATTCATCACTGAATTCAGCAAATCATTGACAATAAAGGAAATTCTGTTGGCAAATACTTATTTATCATATAAAATAAATGCTTTTTACATCATGAACTTCTATCTGTGCCTCTATATAGCATTGTGTGCGTGGGTAAGAAACGACAAGTTAATGCGAGAAAATCTTCTACCTAGTCAGTGATGAATCGAAAGAGAAGTGATCACCCAAGCGTGTATCACGTATGCCACTTAACTGACTGACTGAATGTGCCTTCAACATAAATAAATTAAAGGTGTAGTATAGTAAGATATATGAACAAACCTCGATCACCACGCAACTAAAAATACACAAAATATTAGTATCATCCATTGTCATCAGTATTGTTTATATCATAAAATCTATACTATAAACTGTATTAGATGCGTAGTTTAATGTTGTAAATATATCAATGATGAAATTATTGTATGCTTTAAAGAAAATATGTCATAGGTGGGGCATAATAGTTCTCTGTTATTTTATCTTACTTAATGCTAATGAAATCAGATTTTTTTCTTATATAATAGACACCCTGAATTGCTTATCTTGAAAAATAAGTATTTGTAGTACAAAATAAATTATTTTTTATGCAATTAGGCTATGCATTTATTGATACAACACGAACGAACACTGACACACACACACAAACACACACACACACACATTGTGTATTTAGGCAGCAATCCTTCGTTTATGCATGTTTCATTAAAAACGACAGACAAGGTACTACGGTTAAGCTTTTTATTTAATTTTCTTGTGTTCGAAAAAGTGCTTTCTTTTCTGGACAAAGGGTGTGTCAAAACTGTCCAAATGTTTTATAGTTCCGAGCGCTTTCGGCTTTACCTTTAGCCATTATCAAGGATGATTTGATTTTTTTCAGTTTTATTGAGTGTGTGCGTTTGTGTGTGCTTTTAGTGTGTTATAGAGGTGTTTTATTTTCCGAACACGGTTAGCATATTGTGGCCTTGTTCGTAGTTAATATTGTTAAGAGTTGTTTTTTTCTTTTTTATTATTAGGGCTTCCATTATTTTTAATCTTTTTTCAAAAGTGGATGCTTGTGTTTTCTACTAGTATATTTCGAATGGAGTCTGGCAGGTTTGTGTGTGTGTTTAAATAGGTTCTAATGGAGCTCTGGTCAGATAGTTGTAACGTAAGGCGTCTGGATAGGCATGTAGTTGTGTGACCGATGTAATTATTTATGAATTCGGTTTGATCATGAACACAGTTCCTTAAAGAGCATTTGAACTCATAGATAATGTTCGTTCGTTGTAATTTTGACTTTGCTGGTGTGTTGTTATTTTTGAGGATAAGGTTAGCTGTCTTAAATTTTTTATAGTAGATAATTAATTTCATTTTTTATTCGTGTCAATTGGGGTAGTGTATTTCTTTATATGTCTTAGTGAAGATTCGTCTTGTTTGTAGTTAATGTGCATTTGGTTTTTGTGGAAAATATTTATGTAATTTTTGACTGTATGTTCACTATCATTGTTATTTATTTGGCGGAGAAATAGTCTAATATGGTGGTCTATAAGTTGGTTAGGGAAGACATTTTTAATTAGTGTCTGTTTTACATTTTTGAGTTCTTTAAGGAAGAGTAATCGAGAGGATGAATTCTAGTGTGCTCTTTTTAGGAAGTTTTTTATTAGCTAATTTGTATCTGAGTGGACATTCACTTTTAAAGTTAAGGTGGCAAGAGTTTTTGCTAGTGGGTTTTTATATAATGAGGGGATACAAGTGTTGTTACTATATTCTACGAGAACATTTAAGAATGGGAGTTTGTTTTTTTAACTAAGTTCGTAGGTAAAGTTAAGTAAAGAATTTTTCTCAAATGTGGTCTTAAGTGTATCTATTTCTTTAGATTTATTTGCTAAAATAAAAATATCTTCTCCGTAGCGGACATTTAGGTTTACAGATCTGTTTAAATATCGTATTTTCTACATCGGACATATAATAATTTGAAAAGCATGGATCGAGAGGATTTCCCATACTAACACCATTAGTTTGGGTGTAAATGTTGCCATTATGGTCATAGAATGGGACTTTGGTTGTGCATGCGTGTAGTAATTTTTTGAGTATAAATGGCGGAGGGATAGAATTCTTAATATACACAGAATTGAGGATAATGACATGGTTTGATCGACGGGGACGTTTGTAAATAATTTTTCGACGTCAAGTGACGCTATGATACCTTGGTTTGGTTTAGTAGTTTTTTAAATTTGGAGGAATTCGTGTGTGGGTGTGATGCTGTAATTGGTGGGTAGGTATGGGGTGATGATGTCGTTCAGGAATTTTGATAGCTCGTAGATAGGTGTTGGGATCTGGGAAATGATTGGTCATAGCGGATATCCGGGTTTATGGGTTTTTATATTTCCATATAAATATCCAGGTTGGTAGTCTCCAATGATTTTTTGGATTTTCAGAGAACCGACTTCCGCGTTGTGGGCTGTTATTAGTTTGTTGACGGACCTTTTTAAGGTCTCTGTGGGGTTTCTATTCAGTTTAGTGAATTTAGTTCGGTCGTCGATAATGTTTTGTAATTTTTTGTGGTAATCGGCTTTATCCAAAATTACGTATGTATTTGCTTTGTCAGCAAATTAGAGGTAAAGGATATATTTAGAATATATCTTACTAGCGTTTCCGACACTTGATCACAAACGAATAGTGATACGGTCTTTTAAATAAGGATACTGATATGTTCTGATTATTCAAAATTTCAGAAATGAATATCTAAATTATCACAAAAAAAAAGAGAAGCAAAATGTCACTTTTTTTCAGAGAAATTCGACATTTGTATCATCAAATAACATTTACAAAGACTTTGTTCAAGTTTTTCACCCGCTGATATTTTTTTAATCAAAAATGTGTCAATTTTTTATCTGGCCTCGCGTTTTTCTGTCGCTCATTCTTGTGTGACAGAGAGAGAGTCTGGAAAACACACACACACAAGTATATTTTTTTATTGAAATTGGAGTAGCTTTGAATAGCGAAATTAAATCAGAGAATTTTGTTTACTGATGGGGAAATCTGATCTAGGGCAGAAGTTGTACCCATTGAATCTAGGTCATCAGAAGACAATGGTAAAATGGTCGAAATAATTTTTATCGATTAAAAATTGAAATAGAGCTGAGTAAGTTAGAAGGAACTTTGGAATTCACATGATTTGGGTTGAAGCAGCCAGAACCCCGTGATAATCGCGTGCGAAGTAGTAGGGCCGAGGGTCAGTTATAACCAGCCGGGTTTTTCTATATAAACGCGTAGTTATGCTGAAAAAGGCAGACTGGAGAAAATACTTGAAGAGAGAAAAGTGAATTGGCCCGGGCACGCGCTGGGAGGAGGAACGCCACTATAACTTTAAGCCCCTCACAGAAATCTTTATCCCTCCATCGCAAGTCATATATCGTTCTGAGACGATTTAACAACAATTTAATCACTAACACTCTCTCTGTGTCTAGAATCCAGTGTATGAGTTTTTATGTTAAATACTTTTCTTTTCTGTAAACCGTTTCATTTCTCTACTATTCTTTTCTGCTATATAAAAGACATTAACAATTCAACCATTGAATAGTTGTTTCTCTGGCTTTCTGCAGATATTAATTTTTTTTTTCTTTGCTGCATTCTAAATTTCTTAGCGCAGACTCTCCAGCCGTGTCTACATCTTCAGTCGACCGTGAATGGGTGGACGGACATCACTTCTGCTTTCTGGATCAAACCAATCACAACGTGGACAGGAAGCAGGATTAAACCAGCGGACCGGTCGAATAATCTACGGATGCTCAGGGGACGTATGGCCGTTCCCTTAAGTTCGGTTAGGACCGAGTAGACACCTCAACTCAGAGAGTAAGACGCCGGAGGTTGAGGTGCTGGGGCGAAAGTGCGAGATTTGAAGCCGAATTAAAATGAATGCATTCGTAAGGTTAGCTTTTGTTGAAAAGGCAACCAACTTAAACATTTGCCCAACATAATTATTACTTATGTATCACACGCATATGAAAATTGCGTTAACATTAATTCTGGCTTGACCAAGCTGTGATAATTCAAATGTATGTTTGGCGGACTTCCATCACATTTATTTAATTTTAATTAGGAAACCAAACTGATGTGAAGAAAGGACAAAGCAAAGGTATCATCATATATAAAAATTGTATTCAACAATGCATACAATAAAGAATGTGTAAGAAAAAGCATGCAATGAGTAAGACGAGAATTGTCTCCCTTTGACTATCAAAGTCTATTAAAGTTCTCTAAAAGAAAAGAGTTATTAGTTTGTTTTTTAACAGTTCTGCTGTACAGGAGGAAAATTTATGTAAGTGTGTAAGAATGTGCAGTTTGTGAGTCGAGTGAGAAGATGGCCGCATAGCTTCAACTGTCGTGGATTTCTGTGGCAGCTGAAGTCTCACTGGTGTGTCTACACTTTTTTCTTGCTTTTATAGGTGATCATTGGATCAGAAGTGCTGCGCGGGAAGAATCACTCTTCACGTGCAGACAATCCAATTGGTCGACACTGACCAATCAGTGAATGAGCTTTGGGAAGATTTCTGGGAGCCCATTCTCCAAAAAGTGCACAAAATCTACTATACGAAAATATAGCGATTTCAAAATTGTCGCATAAGACAGTAGCGTTGATTTCTATCCAATGAATGATTGTTATTGAAATTTGAATTTGTGTAGGTATGTATATGTCTGTGATGATGATCGCTATATATGTATGAAAACAACGAGGAAATTAATGCGAATTAATTGAACTGATTTTTATCAGCGTTATTAATCAGACGTTGAATATGTTTTCCTAAATTCTCAAAACGCTTTTCTCAGATTAAAAAATTACATAGGTTTAGTTCAGACAATTGAAAAATGTTCGGATGACTTCAAGTTTTCCCTTCGTTTCACGTTCGGATAATCGAAGTCTGGGAAATCGTGGTACGGATAATGATAAGAAATGCCGAAACCTTGCCAACTTCAAATGTTATAGGCGCTTAGATGCAACCATAATTACTTTTTTTTACTCTACTATCAGAATTCCTGATACCATTATCTAATCCAGGGGTTCTCAAACCGAGGTAGGCGTACCACTGGAGATTCGCGAGCTAAATTCAGAGGGTACGTTATCAAGTCTGTCTCGGCACTTCATCCTTTTTTATGATTAAAAGTTCGCAATATTTCTGTCCTTTATTTTCCCCCAGATAAAAAGACCATTTTTTTCTTTATTTTCGTTGATTATCAGCAAATTAAGAATCCTTTTCGAATTGATCTCATATCTTTTACAGGCAACTTCCAAGATTGATCTGTAGTCTCACTGACTCAGTGACCAAGGATGTTTTTTGAAATATCTCTACTAATAAAGTTTTGTGATCTTCCACTGTGAAATCATGCTGTTGGGATAATTTTCTTTCCTTATCCCCAATTAGCATGCAATACTCTTAGCCGGTCGTAGAATTGTTAATGACTAATCATTGTAGACCAGTTTTTACAGAAAACTAGTCTTATCGTAGACGCCATGTTGGAAAGACGTGTTTGTGACAACCAATTACAACATGACACGTAACTTATTTTTACACTTCATTAGCATATTTTCGATTTTAGAAAATAAAACTTCATTTTCGTTCTTCAATTTTCTCCATAACCGTTTTGATTTATTCATTACATAGCAAGCTCTTTGTCTTGCTAGAACAATTACGACTGAGTAGTGAGTTCGATCCTCACTGGGTGTCCCATACTTTCGGCCTTGTGCCACATCTGAGCTACGCTACATAGCAAGCTCTGAATTTCCGTCTATCACGATGAACAGGAGTTCTCTCATGGAGGTTTCATGCCTTGAGCGCCTGTTGAGTCTTAAGTTCAACCCGGACCTGAAGTGAAGCTCATACACTAAGATGCCAAGGGTTATTGGGAGTGAAAAAGAATGAGGAAAATGAACAATAAAAGAAAAAAAAATCAGGAAGACAGGATATAGCGGTTGACATTGCATTTAAATTTTGAAGATTACAGGTGGTAGGGAAGCAAGAAACCAGAAGAGGGATCCACAAGCAGGAAGTGCGAGAAAAGAAACTATTACAATAGAACTTACGGTTACATCTAGCTAATTCATCAGTAGAACGATGAGACCTAGTTGCCAATCTAGTTCTAAATTCCATGGAGGAGAGCTTATTAAAACAACTACGATGAAAATATAGAAAAGAGAGAGGGAGGCTACGTCACGTCGGTGTGAAAGTGACTGAAGTTAAGATGCCAGGTCAGGACCGATAACATTGCAGAACCTACCTTGGATTTTGTCCGGAATCTTGAGATATATAACTGGAGCACCAGACTTAGATATGGTACAGACGAATGGTAGATTTATAAAAGTGGAAGATGAATTCTGACGAGAAAAATTGTCTGGCACGAAACAGTGAACCGATTTTCCTAGCAGCAGACCTAGCAATTGATTATTCAATATAATCGTTCCATTTTATATCAGCGGAAAACGTCAACTCAGCGTGAAATGAGTTGCTCTAATGGAGGCTAGCATCAGCCATGCAAAAAGGTTCTCTATAGCGTTTGGAGAGTGCTTAAAATTAACAAGCCATTTCTTGTCCCAGTTAACAACTGATATGAGGTCATTTTCTGGAGCAGCTGCCAACTTTACTTTATCGGACCTATGGCCTTTTGTTTACTTGAGCAACCTTTATCCACTGTCGGCCTGATATGCCAGTCACAGCTTCACCAGTGTCGCATTGGCCAGCATTACCCTGTTTCCACCTCCCACGACAAGGACGAGGGGCTGGGCTTTGGATCAGTGTCAGTAAGACAGAGGTCATGACCGTCAGCAAAAGACCAGAAAAACTGGATATTAACACCAATGGAACGCAGCTAAAGCAAACCAGTGAATTCAAATATCTGGGCAGCATATTTACTGAAAACGGCAAATAGACAGAGAAATCGAGACCAGAAGTCAGAAAACCAACGCAGTCAGTTGCTAACTTGCTCCTCTTCTAAAACATCCAAGCATTTCTATGGGCACCAAGGCAAATCTCATCAACGCCATTTTCCTGCCAGTACTGACATACCAGTGCTAGACATGACCCCTAGCAAAAGCCCTTGAGAAGAAACTGATCCCTTATGAGATGAAATGGCTGAGGAAAGCAGTGAACAAGACTAGACGAGACAAGATCAGGAATGAGGCAATAAGAGATATGGTAGGGACAGTACCAATCATACAACACATTGAACGACAGAGAATAAGTGGTTCGGACTCCTTACTCGTATGTCTATCAACCAACGAGCATAGACCCTCAGCTACGCTGGCTGTAGAGCGAGAGGTAGACCAAGAAGACACTGGAGCGACTCAGTTGCAGACGCTCTGCGAGCCCACGAGATATCTCTCTTCCAGGCCACTCGCCTTACCGCTGACAGACGATTGTGTCACCCCGCGACGCCTAACAGCACAAGCGGGAGGAAAAACTAAACTATGGCACTTACTATTAAAACAGGAATATATTTGTTGTGTTATTAGCATAAATACCTAGTTGGGAAGTAATAACACCGGGAAGGAGGATAAGAAACAAAATAGGCCCAAGGATAGACCCTTGTGGAAACTCCGCATTAATGTGAAATGATCTAGAAACGTAGCTTTTCAACACGATCTGATAAAAACGGTTGAACTAAGTCAAATATTCGATCAGAGACACCCTTGAGCATGAACGCCTTCGAGATATCTAAAGCCATAGCCTGAGCCTCGCCGTTCTTATCTAAAGCTCGATAAACGAATTCAGTAATAACCGATAACACATCGGCGATTGTCCTAAAGAAACAAAAGCCGTATTGTTTATCCTGAAGAAGAACGTGTCACATGAGATGCTTAACGAATTAATTTAGTACGTCACAAGGCCAACTAGTAGGTTGAATTAGAACAGGGGGATATAAATTGGGTTACGCCGAGCCTTCATGAGGGTGAGTCTTTCTTAAAGAAGAATAAAAAGAAAGAAAAACAGAGTCGAAATCCTGACATTTACCTGGGCTCGAAAACCGATCACTGGTACATATAAAAAAAAAATATACATTTTTTTGGATACGGGGCAGGTTACGAAAAGTCATTTCTTGAAGACAATTTCAACGTCTCAATTAAAAAAAAATAGAGATTAATAAGGTTGAAAGTCGTAATTGTAGACGAGAGTAATGTCACAGAGACATTTTGAACTGTGTAGCGTCAGATTTCTGGGGAGAATGCTGCCACGACAACCAGTGTTCTTACTCTTAGCTTCTACTTACTAGGGTTCGAAAACCGATTACCAACGCCGGGACAGACAGACAGACAGACAGATAGATAGATAAATAGATAGATAGATAAATAGATAGATAGATAGATAATCAGTTTATTCATATCTACGTAGGGTTATTGAATGGCAATATGGAAAAAAAACTTTATGTAACTTATTTTGTCCTATAAAAGGACTTGAGAGGAGGAAACATTACAAAGATGTTTTTCATTTTATCATTCCTTTACCCCAAAATGCTCTGATATAAGGAAATTTATATATCATATTCTCTCATTCATGTTTATAGTTTCGCTCCTCATGGCCCAGATAAGAATATTGCATTAATCATAGATAGATAGATAGATAGACAGACAGACAGATAGATAGAGAGATAGATAGATAGATAGATAGATAGATAGATAGATAGATAGACAGACAGATAGATAGATAGATAGATAGATAGATAGATAGATAGATATGATCAGACTGAGATAGATAGATAGATAGATAGATAGATAGATAGATAGATAGATAGATAGATAGATAGATAGATATGATCAGACTGAGATAGATAGATAGATAGATAGATAGATAGATAGATAGATAGATAGATAGATAGATAGATATGAATAAGAGAATATGATATGTATATTTATCTATATCAAATCAATGTTGGGTAATTGAATGACAAAACTGAAAACCTTCTTTGTAACATATATTCCTTAGATTGTTACTTTCTTAGAAAACTACGATATCTTTTTAGAAAGATTACGATATTAGTTGTAGATATTTTCGACGGATCCAATGAATAGCTGAATATACAGATGGATGAACAAATAAACGAACGAATGAATAAAGTTTATATATATATATATATATATATATATATATATATATATATATATATATATATATATATATGTCTGTGTGTGTGTGTATATATATATATATATATATATATATATATATATATGTCTGTGTGTGTGTGTATATATATATATATATATATATATATATATATATATATATATATGTGCGTATATATATATATATATATTGATAATATTAGTGCTCAATATATATATATATATATATATATATATATATATATATATATATATATATATATATATATATATATATAGGTAGGCTTTCCTACCGCCCGGTCTACACTCCTCCCCCCTCTATTGGACACGTTTAGAGGCCCAAACCTTGTTTCGTGTCTAGGAAGGGGTCCCCGGATTTCTCTCTCTCTGTCCCTTTCCCTTCTCCACATCCTTTCATTTCTCATTCCTATCTGCTCTCGCTCCGGATCTTTTTTGGCCCCCTTGCCTTGATCGACCCACTGTCTTTCTCTTTCTCCATATCCCCTCCCTTGCCACTCCTATCTGCTCTTCCTCCAACTCCCTCTTTAACCCCTTGCGTGATAGTGGCCTCCGGCCTTGCTTGGGGTGATATGATTAAAAAAAAAAATATATATATATATATAAATTCCCCTAATTACCTTTTCTTTGTTTTTGACAATGTTATAGGAACACTGCAGTTATCCTGGAAGACTACAACATTTATATTCTAGAAAACTTTATAAACTTCCTTATTTTGGGATCTTGTGGGAAGAATATAGCTTGTATATACAGCTTACTACCAAAGAGTCTCCCTTATTCAACAGTAAGACCAATGAATATGTCACACTATGAAGAAGTATCACTCATTTTTCATGAAGGTTATGTTTAATGTGATAAATTCTGGTAATCCTTTTGAAGCACTTATCAAATGATTTGTGGAACACTTCTTTAAGTTGCTAAGTCCTGATGCTTTAAAGGTTTGTATAATTAATTAGGTCAGAATTGTAGAATTACTTAATGCAGTACGTATTTCTTGACTTCATGTCATGTTTTAATCACAGTAAAATTATTTTTTATTTAATATATATATATATATATATATATATATATATATATATATATATATATATATATATATAAATTTCCAAGAAGATAGAATCCAGGTAGAACTCAATGTCCAGGACAGAGTAAGAATATAATATAGAACGCTCAAACACTAATATTCCATGGTTATAATTTATTCCATTGGAATCGTAATCACGATCTAATTCATGTAGGTCTGATGAATTGGATCGTGATTACGATTCCAATGTGATAGATTATAACCATGGAATATTAGTGTTTGAGCATTTTATATTATATATATATATATATATATATATATATATATATATATATATATATATAATTTTATGCAAACAAATAAGTTATCAATAATCTTGTATTTTTTTTTAAATATACGCCGATAAATATCACTGCTTTCCTTAAATTAATCAATAAGTAAAATATTTCCTTTTCCAATTTGTAAGGATGTTTC
This sequence comes from Acanthosepion esculentum, assembly GCA_964036315.1. Classification (NCBI taxonomy): domain Eukaryota; kingdom Metazoa; phylum Mollusca; class Cephalopoda; order Sepiida; family Sepiidae; genus Acanthosepion; species Acanthosepion esculentum. Next base: position 98,580,833 of record OZ038499.1, read on the forward strand.
ACTAAATCTTATTATCTTAAAAATTAGTAAACATTATCATTATTATTTTATTCCCTTTGATTTCTGGTGTATACTCATTTCTTTCCGGTTCCCAATCAGAGACCTAAGGTTAGAAATGGCATCATGACATTTTGCACAGCAATTTTGAAAAAAGAAATTACACATATTTTACATAGATAAAATCCTTCGTAAGGTGTTGACTGTACTCGTGAGAACAATTTTTGTATTTCTTTAAGGTATGGGCTATCAGGAATCCCTTCAATGAGTCTATTAGAATCTTTTCCAATCAATCCGAGTGCTCCAACTACAACTGGAATTGTTGATGTTCTCATGTGCCACATTTTTGAGACATCGATTTCAAGCTCATTGTATTTTAGTAGTTTTTTTTTTGAAGATCTTCAAAGATACATTGCAGTCCACCATGTCAATAAGGAGGCACTTTTTGTCTTTGCGATTATCTATCACTATGTCTGGGCGATTAGCTTTGATTGTTCTGTCTGTGTGTATTATAAAGTCCCATCAAATTGTTACAGGTCCTATCTCCGTAACCGGGTCTGAGTGGTGTTCATAACAATTTCTTGCGGTTTCCTTTTCGTAAAATTTGCAGATTTTTCAGTGCCAAGCCGGGTTTTATATTCAGTGGGTACCAATACCGTGCAACCTGATACAAGATGGTCAATTGTTTCTGGATATTTAGCACAGAATCTGCATTTTGGGCTAACACGATTTTTCAGTATGTGTGCTTGAAAATTTCTGGTTAGCAAGCATTGGCCCTATGCAGCAAAAATAAAACCTTTGACACATATCATCATGCCGTCTTCTGTAGTTTTCAGGTATCTTTGAAGGCCAATTGTTGTAGTTTTGTAAGACAGTTCTAGTTGAATTAATCCTCTGCCTCCTTCGGATCTGGGCACATACGGACGGTCAACATCAGCTTTGAGATGATGCAAGCGGTGGCAGGTGAGAAGCCTTCTCGTTTTGGCGTCCATTCGCTTAATGTGGTCCGGTTAAGGTTATTGAAACTGTATTGCACCATAGGGACAGGCAAGGTGTTTATGGTTGATATTTTTTTTTTTTTTTAATTCAGCGCGGTATTTAGTACCAGACGCACACACCTGTAGTACTCCTTTCTTACCTTTTCCTTCATTTGGGTATGCTGTATTCCATCTCCTTCGCTAATTCCTAGGTACCTATAGGCTTCTTGTTCCAGTTCCCTAATCTTTGTGACAAAATCTAAATCTATTGAGGTTGTTTCTGTAATTCCCCCTTTCTTGAATGTTTCTTTTTGCGCATGTATCTAATCCGAATTTCATACTGAAATATTTTACAGTATTGAGGAGACCCTTCAACTCATTGTCGTCTTTGGCAAAGAGTTTGAGATCATCTATGGAGAGTAGATATTTTCTTGTTTAGTTTGCAATCATAGCTTTTATTGTTTAGTTTATGTGTAAGGAGGACTAAGGACAAACAAAACAGAAGGGGTGACAGGGAGTCTCCTTCAAAGATTCCTCGTCGGATATTCAGGCGGTTGGATATGGCAGTGCCTCTGGTGTGATTTAGGTATAATGTGGCTGTCCACATTCCCTGTGTTTAAAGAAATTTACTATCACGGGGGAGACTTTGTATATTTCCAAAGTCTTAAGAGTGTAGCACATTATCAAAGGCTTTACGGTAATCTATCCATACTGCGCTAAGATTTCTACATCGTCTCCTGCAATTTTCCAGGTTCATTTTGTTTATCAGTAGTTGATCTTTGCAACCATATGAACCTCTCCTGTATCCCTTCTGTTCCAGTGGAAGAATGTTGTTTGCTTCGAGAAAAGAGTAAGTATAGTTCGTCAAGACAGACGTGATCAATTTATACTTGGTGGGCAAGCATGTTATTGGCCTATAATTTTTCGGGTCATCTGTTTCACTCGCTTTTGGCATGAGATATGTAATACCTTCAGTGATCCATTCCGGGATTTCATTGGGATTATTAATAAGTATTGATAGAGTTTTTGCACGGGTTTATGGATCGGTGACAGATGATAGAGCCGGAAATTGGGCACCTTGTCATTTCTTGGGGATTTCCATTTTCCGAACTCCTTCTATATCTATTGAACAGGAGTAGAGGTTCATCCCTTGTTTTCTGTTCAGGGTATGGTTTACCGGTTCTCGTTCTTTCTTCTACCAAGGTCACAGTGATTTAACTCTCTTAACTTTTTGGTGATCGGACTAACTAGTTGCTGTAATTTTTCATTACGAAAGTTCCGGGTTGGGAGTTTGCTGGCTGCTGCTGCTTCCGACTGGTCGTTAGAAGCCCGAACTCTTTGGTAGCGCTTAGAGAGGCTGCTCTAATCAAGTCACATAATATCAGGGTATTTATAGTGCCATGGGTAGGTGTCCCTGCATGTATTTCCGGTGAGCAACCCTGAGGCTACACCATGCTCTGTTCTTAGCCATGCTTTTACTGGTTTGTATAACCACTGACGACAGATAGTGACAATTACGTTGGCCTTTTCTCTCTCTCCTCAAAACGAATTTCATGGAAAGCACAACAAAAAGAAATACAACTAAACCAGTAAACAATAAAGCCTTTTTTTTCACTAACATTTATGGTTTTTGTTCTAACTTTTACAGCGTAGTATCTTTCCTCTTGGAACGGTCGCCAGATATCATTGCCCTCTGTGAAACTAGTATAAATTCTTCCATTGCTACCAATGAAACCTTGTTTCCAGGTTATCATTTCCTTTGTCGAAAACATTCCAAGATTCACATGCATGGCCTTGGTGTTAACTACCTCTTTTTCAGTTAATTACCTCTTTTTCCTTTATCGCTCCCCCTCTTCCCAGGACTGCAGTATATTCGATATAATTGCTGACAGTATAGAAAAGCACTTTCCCTCCACCCATCTGCAAAGAACATCTTTGTCTTAAACACGTGGCTTAAAAATTTCTAAAGGGACTTACGTTGCCAGTGTTCTGACATTAAATTTTCCCATTGCTCAATTCCTTGGTCAAATCAAATCGTGGACTTCCTCACTCGTTTCCATAGGAAAACCCATGCTTCTTTACTTGATTTATTTCTTCCCTCCTCCCCTCGGTCTTGCCGAGCTTCGCAACGCTGCCCTCTGGGTAATTCTGATCACTCCGTGGTATCTATTGATATTTCGTTCCAGTTCTCTATTAAATAAGACCCCCCTATTCACAAGACCTCTTTCCGTTACCAGCATGCTGATTGGGACTCACTCCGTGATTTTCTTCGTGACGCCTCTTGGTCTGACATCTTTAAAGTCACAATAGAAAATTACGCTACGGATGTTTCTTCTTGGATCAAAGCCGGCATGGACGCTTTCATCCCTTCTCAGAAATACCGCAATTTTCTCCATGGTTCACATCAGCATGCTTGGCCGCTTTAGCGCACAGGAAACACTATTTCCGGCTATACCAGCACGACGGCTCTCGTCACAACAGGCGCCTATTCGTTGCTGCTCGTAATAAATGTAATCGAATTCTCGAATGAGAAAAGTCCCTGTTTGCCGATAGAATAGGGTACCGCATAGCCTTTAACAACATTGGCTCTCGTGATTACTGGCGTCTTTGTAATGAGGCATTAAATAAGAGTATGGTCTCTATTCCTCACCTCAATATGAAGTGTTATCATCCTCTGCTAATGAGGCTGAAATCTTTGCCCGTACATTCTCTTTAGATTCTACTCTAGACTCATTCGAAATATCCCTACCTAACTTTTTTTTCTAGAACCGAGTCTCTGTTGAGTGATATGCATATAATCTCTTCAATGGTCTCTGTCTTCATCTCTTTCTTTTTTCTTTCTTTGTAAAATCTTCAGGAATAGTTCTTCTTTCCTTTTCACAATTACTTTTTCGATGTTTTTTTTTTTTAATTCCCTGTCTCTACATATCAGGAATAACAATCTTGTTTTATTATAAATTCACACCTCCAGCCCCTCACACCATTTCTTCATTTGAGCCTACTCATTCGTTTTGTCCCGCAGCCATCTGTCTGACGCCTACCATGGCTTGTCTTTATCGAGACGTTCATTTATTCTTATTTGCATGTCCCGCCATGTCTTTGTCTTTTTCTCCTACTCCCGGGGCCCTTATACACGATGACGCGGTACTTGACCACCTTTTTCTGTCTCCGACTTCCTGTCACCCCTTCTATTTTGTCTGTCCTTAATCCTCCTTACACATAAACTAAACAATAAAAGCTATGGTTGCAAACTAAACAAGAAAATATCTACTCTCCATAGATGATCTCAAACTCTTTGCCAAAGACGACAATGAGTTGAAGGGTCTCCTCAATACTGTAAAATGTTTCAGTATGAATTTCGGATTTGGATGTGGACCCGATATTTCCCCTGTAATAGTCATTAAGAAGTGTGCTTCCGAACTGGCTCCTGTCCTCTCTAAACTGTATGATAAATGCCTAGCTGCCTCCTGCTTTCCTGCTCGCTGGAAGTCATCATCAGTTGTTACAGTTTTTAAGAACTCTGGTGAGCCGTCCGATCCTTCCAATTCTCGGCCTATTAGCCTTCTTTTTGAAAAACTAGAGGCCCTAATCAATGCTGAATTCGTTCATTATCTCTCATCGCAGGGCCTTTTCTCAGACAAGCAATACGGCTTTCGTTTCTCCAGGTCAACTGCTGATGTACTGACAATATTTGCGGAAATATTTTATCATGCTCTATATAAAAACGGTGAAGCCCGGGCTGTTGCATCGGAAATCTCGAAAGCCTTTGACAGGGTTTAGCATTCAGGTCTTCTCCCCAAGCTGAACAGATACGGTGTCTCCGGACACTTTTCTGAACTGATCCAGTCTTTCCTATCAAATCGTGAAATGGTAGTTATCTTGAACGGCGATTCATCTAGATCATTTCGTCCTAACGCAGGTGTCCCCCCATGGCGCCATCATTAGTCCTACTCTATTTTAATTTTCATTAATGACCTTCCTGGTGACATAAACTCGCAACTTGGTATCTACGCTGACGACACAACAATTTACTCCTGGCTTGATAGTAAGGCTTATCAATCTGACAAGCTCAAAACGACCTCAAATCCGTAGTTAACTGTGGTAAAAGCTTATTAATTTTAACGCCTCCAAGACTAAACGTCACTCCATTAATCATCTGAGAGACCCATAACTGCTTCCCATCAGCATGGCTGATGCTATCCTCCAGGAAAGTAACTCGTTGCGCCTTCTCAGGCTCACGTCCTCTGTTGATATGAAGTGGAAAGATTATATTAAATCCATTGCTAGGTCAACTGCTAAAACATCAGTTCGTTATGTCGGGCGAGACAATTTTTTTCCTCCGGAATCTATCTTACATATCTATAAGTCTACCATTCGTCTATGATTAGAATATTGCTGCCACATATGGTCCGGTGCCCCTGCTATTTATCTTGAGCCCCTCGATGAGATCCAAAGAAGAATCTGAAATATTATTGGTCCTGATCTGGTGGCTTGACTTCAGTCATTTATCGCTGCCATAAGACTGCCGCTCTGTGTCTTTTCTATGAATACTTTCACGGTAATTGTTCGAATTAACTTTTCGCTATGGTACCTAGACTTTATGAATTTAAGCGCAGTACTAGATTGGCGTCGAGATGTCATCAATTTAATGTTGAGTTGGCTAGATGGAACCGCAAGTTCTATGCTAACAGTTTCTTCTCTCGCACTTCTCACTTGTGGGACTCCCTTCCGGCTCCATGCTTTCCAACCAACTTTAATCTGCAAAAACTGAAATGCAATGTCAATCGCTATCTACTGTCCACCTGATTACTATCTTCTCTTTGGGCTCATCGTTAATGCTTCTGTTCTTAATTCTTCCACGCCCTGTAACCCCTTGTCTTTCAGTGGCATTACTGCCTTGCTTGGGGTGATTCCGATTAAAAAGAAAACACGTTTCATCCAATGAAGTACTTTTGAAGAACAAAACACATTACATAGATTTTTTTTTCCATTTTGTCATTTAATAAGCCAATGTAGGTATGAATAGATATGAACAATTCGGTATAATTACGGTTAACAATAGGTATTATTACTTTTATTATTATTTTATTTCATTAGATAGATAGATAGATAGATAGATAGATAGATAGATAGATAGATAGATATGAATAGACTGGAACAGATAGATAGATAGATAGATAGATAGATAGATAGATAGATAGATAGATAGATAGATAGATAGATATGAATAGACTGGAACAGATAGATAGATAGATAGATAGATAGATAGATAGATAGATAGATAGATATGAATAGACTGGAACAGATAGATAGATAGATAGATAGATAGATAGATAGATAGATAGATAGATAGATAGATAGATAGATAGATAGATAGATAGATAGATAGATATGAATAGACTGGAACAGATAAATAGATAGATAGATAGATAGATAGATAGATAGATATGAATAGACTGGAACAGATAGATAGATAGATAGATAGATAGATAGATAGATAGATAGATAGATATGAATAGACTGGAACAGATAGATAGATAGATAGATAGATAGATAGATAGATAGATAGATAGATAGATAGATAGATATGAATAGACTGGAATAGATAGATAGATAGATAGATAGATAGATAGATAGATAGATAGATAGATAGATAGATCCTTGGAATAATAATCAGCGAAAAATAATGAAAGTGCATTCTTACTTTTTTCCATCAATTTACCATTCGAGTGGGGTTAGATAAATAAAAAATAAAATGTTATACTTCTATTTTGCCGACCAGAATTCTTTACATGAAATACTTCTTTGAGTTTCTTTTATCCTTACAGTCTTGGAAATGAACTGTGCTGTAGTCGACAAGGAGAATTACTTGATGAATCACAAAGTTTTCGAAAAAGACGATCCGTTACAATACACTCAATCACAGAATATATCTATGATTATGTTTAGCTTTGCCGGGACAAGTTATCTTAGTTTCTGCTATTGCTGCAGTAGAGACAGTGAACCATGCGCCCTTACTTTAGTGCTCATTTTTTTCCTTCGTTTTCTTTTCATTTTTTCTTTTTTTTTCTGCAGTTCAAATCGATTATTTTCAAACTTTCACTAAAATGAGGTTGACATCGAGTTTTTATTCACATCTAGGTTAGTGTGACTTTCAGAATTTGATCATTATTATGAGGTTTCTGGTGTTTTTATTAACGTCAGTCAGAGACAGAAAAAGGTGGTCAAGTACCGCGTCATCGTGTATAAGGGCCCCGGGGGTAGGAGAAAAAGACAAAGACATGGCGGGACATGCAAATAAGAATAAATGAACGTCTCGATAAAGACAAGCCATGGTAGGCGTCAGACAGACGGCTGCGGGACAACACGAATGACTAGGCTCAAATGAAGAAATGGTGTATGTGAGGGGAGGGGGATGAAATTATAATAAAACCGTTGTAACCCACAAGATTGTTATTCATGATATGTAGAGACAGGGAACTACAAAAAAAAAAACGTCAAAAGTAATTGTGGGAAAGAAAGAAGAACTATTCCTGAAGATTTTAGAAGGAAAGAAAAAAGAAAGAAAAAAGAGTGAGAGAGAGTGGGGAGAAAAAGAGTCAATAACAAATTAAAATTAAATTAATCAAGCTTATCTCGGAGTTTTATAGCTTTGAGTTTTTGACTAGATTAGTTGGTAATAGTTTTTAAACACCCTGACGACCGGATATAATATCTACGAAACCCCGGGAAATTTAAGTTGAACATTTATTTTTTAATTTTACTTATTGCTACATGAGAAGTAAATTGAAATTAAATTTGTATAGGGATGTCCGCTATTTCGCTAAAAAAAGTGGCATATCCTAATGAAAAAAGGCCCCAACAAACTTAATAAAAACAACGTTTTATCGCGAAAAACTTTATGTTATTAAGGAGTGACCACAAAGTATTTTTGAAATTATTTTTTGAAATTTTTTATTCCTTTTTTGTACAAGGTATTACTTAATTCTATTTGTCAAACAAATCTGTTAGCATTTCATTTTTTTATGTAACATGTCCCTTCGGGACATGGTACATAAAAAAAATCCTTAATAGCTCTAAGTAATTGTTTTGATTCCTTCATATCTCTCATAGTCTATATTTTGTCATCCTTTACTGTAGAGACAAGCTCGTTACGTAGGCGATTCGCTGTTTTTTTTTTTCTCTCTCTCTCTCTTCACTATATTCGATGAGTGTCAGATTCTCCAATCCCCCTTTTCTCATTGTCTCTATGAATCCTTACACTGATCGATTTAAATAACAACGAACGACATGAAAATTATCTTGACTGAGTCGTTTTTATGTCATCATGCCATGTGACGACTTTGATTCCATAAAAAACTTTAGGGTAAATTTAAAAATATGACAATTTATCCAAAATGTGTTGTTATAATTTTTTTTTTTAATTTCTAAAACCTGTTTTCATTCTCCACTCCATCGCCTTGGACTTTACAAAAAATAAAATAAAGTAAAAAAAAAATAAAAAAATAGAAAAATCTATGGTCGATGTTGCCAGATCAATGAGTCTTGATAAAAATTCTTAGAGCTCACCTAGTTCCGTTTGTTAATGCTTTGTCAGGGCAAAAATTAAATCGAACAATACTTCTTTTCTTCTTTTTTTCTTTTCTTTTTCTTTTCTTTTCTTTCTTTTTTTCTTTTTTTTTTTTTTGCCAGGCAACTATAGAGAAGTCAGAAATACCCGTGTAAGTTGTTAAAAGGAGCAAAATAAACTAAAAAAGAAATAATTAAACACAAATAAAAGATAGACAGAATTATTATATGATAAGGCGAATAATCCTTTTTTCATTGACAGCCAGACAAAACTTCACTCGTAATAATATAAATCGTCCTGTTCACACTCCTCTCCAGTTTTTTGAAAAGGACTAATAGTTTATCCCTTGTTTCCTGCTTACGAATAGGTTTCCGGTTCCCTCTAAAAAGTCTTCTCATTCTTTTTCATTCCCAATAGCCAATTGCATCTTAGTGGCATTATCGCTTTGCGTGGGGTGAACTGATTAAAATAAAAAATATTAGTAATCGAATTTAAGGACCAAAAATAAAAAGCAAAAGTTCCAGGGTGGGGGGAGGGCGAGAGAGAGAGAGAGAGAGAGAGAGAGAGAGAGAGGGAAACATGGAAAATCCTTAGGAATTACGTGACTGTAGTTTATGATAGAAAAATATTTAGAAACAGTTGAAGAGTATTATTGCATGAGTGGGGTAAAGAACCATTTTCTTCAGAATTTGTCTTCGACTACCCAAACATAGAAGAAGATGGTAATTAAAATTAATTCCATCACGGAATGTAATTGAATTGAAACTAAGAAATAATTCTTTTTCTTTAAAATTTAAAGAGGAATGAAAAGCAATAGAAACACGTGTTTTTCGAATAACCAGATAAATTACTATGCACGCACAGAGAAAGATTTTAGAGATACATATGTGTATGTGTGTGTGTATGTCTGTGTATGTGTGTGGATACTCGTATTTGAGTAGACGCTCCGTTTATTTATTAAACACTAAACAGTATATTTATTTTAAATAAACGGAGCGCCTACTCAAACACGAATATCCATATCGTATCCTGTCAGCCCTCTTACCCGCAACATCCAGTAAAATACTGTTTAAACTTAGGAGATTAAAACAAAAATAATAAATAATATTAAGCTCTACTCTGTATTGAGCCCTTTTATTTTAAATGCTACGGACAGTGGAATTATACTCCTTTTATTTTTATTTTTTTTTATTTTTTTTTTTTTAAGCTTTTCACCCCAAACAAGGCTGGAAGCCACTAGCACGCAAGGGGTTACAGAAGATTTGGAACGAGAGTAAGATAGAAGTGTTAGAGGAAAGGATGTGGAGAAGGATAGTGGATAGATCAAGGCAAGGGGTTACAGAAGATTTGGAGCGAGAGCAAATAGGAGTGATAGAGGAAAAGATGTGGAGAAGGATAGTGGATAGATCAAGGCAAGCGGTTACAGAAGATTTGGAGCGAGAGCATATAGGAGTGATAGAGGAAAGGATGAGGAGAATGATAGTGGATAGATCAAGGCAAGGGGTTACAGAAGATTTGGAGCGAGAGCATATAGGAGTGATAGAGGAAAGGATGAGGAGAATGATAGTGGATAGATCAAGGCAAGGGGTTACAGAAGATTTGGAGCGAGAGCATATAGGAGTGATAGAGGAAAGGATGTGGAGAAGGATAGTGGATAGACCAAGCCAAGGGGTTACAGAAGATTTGGAGCGAGAGCAGATAGGAGTGATAGAGGGAAGGATGAGGAGAAAGATAGTGGATAGATAAAGGCAAGGAGTTACAGAAGATTTGGAGCGAGAGCAGATAGGAGTGATAGAGGAAAGGATGAGGAGAAAGATAGTGGATAGATAAAGGCAAGGAGTTACAGAAGATTTGGAGCGAGAGCAGATAGGCGTGATAGAGGAAAGGATGTGGAGAAGGATAGAGGATAGATCAAGGCAAGGGGTTACAGAAGATTTGGAGCGAGAGCAGATAGGCGTGATAGAGGAAAGGATGTGGAGAAGGATAGAGGATAGATCAAGGCAAGGGGTTACAGAAGATTTGGAGCGAGAGCAGATAGGAGTGTTAGAGGAAAGGATGTGGAGAAGGATAGAGGATAGATAAAGGCAAGGAGTTACAGAAGATTTGGAGCGAGAGCAGATAGGCGTGATAGAGGAAAGGATGTGGAGAAGGATAGAGGATAGATCAAGGCAAGGGGTTACAGAAGATTTGGAGCGAGAGCAGATAGGCGTGATAGAGGAAAGGATGTGGAGAAGGATAGAGGATAGATCAAGGCAAGGGGTTACAGAAGATTTGGAGCGAGAGCAGATAGGCGTGATAGAGGAAAGGATGTGGAGAAGGATAGAGGATAGATCAAGGCAAGGGGTTACAGAAGATTTGGAGCGAGAGCAGATAGGAGTGATAGAGGGAAGGATGTGGAGAAGGATAGAGGATAGATCAAGGCAAGGGGTTACAGAAGATTTGGAGCGAGAGCAGATAGGAGTGATAGAGGGAAGGATGAGGAGAAAGATAGTGGATAGATAAAGGCAAGGAGTTACAGAAGATTTGGAGCGAGAGCAGATAGGAGTGATAGAGGAAAGGATGAGGAGAAAGATAGTGGATAGATAAAGGCAAGGAGTTACAGAAGATTTGGAGCGAGAGCAGATAGGCGTGATAGAGGAAAAGATGTGGAGAAGGATAGAGGATAGATCAAGGCAAGGGGTTACAGAAGATTTGGAGCGAGAGCAGATAGGCGTGATAGAGGAAAGGATGTGGAGAAGGATAGAGGATAGATCAAGGCAAGGGGTTACAGAAGATTTGGAGCGAGAGCAGATAGGAGTGTTAGAGGAAAGGATGTGGAGAAGGATAGAGGATAGATAAAGGCAAGGAGTTACAGAAGATTTGGAGCGAGAGCAGATAGGCGTGATAGAGGAAAGGATGTGGAGAAGGATAGAGGATAGATCAAGGCAAGGGGTTACAGAAGATTTGGAGCGAGAGCAGATAGGCGTGATAGAGGAAAGGATGTGGAGAAGGATAGAGGATAGATCAAGGCAAGGGGTTACAGAAGATTTGGAGCGAGAGCAGATAGGCGTGATAGAGGAAAGGATGTGGAGAAGGATAGAGGATAGATCAAGGCAAGGGGTTACAGAAGATTTGGAGCGAGAGCAGATAGGAGTGATAGAGGGAAGGATGTGGAGAAGGATAGAGGATAGATCAAGGCAAGGGGTTACAGAAGATTTGGAGCGAGAGCAGATAGGAGTGATAGAGGGAAGGATGAGGAGAAAGATAGTGGATAGATCAAGGCAAGGGGTTACAGAAGATTTGGAGCGAGAGCAGATAGAAGTGATAGAGGAAAGGAAGAGGAGAAAGATAGTGGATAGATAAAGGCAAGGAGTTACAGAAGATTTGGAGCGAGAGCAGATAGGCGTGATAGAGGAAAGGATGAGGAGAAAGATAGTGGATAGATAAAGGCAAGGAGTTACAGAAGATTTGGAGCGAGAGCAGATAGGAGTGATAGAGGAAAGGATGAGGAGAAAGATAGTGGATAGATAAAGGCAAGGAGTTACAGAAGATTTGGAGCGAGAGCAGATAGGCGTGATAGAGGAAAGGATGTGGAGAAGGATAGAGGATAGATCAAGGCAAGGGGTTACAGAAGATTTGGAGCGAGAGCAGATAGGAGTGATAGAGGGAAGGATGAGGAGAAAGATAGTGGATAGATCAAGGCAAGGGGTTACAGAAGATTTGGAGCGAGAGCAGATAGGAGTGATAGAGGAAAGGATGTGGAGAAGGATAGTCGATAGATCAAGGCAAGGGGTTACAGAATATTTGGAGCGAGAGCAGATAGGAGTGATAGAGGAAAGGATGAGGAGAAGGATAGTGGATAGATCAAGGCAAGGGGTTACAGAAGATTTGGAGCGAGAGCAGATAGGAGTGATAGAGGAAAGGATGAGGAGAAGGATAGAGGATAGATCAAGGCAAGGGGTTACAGAAGATTTGGAGCGAGAGCAGATAGAAGTGATAGAGGAAAGGACGAGGAGAAGGATAGTAGATAGATCAAGGCAAGGGGTTACAGAAGATTTGGAGCGAGAGCAGATAGGAGTGATAGAGGGAAGGATGAGGAGAAAGATAGTGGATAGATCAAGGCAAGGGGTTACAGAAGATTTGGAGCGAGAGCAGATAGGAGTGATATAGGAAAGGATGTGGAGAAGGATAGTCAATAAATCAAGGCAAGGGGTTACAGAAGATTTGGAGCGAGAGCAGATAGGTTTGACAGGAATGATTGTATTAGGTCAAACAATCGACCTGTAAAACCATAACCCTGAAGCTTGCGAAGAAGGCCGGCATGCCAAACCCTATCAAACGCTTTAGAGATGTCTAGGGCCACGGCACGAGCTTCACCGTTATCATGAAGAGCTTGGTAGATAAATTCAGTGATGGCCGTAAGCACATCATCTGTAGATCGGGCAAAGCGGAAACCATATTGCGTGTCTGAGAGCAGATCATGGGATGTAAGGTGATTAACCACTTCGGTGTTGATAAGGGTTTCGAAGGCTTTGCCGAAGAGGGGTAGGAGACTGATAGGACGGTAATTAGAAGGGTCGGAGGGGTCGCCAGAGTTCTTAAAGACAGGAACAATGGATGAAGACTTCCAGCAGTCAGGAAAACAAGACTCCTTGAGGCAGTAGTTGTATAATTTAGAGAGGGCGGGTGCCAATTCAGGCGCACATTTCTTCAAGACAATGGCTGGTATCCCATCACCACCACTAGCCCTGTGGTGGTCTAAATTAGAGATAATTCCCAATACCAATGATGGGGATATGTGTAACCCGCTCAAAAGGGCCTCAGTTCTGAGAGGGAAATCGAGTATGGGTACACCGGAACAGTCAAGCGTTGAATTGGAAGAAAATTTCCGAGCAAAGCATTCAGCCTTGTCAGCAGAGGTGGTCAGGACCTCAAACTGGTTGAACAGGGGAGGTATAGAGGGTTTGCTATTGTTCAGAACACTCTTGCAAAGACGCCAATAATCCTTAGAGCCGAATTTGCGAGATGCAATACGTTCCTTCATCCGAGCAGCAAATAGTGACTTAGCTTCGATGAGGACACGCTTACACTCATTACGGGCGGAGGCAAAGAGACGTCTATTGCAGTCGGACATATCGCTACGAAATAGGTGGAAGAAGTGGTTCCTATGGGCAATGGCGACTGAGCAAGCAGCGGAGAACCAAGGGGTGGAGCGCGGTTTGACCTTAAATTTCCTTGCGGGGATGAAAGCGTCAATCCCAGCTTTAACCCAGGATGATGCCCCTGAAGCACATTCTTGAACGGGGAGCTTAAATACAGCATCCCAGGGGACATCGCGGAGGAAATCACGGAACGAGTCCCAGTCAGCTCGTTGATAGCGAAACGAGGTTCTGGTGGTAGGAGGCTCTTATATATATATATATATATATATATATGTACTACAATTACTCTGTGTGTGTCTGTGTGTGTGTGTGTGTGTGTGTGTGTATTACACACACACTGAACATAGTGGTTTATTTGAAAGACGTGTTTCTATTGATTTTTAAGTGTTTTTACGATTCTTCAGATATTAAAGAATAACAATTATGAAGACAAAAATGTTGACAGTCAATGGGATGCTGAGGCATTTTAGGGCAAGCAGTCTTAGCAATAAAGATAAGTAAAAGTTTGTCACTGAGTTGACTGATGTTACCCTCGGCATCAAACAGCTCACTGACAACCTTTTATATTTAAATGCTACACACACACACACACACACACACACACACATACATACATACACATGTATGTATGTATATATCCCCAATTATGGGTTTTGAACTGCAAGATAAACCTTGGTTGAAACCAGTCAACCGCAGAGAGAAATGGCAACCTACTGCGGGAAAATATTTGCATCGCCAGACATCCATCGATTGAAAGAGATATGATCACCCAAACGCGTATATGGCACTTGACTGATTGATTGATGATTTAATTTGTACATATTTCCTGTTTCCTATTTAGTTGTCATGTGGGAGCACAATAGATTTTTTTTTTTAAATCACGAAATTTTTCAGCTGTCCTGCAGTCTTCGTCAATGTTTAATAAAATATTGAATATAGTATTTATTTTAAATTTTATTGAACTGGGCGAAATTTAAAATCTAACGGACAATAATAAATAATATTCAAATTCATGTTTTACAAAATTTTTCAAATTTTCAGAAATAAGTTGTTTTATCGGTAAATTTGCCAAAGTTCATATTCGAAAGTATTCGGAGAATAATAAAATGAACTTTAGCAAATTTACCGATAACATAAGACAACTAATTCAAAAATTTAAAAGATTATATAAACATTTGAAAGGTAGGAGGAAGTGACTGTTTGAAAAATTAAAATTGTCCGCTGAATTTGAAATTTAGCCCAGTTCAAAAAAGATTAACTATTCAATATCAAACATTGACATAGTAAGTCTGATGATGCCGGTTCATGGGTGAAACATGCAAATACAAGTTTTCGTATGCATGCATATTATCAATATGTATGTGTATGTATGTCTCCTTCCCTCTCTATCTCGCATATATATATATATATATTTATATTCGCATATATATATATATATATATATATATATATATATATATATATATATATATATATGTATATATTTGTGTATTTAGGCAGCAATCCTTCTTTGATGCACATTTCATTAAAAACGACTGACAAGGTGCTTTTATTTAGTTTTTTATATAATTTCTCATGAGATCTAATAATGTTTTTCTTTTCAGAGGATAAATTATATAAAAACTGTCCGAATGTTCTTTTTATCCGAGCGCTTTCGGCTATACATTTAGCCATTTTCGAGGATTATATTTCAACTGTTAGAATTAGAAATAGATTCTAACAGTTGAAATATAATCCTCGAAAATGGCTAAATGTATAGCCGAAAGCGCTCGGATAAAAAGAACATTCGGACAGTTTTTATATAATTTATCCTCTGAAAAGAAAAACATTATTAGATCTCATGAGAAATTATATAAAAAACTAAATAAAAGCACCTTGTCAGTCGTTTTTAATGAAATGTGCATATATATATATATATAAATATATATTCACTGTCTCCCTCTCTCTCGCATATATATATAATTCACTGCCTTACTCATTGCTATGCTTTATGTAGTTTGCTAAACTTGTCAACTTATAAATCTCCCTGTGTGTGTGTGTTACTCTCTCTCTCTCTCTCTCTCTCTCTCTCGCTTAGATATATATATATTATAAATTAACTGATTTAAAATGTTTTTTCGCTACACAGTAATAACCATGTTTCAAAAATTAAAGCTAAAAGCTTCGAATTTAATTTTGTAATTAAATTAAAGACATTTTAGTTCCATTTCATCTTCAGGCGAACGCTTGAAGATGAAATGGAACTAAAATATCTTTAATTCAATTACAAAATTAAATTCGAAGCTTTTAGCTTTCATTTTTGAAACATGGTTATTACTGTGTAGCGAAAAAAAAATTTTTAAATCAGTTAATTTATTAATGCTTTGTAAATTTACATTGAGCACTATTGTGTAAAAAAATAACACCGGATTATATATCTTACTGTTCTTTCTTTTTATTTATACAAGCGAGAGTGAGAGAGAGAAAGAGAGAGAGAGAGAGAGAGACACACACACACACACACACACACACACACAGGGATATTTAATATAAGTTGACAAGTTTAGCAAACATAAAGCATAGCAATGAGTAAGGCAGTGAACCATTCCCTGGGAAGTTAGGGAACAAAAGAATGTCGTATCAGAGAAACAGTGAACCATCACTGAAATAATAATAACCAAAAAAAAACTCAGAGTAAATATACGAGATTATTAAACGTTAAATGCCAATAACAAAACACATGAGACGTTGAAACAAGAAAACATCTCACGGAATAAAAACAGAAAAGGAAATAAAAGAGCAAAACATGACCAAACATAGCTAGCAGCGAGGCAGGGAATCATTCTCGAGGGCTTGAATTCTGTAAAGAAATGCTAAGAGCAGCGAGCAGAAGGACAAGCAACCATCGTGCTGAGCAGATGTCGTCATCGAAGTGAACAATAAAGAAAGAAAGAAAGAAAGAAAGAAAGAAAGAAAGAAAGAAAGAAAGAATGAGGGTGGTCAGTGGTAAAGTAAATAAAATATAAAGAATAATTGTCATAAAAGGAGACATTCTTTTTCTAAAAATAAAAAAGAGAGTGAAGTTTGGATAAAGAAAAACGAAAAAAAGTCTCTAACTTACTAAATAAATAAATACTCTACAACTACACACGACAGAGATCGACAGGAAAAAAAAGAATTACTAATTTTTGAATAACGAAAGAACAAGTTATTAGTTACAAAAATAGCTATTATGACACTTAAATGACAGCGACGCATTCCAGGAATTACTTTACATTTAAGAGAAATTATTATCGGAGAAAGAAAAGTGAAACTATGTAATAATAAAGAACGTTGAATGAATGAATGAATGAACGGATGAATGAATGGAAATAAGAAGGCTACAGCAGCGACGCGAGGACAAGTAACTGAACCAGGCTACGCACTGAGGCAGGTAATCTTTCCAGACATAAAAGCTGTTAAAGAAAAAAGATCCAATCAGCAGCAGCCGTAAAGAAAGAAAGAAAGGAAAAAGAAAGATAACTCAAGTGAGAGGAGGAGAAGGAGAAGAAAAGAAAGAAAGATAAACTGATAAAGTGAGTGTATGACGAGCCGCAAAGCAGTTGAGAAAAACCAAACAACAATGGCGGACAGCACGTTGCCGCAGCAATACGAAGCTGTGTTCATCTTGGCAAACGAGGGTCTCGATTCCTACTGCGAATATGTCGAATCGAACGAAATTACTTTCTTCCTCAACGACGAGGAGGAGAGATACTTTCAGGACCAGGGTCGCATCTCGTCCAGCGAAAGGAAAGAATTTATCTTAAAGACCAGCCGCTTGGTCAACAAGAAACCTGGGCCTGCAAGTAGCAGTGGTGGCGAAGATCAAGGAAGCGGAGACAATAGTGACAATGTCGATGCTTCTTCAACAACCACCACCACAGAAGTTAAGACGGATAACATCAGCAAGGAAGATGCATTGGACTCTACTGATGCCAGCAATGTGGTCGGGATGGACATGTCTGGAGATTACACCTTGTTCATTAAGCAACCTGTCTATGTGTTATTCCAACCGCCTCTTTATGATGGCCTGCCCCACATTCAGGATTTAATTTGTGAAAGCATCCTTAATGCTCGATCTAATATTCGGATCTCAATGTTCGTCTTCACGGACGTTTTTATTTACAACACCCTGTGCCAGGCGACCACTACGGGGGCTGTTACAATTGACATACTGCTTGATGCTACACAGGTAAGATTTAAAAACAGAAAAGGTGTAAAAAAAATAAATAAAATGTATATGTTGTTAGTCTTCAATGTGCATCACTGATGACGACACTTGAATTTTCTAACTCTCCAAAAAAAAAAAACTTAATGTTTTTTTATGCTAAAATTTTTTTTTTTTTAAATAAAAGGATCAAATCTAAAAATAAAAGTAAAAAAAGTAAAAAACCTATGAATATTAAATCCCCCAAGAAGGGCCTTATTTAAAAAATTAAAAAATAAAAAACTTGCTTTTATAATGACCTTCTCTTAAGGTGCTAAAAGATAATATTGAACAAGTCATTTTATTTTTTATTTCAAATGATTTCGGCATAGCATGCACTGATTTTTAACCCCTCCCTACATTCCCTCTCTATTATTTTTAAATTTTAACTAGCCTCATATTTTGAGACTTCTCTTAGCCTTTAACTTTCTTGCATCTGAAATAAAAACGGAAAAGTGCGTCCTGGATGCGATATAATTTATTTCAACTTTCCGTAAATAAAAATTGAACCGACTTCCTTCTGCAAGCATTCTTCACTTATCTCTGAGGGCCTCAAAATATGAGGCTAGTTCAAAAATATAGGGGAAATGTAAGGGAGGTAAATCAATGTTTGGTATGCAGAAGTCATTTGGAACGCTAAATTTAACAATATCTGAATTAAAACATATTGGTGGGGTGGGCGAAAAATTATATTCCTGATGAATAACGCTCTTTCACTTTCGCCATCAAACCGCAATAAACTCATTCATTTAATGCAAATATAAAAACACCGAGAAGTGAAATGATGTCATCTCTCTCTTTATTATTTTTCCTATGCTTTCGGAAAGGTTGCATTTTAAGTCTAACTTTTAAAAATCTTTCTAAGTTAACTAAGACACAGTTATTGATCATCTTTATACTGGCAGGTGGCTCATGATAAGCTTATATTTTTCTCTTTATTTGTCTAAAACTAAAGCCAAACCAAAAAGTGAATCGTATCCCTAAATGTTAATTCTTTTAGAGAGGATCTTCATTATTCAACTGTTTAAAAAGAAAATTCTCATTTGATGTTTGTTTGCTGCTGTAAATGAATAATTTATTAATTTTAAAACATTGGTTACTCTTTGATCGGTTTCTGTGATAAAAAAAAATCGGTAAATGAGCTGAAACTGAAATAAAAGTCAGTAATTAAAAAAAAAAAAAAAAAAAGTAAAAATAATTCGAAATTTTACATTATCTAAGAAAAAAAGTTTGTGTGGGAGTTAAAAAATCACCATCTCAAAATTACCATCTTTAAGTGGATAACCAAAAATGCCAACGAATCTTTCATCTGAAATGTGACTGGACCACCTTGCCCGTAAAATAAATAAATGCCTCGCTCTCCCACGACTGATAAGGATATTATTTTTTTTTACTTGACTGATCTGAAAATTAGTCAGATCAGTTGTCTGAATTTTAAATTCCTCATTTCAAAACTTTTCCTTCCGTCATGGAAAACGGTCGGAGAAATTTTCGGTCAAAAAACACGCACATGCTAACGCGAAAAAACTAAGCAAAAAAAACCCAATTGGCCAGAATTCATACAGAGGACTGAATAATAAAAAAGAAAGGCTGTCATTTACGTCGGCACAGATATTGTTTACAATTCTTGCAATCATGCGGAAGCTGTGCCAGAATACTAGTCGAGAAATGATCGCTCTCGGCTGGGCCCGTGGAAGAAAGTCTGATGTCATGGAAGCCCGAAACTTTCTCTGACCACAGAATAGACAGCATTGAGGAAGCATTCTGGTGCGCAATATCTGCGTACAAAAAAGAAAGAAAAAGAAAAAAAAACTAACAAAAATGGGGACTTCTTGTTTTTATTGCATTGAAGACTAAAATTACTAAAATTTTGGGTATAAACAATCTCTGCATACCAAACACTGATTTACTTCCCTTCCGCCCCCCTTCAACGTTTTTTTATCAAGTTTCATATTCTGAGAGAGTTATACTTTGAATTTGAAGTCAACATCTGAATTAAAACAAAAAATAACATTCGAAACCTTTTTCTTTTTATATGTAGTAAAAATGTTTTTTTTTCTTTTTAAAGAAAAAAAAAATAGATATTTCAATATCAATTTCAATATACTAATTAATAAATATCTGAGACCAATAACCTCATACTTCACAGAAACAATAAAAAAATTGTCCTTGTTTGTATTGATTTCTAAGGACATTTTCACTTCACATACATTCCTTCATATGGAAACAATTTTTGATGAGTATCATTTTGGTTCCGTAAGCTTCTTTTTTAGTGTTTCTCACAGAATATGAGGCTAGGCATTTATTTTAAGGGGGGGAAATGTAAGGGAGATAAATCAGTGTTTGGCATGCAGAAATTATTTGAAACGTTTAATTTAACTTAATGCTAATTTTACAATAAAATAAAACGTTAATTTTACTATTTGGTTTACCGAAATCAATAATAGCTAAAAAAAAAAAAGTATATTCCCAACATTAAAAGCACCATAATGACTGGTAACAATTTGAATAACGTAACCAAATAGTAACACTTACTTCCGTGATTGTTCGTTTACTTTCTTTTTTAGTAAGTTTAGTTTAGAATTCACTGTCAATTGCAAATTTTAAAGAAAAGGTAAATATTTCTCCTGTTTACGGTACTTTTAACACGACACATCTCATCTCTTCCTCCAGTTCACATTGGTAATAATAAAATGTAGGAAGTTTTCTTTTCTTTTCTTGACCACATTTTCTGCAAGGGTGGATCAATGTGTAGCCTGGCACAGATAGCTGATTTTTGATCCAGATTATTGTTCGATTTTTGTGAATAAGTTTTATTTTAAAAGTTTTTTCCCATTCTTGCAAACTTGAGCCGTGTGACTATTACACTCGACGTTCTCTAAAAAAAAGTAAACTAAAAAGGCACACAGGTGCTGTAGTACTATGTTTACCTCGATGACCATAAACGAAAAAGTACGCAAAATGTGTCATTACTTTTGTAAAAGTACGCAAAATATGTTGTTACTTTTTGTTTAAATTTTAATGGATACATACTTTCATATTGTGAAAATATACCAATGACGAAATTATATTTTTAAAAGAAAATATGTTATAGAGGTGGGGCATAATAGGACGTACTACTTGCGTTAATGTTACTGTAGTGTACACAGACAAGATCTTTCATCTTCATACAATAAAAATACTGTGAGTAAAGGTTTGTTGGATAGTATCGTATTTTAGTAATTTTTGAATTTCAGATATTTATTTTTTACTTAAAAATAAAGTATACATTGACGTAATTTTAAACAAAGAATAAAAAATGTCTTGTAGAAATGTCACTTTTTGTCCCACTGACACCCCACAAGTTGGCATTAGTAAAAAAAAAAAAAAATTACTTCACTACAGGCTACAATAATTTTAATTTTTTTTTTTTACTTGTACTATTGAAAAAGGCACTTTCATTTTTTTCATTGTCCAATATCATTATCTTCAACCCTATACTGAAAAGTGAAAACTGACATTTTGCACGGACAGGAAATAGTGCAATGCAGTGGTGTTAATATATGCACCTTTAATAGTCATATGATGTTCGTTACCTTTCTTTCACACGCTCGCAATTTTTTTTTTTTTAATTTCTTGGTTAACTAGCCATTTTAATTGAAACCATAGTTTTAGTTTTCTTTTATCTTTTTACAGATAACGTTCTGGCATTTTATAAAAAGTTCCCCTTTTTCCCGTCTTTACATTTTACGGTGATAAACATTGGGGTTTTTTTTTTTATAGTAGCACATGTTCATACATGTATGGGTCAGTTCAGTTTTTGAAATGAGCATATTGATAAAAGACTTTCCGAACGTTTTTAAAGTTAACTTTAGGGTGAGGGTTCTGGAAAAATCTTATTGAAGCAAAGTTAACTAACTTTAAAGAATAACGATTTACTCTTGAGTTCAAAACATTTTTTTGTCATGTGAACAAGTAAAACTTAAAAAGGCTAGCTAATTCCGAAGGACATCGGTATTTCAAAAACAAGATTAATTTTTTTATTTTATATAATCTTATTTATTTATTTAGGCCTTTCATCTTTTTGTGACGTTGAAAGTTCATTTGGCTCTCCCTTTTCAACTTAGTAAAGTTTTCTATTTACATTAAGTGAGAAACTGTCATTTGGGGGAGGGGGGAAGAACTTAAAAAGGTTGCTGTCAAATGAATTATTATTTATTAGTCATTTGCTTTGATACGTCTTTTCAAATTTTAGGGTTGTTTTCGTGTTTTTTTGCGGGGGGGTGTAGCTCTTCTAAAATGAACTGGAAATCAATATTTCTCTTGTCTCGTACGAAGGGTAAAGCGAAAAGTGTCTTGTCACGTGGCTACAAGTAAATCATGAGAAAACGAATAATTATTGATGAAATGAGAAAAAAAACAAACGTTGGCATCAATTTCAGAATTGCTTTCTTTTTGTTTCTTTCAAATTTTTTTCACTTATTATTTTGTTATGATCGAACAAAAGTAGCAACCACTGTGCAATACTGAATTCTTAATGAATGTTTTGTTTTTATTCGACAGCAGAACTACTAAGTTGTATAATAGTTGTATAAAAAAAATGTTTAGAAAGAAAATCCTGAGAAAAAAAAGAAAAGCATGGTGTGAATTCCTACAAAGGAAAAAGACTCCTCGTTTTCTATCCATCATTATTGATGATTTAACTGAATTATGATCGCATCTCTGTGTTTAAATGTTGTGGTTTTGTTTTCATTGTCTTTTTCCTGTTTTAGTGTGATTTTTATCTTATTTTTTATTTTTATTTTTTTTGTTAATTTTATTGACATTTAAACACCATCAGATCGTGGGAGATCTAATGACAGTCAATTTCTAGTGACATCCGTACTCTGTTCCAGCTGATAAAACTCTACTTCCAACCTCTGCCACATTGCCTTTCTCTTTTCTTTTTCTTCTCATCTTCACATTTTTCAGTCTTTCTACAATTTAACCCACATGGCATGACATGGGGACACTGTCTCTCTTCGAAGTCTCTTTTCGACTTCTTTTCCTTCTTGAATACACGTATCTCTTATCAACGAATCCTAGTTTCACATTCCTGACATTGACAGAGAAAGAAGCTAGGGTTTGATTGGACACTTTTTTCTTTTTTTTTTTTTTTTTTTTTTTTTTTTTTTTGTGGTATATCATCTTACAAAAAAGACCCTGGTTCTCAGCATCGTTAACCATTACTCTTTAGGGAGGGGAGCTCCTTGCTGTAATACACTTTTTTTTCTTTTTTTTTTTTTTTTAAATTTATTAATTTAGTAAACACCTAACAAAAGCTCTTTGTACATGCCGTTTTTGCTGCTACTTAGCTACTACTACACACATAACTAGAGTATAACGAGGAACACATGTACTTTCCAATTTTCTTCCTGCTACAGTTGAACACTGAATTAAATACAACATATATTCATTTTTAAAAAATCTAGGGGGCAACACACAAGTGTACAAAATTATAAATTTGATATTTGTGAATTTATTGAATCGAATACGTTTGTGACATTTATTTTTATTTTTTTATTTTTTTTTACTCAAATGAATATTCAATTGTACAATATTCCCATTGATGGTGGGGGGGGGTCTGAATGTTCATTTCTCAAAAATTAAAATTCTTTCGAAATGCAACCAACTTGTTTTCGGTTCTTTGTTTCTGTATCATTCGGTGATAGAAAAAAATCTTTCTCTAATTTTGTGATCATAATTCCTGAAACCCACGTTTTCGCAGGAAACTTGACATTCCATAGGATAATGGAATGCTATCAAATCAAGTGATCAACTTCTTTGTCTGCAAAAAAAATAAATAAATAAAAATTATAAAAAAATAGTTAAAGATAAAAAGCTCTTTTCATTTTGTGTACGTCTGCCCCCTAGACTCTTTTCCCACACACTCCAAAAAAAAAAAAAAATTTTTTTTTTTTTCGTCTCTTCATTCTCACGGTGATCATCTTTCGTTTCAAAATATTCTATCATATTTGAACTTTATTTTTTTAATTTTTTTTTTTTTACTTGGCCTGTGAAAAATTTTTTCTTGCGAAAATAAGCATAAAAAAAATTATTAAAAACAATAAGTCTTGCTTTTCTTTTTGGTACTTTTACAACAGAATGACCTCTCTGTCTACTCTGAGAGTGATGGTATGTCTGGTATTAAAAAAAAAGTAAGATTTTAAAATAAAATTGGTGAGACAACTTCGGCCAAACAATACAATATTCGATAAAATAAAAGTTTAAAAAAATTCAAGATGTGACACTTTGAAATTCACTAAAAATTTTCACTTGTCTTTTTGACGGAATAATTGTTGATGGTAAATCTTGTCACGTGTTCTAGCACACCTCTCTTTCCATAAGAGACTGGTTCGATTTAAATATTACTCTGACAGTTCATTTTAAAATCTCTTGTTTATCACAACCTAATAGTTCATTTAAAAATGTATATATATTTTTTAGCCTTTCACGATATGCAATTAATAATAATCACCTTTTTCTTCACAGCTCAATTGCTGAGAATATACCTTCGTTTGATGCAACTGCTATTTTGCTTGCTCCGACTACATGTCAGCAGATATAACTATTTTTTTCTTTCAAATTTTTTTAATCTATGTCATTTGATACCTACCGTCATAGAATTGATACTAGGATTTATAATTGAATAGGCTGTGTAAGCGACATTGCTTTAAAAATAAATAAATAAAAAAAACGATCACATCCATAAAGATAAGACTAGAGAGATTTTCAACATCTTACCCACTCTGAGTAACTGTTTGGGCGTTTGAGCATCATTGCTTTTAAGTTCCGTCAGCATCAACAAAAAAACCCCTCTCTGCCACCTAAGGGTGTCAGTAAGTAAACCATTAGGGAAAATTAAGGAATCGAAGATTGTCATAGGAATTGATTTTTTAAAAAAAGTATTGTTCGCTCATGACAATTATTTATTATTAATTCATTATTGCCAAATTTGACTTGCTTTATTTTAAAAGTTGGGTAACACTAACAAAACAGTGATATTTTGAAAGGTTGTTTTGATGTAAACAGCAAATAGCTGGCAATGTGTCCACAACAAGCAGACGAAGAATGACATCCAGAAACGTCAGCCATGGATTAATGCGTACTAACTTTAAACATACCCCCCACACACACACACCAGTCTACGTGTGAAGGATAAAGGGTTACTTTTCACTGAAAGGGTTCAGTTCAATATCCACAGTAAACTTCCTCTTAATTTGTTTTACTTATAATTAAAAAAAAAAAAAGTTTATAACATTTTTAAAATCTGATTTTATCTTTAAAATCAGTAACCATTTTAAAAAATAGTTATTTGGTAAGCTTAGATTTTATACACGTCTTGGGCACCCAGTGAGGATCAAATTACTGACAGTCACCCTGTGGTGAGGTGCCCATCTTAGCTAAAAGATTATAAATTTAACAGATTAAAAAAAAAAAAAAAGTAAGGTTTTTTCCCCACTGAATCATTGTGGGGTTTTAAATTTTAGTTTGTAAGTATTGACTGAATTAAACAACACGGCACTTTCATATATAGTTGCTATATTTTAAATGCAGCACAGTTTCTCATGTTCAGATATGCTGATATCACCAACCACGAACAGGCACCCGTTTGCTTGCTAGATATTAGCATCACTGACAGATGTCAACCAGTACACAGAGGCAACTGTAAGATAAATGTCTGCAGTGTATGTATACATATGTATGTTTGTGTGTATGCATTCATTAAACTGTAATGTGTAGTTAGAAAATAAAAGGCTTTTACAGTTTCTAAGTTGAAGTGAGGATTTTATTACCTCCCCCCAGCATATCCCAAGTCACCTAACCTATTAGGGTCATAGGGGTGCCATGTGTATTGCTTATATAACAGCAGATGTGTCTAGGACAAAGTAGTCTGACAGCCCATTTCTCTTCAAGCTAGTTTTGAATTCAGTTTTACTTTTAGACTGGTTACCACTTCAAGGCATGAGAACACAGTCACCTTTAGTATTTAATCCATAGTTGGGGGAGAATAGATGAATATTTGTGAAATTGAATATAACAAACTCTGCCAGAATTCAAACTCGGTTTGTTGGTTTCTCTTTCTGTTTTAACACTAACCTTGCATCCCCTATCTCCCCATTACCAACAAAAAAAAATGTAGTTATGAGAAGCTGACACTACATTAAAAATGATAATCCAACACTACAACGGAGTAACAAAATGGGCGATAAGAATTTGAATCGTACATTCTTGAGTTCCCAAACGTCCTTCGGGCATTTGAAAGGGTTGGAGAGTCACAACTTTTAAATTGTCTGCAGTTGAAATCTTAGTATCATGTAGTTTTTAGTGAAATACAATCCAAATAAAGTAAAAACAAAAACAAAACAATGACAGCTCCAATACTGGTATATAAGTTGATTTCAATCTAGAAATACATTTTTGGAAGATCAAGGGATAAAAATTTGGCCTTATAAAAATATTAAGTTAAATTCATCAGACCTACAAAATCAAAAAGCTTTTTGAATTTGTAGGTCTGATTTGGATCGTGATTACGATTCCAATGTAATAAATTATAACCATGGAATATTAGTATTTAAGCCCTATATATATATGTCATTCACAGACCGTACTGTTTCGCTGTATCACAGCTCCTCAGTGTGACTAGACTTTCGAATGCCTCAAGCCAGGATTGAAACTCAACTAATTTGGTGTCAGCCAGAGCTATCTTCACTCAGTAGAGTTACACAACTAAATCTAGCATATTGTTTTTACAAATGTAAACAAATGCCAATCAGCCAAAGTGCTCCATTGATTTTACTGAAGAGCTTTGCATTAGTGCAGGTGGCTGTTGTTTATAGAATTAACTTATCACTCGACAGTGCTCAATTGAAATGTATTTTCAAGAGCTAAATTATGTCATTCACAGACAGTACTGTTTCGCTGTATCACAGCTCCTCAGTGCGACTAGACTTCCGAATGCCTCAAGCCAGGATTGACACACAACTAATTTGGTGTCAGCATATTCTAATGGTTAGGAGTCTGGTTCACTCAAGCAATTAATATCAATGCAAATAGATTTAATTTGTTTCTGTTAAGTTTTCCAAAAAAGGAACACTGAAAAGTAGAACTATATTGAAAGGCAGCATTGTTCTTCGATATTGCTTTTTCAAGGCATACAGTTAGTTTATCCCCTCTCGACAACATAAGAAATTGTTATCTTACAGGAAATGGTTACAAATGATAATTGTTGAAAATAAATCCATAAAAGAGAAAATAGGTTGAACCATTTGTTACTTTTAACAGTAATAATTATCAATAAGCATGCATGCTGAACTTGAAAATTGTATAGAAAAGTGTAACTAATGTCTGACGATCACAAGTGTATGAAACCCAGGGTTACAAATTCGCATCAATACAACTATATATATATATATATATATATATATATATATATATATATTGATGTAATTGATTCCCCAGTGTGAGGCAGCTTTCAAAAGTGCCTGAAAACTATACCATGGGTTGACCCAAGCCTTGTGAGAGAAATTGGGTACACTGTTTGGGAGCCATCAATGGTTGTGTTATCACAAGTCATCATGCCCTGGGGTTTGAGTGCACTGTCCTTGTTCAGATGTTTGGTAACATGCTCTCCATCAGAAACTAACTAAGGTCTACTCAGCATAGTCACTCACCCTAGCAGGCGTCTGCAACAGGGATTGGCTAGCCATCTTAGTAGATGGGCATCCTCAGATACGAGTGACCAGCCACATACACTATATATATATATATATATATATATATATATATATATATATCAAACTCTTTCTAATCATAAATATGAGTGGGAAGAGAAAGAAAGATTGCATAACCTCTGTTGACCTCGGGAACCAGTAGGACTCAAAGAAATGTTGATTTACACATACATGAATGTAATATGTAATTAAATAAAATGCATATGTAAATATCTTTATGAGAATAGCTAAACAAATATTAATTGTATGTTTTTTGTTTGTTTGTTTTTATAATATATAAGTTGGCAATATTTATTGCATACAATAATTCTTGTCTGGGTCCCGAGGCATGAGAAATTGCAAAATGTTGTTGATTTTTTATAAGTATTAAGTTTAACTAGTTCTTTGTTGTTTTTTTTTGTTTTTTGTTTATTTTTTAGTTCTTTTTTGTTTTTGTTTATTTTTTGTTGTTTTTTTTTCACTTTGACATACATTAAATTCAATAATTTTACATATATCAATAAGTGTCCTATGTGCTGTGTCCCATCAGGACATGGCCAATAATAGTTCTAGACATCTTCCTGTCCTTTGTAGCTCTTAAAGCTTTTTTGCTATCTCTCCTCACCTGTTCTGCCAACCATTTATATAAGCTCATTGGGTATATGTCTGTTCACTGCTTTTTGATTTTATTTTATTTTATTTTTCCTCTCTCTCAATGTCCTGTGAGTGTCATATTCTTCAAGCCCTCTTTCCTCATCATGTGCTAGAAATTTCAGCTATCTCTTTCTTATGCTAAGTGACATTTTTGTTTCCATCTTTCTTAAAATTTTGCTAGTCAAATGTTCAGTCCATAGTATTCTCAGCATTCTTCCCTTGAAACACGTTCACCTCAAATCTCCTCTTCGTCAGTGGGGAGATTGTCCAACCATTACTGCCATATAGAACAGTTCAGCACACTTTTCTTGTTTCTAAAAAAATGTTCTTAATTCTTTTGGAAGTCACCTTTTGCTATTCCAGTGTGTTCTTGGTTTTCAGTGTCACAATTTCCATCTTGTTCAACACCCCTGAATATTTCAAATTTCATACTTGCTTCATTTTGTTGTCTTAAATTCATAGTTCACATGTTGGCCTGTTCCTCTTCTGATAACAATACATTTTACCTTCTTAGAATTGATGTTTAGTCCATCTTCTCACGCCCCTTAACTACCTTGTCTAGGAGTTCCTATACTTTCCATATCCACTTATGTATGTGTAATATATATGCACACATACTGCAGTTCAAAAATTTGAGGTGACCCCCTAGTAATATTTTAAATTGGACCAAAAAGTTTTGTACTTTAAATAAGAGAATGGTTAGACATGGTTTAAAAAAGAAAGTGAGACATTATTTTATTAAAAAATTTTATCATGACAAAAAGAAAAAAGCATTTTAGGATTAAATTTTGCTCTTGTCAAAATATCCTCCTTTAACCTTGATTACTGCACCACAAATTTTTGGCATTTATTTCAAGTTTCTAAAAGTGTGTGATAATCGATTCCATTCTCTTTTCAATGACTTTCATTTATTTTTTTTTTTTTTTTCTCACTCTGTCAAGTTTATCCTATACTAATTCTGGGGGGTGCCTTCAAACTTTTGTAGTGTAGTGTGTGTAATATATATATATATATATATATATATATATATATATATATATATATATATAAAATCTCCCATACTAAAATAATTTGTTAATTGCATAATAAAAACATTTAACATCATTTAGCCATTTTTTTGTTTGTTAGACATTAAATTACCTCATTTAGCATCCTCCATAATTTACGTAAACTTTTCAGTTAACCTGGTGAATATTTTTGAATTATGAGCATTTCTTAAATTAAAAATTTTGCAAAAGTAATAACATTTTTACTTTGCAAAATAAAATCTTCACATTTGCCTTGATGAAGTCCAACAGAGGATGAAACATGTTGGCACAGAAACTAAAACATGTAATATTTTGATATATAGTATATGAAGTTTTTTTTTCTTTCTTTTCTTTTTTTTTTTCTTTTTTTATTGTGCAATCGGTCAACTGGATATGTGGGTAGTGTAATCTACGAGTTAAATTGCAGGGTAGACTAGGCGATCTCAACTCGGGCAGCAATCAGTCTAGGATAAAGAAAATTTTGAATTACAAATTGGAGAAGGGAATGGGGGAAATCACTTCACTGTCTTTTCCAAGAATGCGTGGCAATTCAGATGATGAAAGAATTTGGAGTGTGATATCAAATGTTTTTATTGGCTTAATATTTCGTAGTGTTTGTCTTTCTCCATCTATCTACATAATGTCTCAATGCCTGTATATATATATATATATATATATATATATATATATATATATATAACATGTCTCATTAAATAGAACAATGAATGTCTTTCACTGAGTTTCTGCTCGTGTAATAAGTTGCTTGATGTCAGATCCATTGTCCTTTTTCATAGAATAGTCAAAAGATAACCAGTGGCGTGATTGTCAAGTGACTAAAATGACTATAGTTCAAATATATTTTAACACATTGAAATTAATCAAAATTAAAACTAATTTTATTGGAGGGTTGCCATTCATTTGATGTGGGGGGAAAGCTTGCACAAATTTTAATCCTATATTACAGTTGGATTGGCGGAGTAGTGTTTACTATAATCTTATAGCAATTGGAAGGGATGCTGTGGATTTGTCAAATTTTTTTAATATTTATATAATTAGTAAAACAGATAAGGAAATTGAACATTTAAATAGGCTGTGCTAGGGGTAGTCTAATACAACATTGCAAATTACTACAAAAATCAATACCTTAACCTAAAAACTTATGTTCTTTAAATCGCCTTATCAGAGTGAAGCTTTCATGTGGCTGTCATTCATGGTGTCAAACTCGTTCAAAAATATCTAAACTCGGTTGTATAAAACTGGTTTTTTGGATCAATGGTTAAAAATGGCTTGTTTTAGCAAGGATCATCTTTCTTTGAACCTCATGGATTGGAGCTACATAATGATAAATAAAGAACTTTACCTGATTTGAAGGCTATCAAAAGAAGCGGTGACTAAGATGGACACCTGCCACTGGAAGAGAAAATGACATCATCAAAATGTTGACATTTCACACTACATCAGACAAATTGTTAGCCACCACCCCCATAACAGCTAATGGACTTGATACTATTTTCTTGAAACAAATATTTTAATAGAAAGTTTTTATAGAATTTCAGCCAACAGTAGCACTGGCTAATCACTGGGTGAATGTGGAATGTTTCCTTATAAGGAAATTAATATTATCCTTACCATACTTGCATTGTGAATTAAACTTTTTTTTTTTTTTAAATTTTATTTTAGTTGTGATTAATACATTGAAATATAAAAATACAATGTAATAAGTAGTATAATTTTAACTTCAGAAATCTGTTTTCAGATGCTTCAATAAACATTTTCAATCTTAAAAATATTAACACGTGTGTAAGCTTTGATATTTTAAAATTTATATCAAAATTTATTATGCAAAATAGAATTGTCATTCATTTCTTGCCTTCAAAGACAACACTTTTAAACAAATATAATCTTTTTTAAAATAAATATTTTCCTCTTATCATAAGCAAGAGACTGGACTTATACTCATATCACATTAAACACTGGTTCTCGTACAATCACAAATTAAGCAATATCAAACCTGGTCAGTATCTATATGGGAGACCACTTGGGAATACAAGGTGCTATAAAGCTTGGATGTGCGGGTGGTGTAATGAATAATGGCTTGGAATTGTTAATCAGAGAGCAGAGTTCCAATTCCTGTTGAGTTTATATTACATGTAAATAGTTTTGATATTTTAAAATTTATTCAATTTTATTATGCAAAATAGAAGTTTGTCAATCAAAGACAACACTTTTTGAACAAATATTGTTTTTACATTTATTTATTTTTAATTCATTAAATATAAATTTATTTAATGTATAAATGAATAAATTCCAATTAAATTATCTAAGGTATGAATCCACATCTTCTCCCACCCACTAAACAATTCTCAAAAAAAATTTGTCATTTAAAAAAAGTTTTATGGCTTTAAATAACTTGGAAAGGGTTGATAAGCCATAAAAAATGAATGAATCAATCAAGACTATAACACTTTCTCAGTGGGTAGTGTAATGGATAGCAGCTCAGAATGACAAAACTGAAAACAATTCAAATTCCATTACATTCATCTCCATGCCAATACATTTAGGAAAGGTATAAACCCATCTCCTCCCTCCAGCTATGGGTTAAATTGTAGGATTTGTATCTGAAAAAAACATTATTTTCAAAAAAGTGTTAATGCAATATTCATTTGCAAAATATTCTTACAACTCCAAATGTTTAGGCTTTAAATAACCTACAAAAGGTTGATAAACTGTGGAAAAAAAAAAAAAAAAAAAAAATCATGTAAACATACTTCAACCAAAATGAATAACAGTAAAGATGTCTTCTACATTGTCTCCCAAATTTCATCCTTCCAACTGTTCTTGAGCCATCTTGCAAACATAATAATGGCTGGCCTCTTGTATTTGAATATGCTTGTCTGCTCAGATGCCTAGTCTGTCCTTGTTGCAGACGCCTGCTCAGGCACATTTGTTTGTTCAACATCCTGTAGTTTATACTGAAACTATGCTGTGCATCCTGGGTAAGATGATAAACTACGTCCAACAGCAAGGCCTCTGATCAGGAGGTTTTGAGGAGCGTGGAACCCTCTTAATTGCAGGTGTTCCCAGGTCCGCCCTGACCCGGGGTGGTAACATTTGTTAGGGTCCCAGCTATTGGCAAATAGTTGACCCCACAACCTGACTCAAAACACTATGAAAGTGTAAAAATAGATTTTAATACCAGAAATACTTTTTTTTTAAAATTAGTATCAGCAATAAATATTTGAAAAAAGAAAATTTTACCAGAAATAAAAATCAAAAAAAAAAATCTTGTCAACATTAAAATTACCCATTGAGGTTAATATGCCACAAAACAAAAACCAAACTATACATTTTTTTTTTTTTTTTTTTTTTAAATTACCAGCTATACATTTTTGAAAAAGAAAAAGGAAATTGTCTGCATTATATAACCCATTGAGGTTGATATGCCGTAAAACAAAATAAACCAAACTAATCTAAACCAAAGAATACATATTCTATTCATACAAATTTTTCCTAGAAATGTTGTCAGTATTAAATAACCCATTGAGGTTGATATGCCGTAAAACAAGACAAACCAAACCAAATGAAAATATGCTGTGCAGACATTATATAATTTCTGGGAGAGAGCGTATGATCTCATGTGATCAGCAGTTTGTACAAGGCCAGTACACTTGAAATCCTCAATCAGAATGATTTGTGATTTGGTGCTAGCACACTGCTCAAAAAATTCTGTCCGGTTTCACTCCCAAAAGTTTGGGTCAACGCATGGGATGGTTTTCAAGCCCTTTCCAACAAATCTGCACACAGGTATCACCTCCCCTGGCCAATAACATCAAGTCACCTTCCTGGCAAATCAACCATGTGATTTGAAACCAGATTCCATGGTCAGAAAGCAGATGTTCTAATCACCCTGCCACAAACCTTCCTGGAATAATCAAAATTGAAATATGTGTAAAGTAAGCCTAATATTTTGTTAAAATCATACCCAGAAATTGGAAAACAATACAGGTTATCACATGCTTAGATTTTCATTAATTTGTTGCAGACATCATTAAAGGCTGCCACTGGCTGTTATTAAACGCGATACCAAGTCACTTTGTATTTATAGAATTTGTAATTATTTGTAACTAAATAAACAAGAGAAAATTCTCTATAATTAGCATATGCCTGGAGTTATTTCCCTTGATAATCTGCATTATAATCACTGAAATTATCAGGTTGAGTGCAAATTCATATCTTATTATTATCATCATCATCATCAAGTTGCAAATTGGTCTGGGAATTTATTCCTAATAATTTTAATAGCACATTACCTTTAGTACAATTCTATTTTAGGTGTTTTGTCATAACGAGCCTGTAGAAATCAGATAATCATTAGAGGTAGCAACCCTATTCTGTCTGTCGGGAATGCTTGCATTAATTCCAGGTCATTGAAAATTTTCTTTCTAATTTTCAATACACAAAGTACTGATTGTGTGCCAAGACTTGTTCAAGCAAATTTTATCTCAAATTTGCAAAATTTCGTAGTTGACTCGGCAAATTCCGTTTTGTTTTTTTTTTTTGTTGTTTTTTCCCCCCTAGCATAGAAAAGACTATTCACCCTTGTACAAAAGGGTAGGCATTCTCTGAGGTAGGGAGGAAATGTATGATTTTTAACCTTGAGTTATACCTCTGAAGTCAATATTGAGCATAAATTTTCTAGTGCATAGATCAGTATTACTGTATTTGTTGGTTGATATGAAGGTGCTGAAAAGTTCTTAGCCTAACCAAACTGGTGGAACTAAGAAATGTAGTTTATTTGAACACTTAAGTTAAGCAACATTGAACCTGGTCAGTACCTAGATGGGTGACCTTTGGAAATATCTGGTGCTCTAAGCTTGGATGTGCAGATGGTGTAATGGATAATGGCTCATAATTGTCAATCAGAGCTAAGTTCCAATTCCAGTCAGGTTTGTTATATTCACTTGTATGTAAATACCCTTAAGGTATGAATCCACCTCTTCTCCCCAGCAATGGGTTGATTAGTAAAACTTGTATCACTAAACTATTATCTCAAAAAGGAAATTCTTACAATATAAAAATGTTTTCTTGTTTTTAATAACTTACATAGGGTTGATAAACTGTAAAAAATGAATTGACCAAACCAACTTTCCATGAAAATAGCGATAGAGTAAATAGACTTGCAACATTTCATGTGTGAGACAAGGATTCTAAGGTGGGAAATAATTTGTCACCCCATGAGGAGGTGAAGACACTTTTGGCCCTTATCAAGACTGCAAAGTGAAGGATGGGTTGCTCTTACCCATTATAGTGAAATCATAGCTTAGTTCATTATTTACATTATTCAGACTATTGTCCTCATCTTTGTCGCCATATTTATTACGTTTCGGTCATTGTACGCTCCAGCCTTTTTCAGGTGGTTGGAATGTCAAACTGAACTCTTTATTTCGCTCACTGGGGTAGACTGTTCTAGTTCCACGTGCCATGTTTAATGGATGTCGGTTATCAATTATCTCCTGTTAATTTCCCTCTGAAAGTTCTCCACTGCCTTAGCCAGGTATTGTCACTGGATCTAACTAACGCCTTTATCCACTGTGCTATGTGTCCTTGCTTAGCTTAGCTAAGTTGTGGCACAAGGCTGAAAGTATGGAGCAACCATTAAGGATGAAACTCATTACCCAGTTGTAATTGATCTATTGAAACAAGCTTGCTAACCATTATACCATGTGGAAGTTTTCATAATGATTTTCTAAGCAAAGCTTAGATACAGCATGAGGCCAACAGTATGGAGCACCCAGTGAGGATCAAACTCGCTATTCAGATGTAACTAATCAAGCAAGACAAGCTTGTTAACCATTACATTATGTTGAAGTACCCCTCCTGTTCATATATGGCAGCAGTACTACTGGTGAATGATGAAGAAAACAATTATACTATGTATTTCATTTAGTAATCATTTCTCAAATCAAACCTACAATAAACGTTTGAGACAAAAATTCAATGACTAATTGTCAGGCTACTGACTTATTGGTCCCCTCTCTTGAATGCATATATGCATGTAATAACTATGCAATTTATTTACAATGTTATGAACAACCTTTTGAGTTGCCTAATAAAATCTCTCATAACAATGTAAGATACTGTATTTGTAATGAAAACATATAAACTAAAAATATGCATATAGGCATCTGTTTATCTCCTGCTATAAAGGTAGGGCCATGTTTGGTCAAAATTTAGTCCTTTAGTGGTGTGACTGAAGGGGCTTCTGCTGGGTGCAGGCTTGGACGATAGTATGTGAAGACCATTCACTATCCAGACTACATTCCCACCTCTTGGCCATACCAACAAGAACTTAAAAGGAATATAAGATCATTACATTTGGGACCGGCCTGGCTGCAAGGTTAACGGAAAGTTGTCAGGGTTTGCAAACAGGCCACTTTCAAGGTTCCACTGAGGGTTTTGTTATATTCTGTGCTAATAGGAATATATACTTGAAAAACAAGGTAGATAAAATAAGTAAATAATGTTGGAGTTTGTGTGTGTGTGTGTGTTGTTGTTGTTTTTTTTCTTAAGCGTTTCACCCCAAGCAAGGCAGGAAGCCACTAGCACACAAGGGGTTACAGAGAGTTGGAGCGAGAGCAAAGAGGAGTGATAGAAGAAAGGATGAAGAGAAGGATAGGGGATAGATCAAGGCATCTGGAGACGTCGGTTGACATTACATTTGAATAGTTGAAGATTATAGCCATCAGGGAAAGAAGAAAAGGTAAGGTAGTTCCACAGGTGAGAAGTGTGGGACATGAAGCTATTGGAGTAGAAGAGATGGCTACATTTAACAGTTTCGACAGTGAACAGGTGAGAGCAAGATGCCAGCCTAGTTGAACGCTTAAATTCCTGAAGTCTGGGAACCAGCGAAAGCAGCTCATCGGAGCAGTTACTATGAAAGTATTTGTAAAAAAGACAGAGGAAGCCAATGGCACATCTGTGAGAGAGCGGCTGCAGACGAAAT
Organism: Acanthosepion esculentum; assembly: GCA_964036315.1. NCBI lineage: Eukaryota > Metazoa > Mollusca > Cephalopoda > Sepiida > Sepiidae > Acanthosepion > Acanthosepion esculentum. The sequence continues at coordinate 98,617,159 of OZ038499.1, forward strand.
GCCAGATCAGGGCCAATTGCATTGCATTGCATATGCATGTCTGGATTTTATCAAGAACCTTGAGGCACAGAAGGGGCTCCAGACCATATATGGCAGTAATACTCCATGCAAGGGTGAATGGTTGATTTATAGATTTGAAGGATCGACTCTGGCAAGAAAAATTTCCTGGCACAGCACTGGGAGGCAACTTTCCTTGCGGTGGACAAAGCTATTGACTCGATGTATTTGTTCCATCTCAGGTCAGCAGTCATTGTGAGACCGAGCAGCCACAAAGAGGTGCTCTCGTGGAGTTGAGTGTCAGACATTCTAATGGGGAGCAGGGACGGTTCTCTGTGGTGAGTAATAGAGAGCAGTTTTGTTTCTGCGGCATTAAAGTTAATCAGCCAATTCCTGCCCCAGTCCACAGCCGATTGGAGGTCCTTTTCGAGACAAACGGCCAGGTTAGTTTTGTCAGCGACACTAGATTTGTGTTTGAGGCAGGAGTAAATAGTAGTGTCGTCCGCGTAGGTGCCTACTTGGGAACTTATGACGTCAGGAAGATCATTGATGAAGATGAGGAACAGAGTAGGGCCTAGGATGGAGCCTTGGGGAACACCTGTGTTCGCGGGATAGGAGCTAGTGGAGAATCCATTGAGAACAACCTTCAATACATGGTTTGACAGGAATGATTGTATTAAGTCAAACAATCAACCTGAAATTCCCTAACCCTGAAATTGTTTATTGTAAAAAAAAAAAAAAAACGGTACAATAAGAATAAAGGTAACAGTTATGCGCAGTCGTCACAAGTCAATCCAGTAGTGACTGCTACTATTGGAAGGTCGGTAGTTCTCGCATAAGTCTGAGTCATACTCAACCGATCCCAGCTAGACTCTGTAGTCCGCTGACTTACAGATACTTATAGGTAGTTACTACCTATAGTGTAGTCACTCAAAGGTGGTGACAGGTTATTCCATTACATCAGTTTTCATCAAAGTTTTCTTTCCTCTAGATGAACTGCTTTCCTGGTCTGTCAAGCTCCATATACATGAAGCAGCTGATTATGAGGCACCAGTTGTCCACCTTTGCCTATTCTCCTTCTTGAAGTTGGATTTAGTTGTCAGGTTATTTCAGACACATACCATGGTAGAATTTTATAGACAGTTAGAACTTGTCCCCACTCTCATCCTCAGATTGGACAACCTTTGGAACATATATAATGTATGTATGTATGTATGTATGTATGTAAACATATAGCCTAAGTTATGGCTGCAATGTGAAATAGGCAAGCCAGGTTCAAATCCTGACCAAATCTGTCATGTTCACTTTACATTAATACCATTGAGAAAAACATAGCTACATATCTTCCTCCCTCCAGCTATACAAGCAGACTGAGCTTTTGAGCCTTGAGTGACAGCCAGCCTGCCTAAGAGAAGGGCTTATGGAAGTCATTACCAAAATTTTTTTTTTTTTTTTTTTTTTGGTAGCTTAATAATGTTGTCTTGGAGAAGGCAATGGGAAATCAGTTTACCAAGAAACCATGACAATTTACAAGTAAAGGAATCTCTGGAGAGCCATGCTTGGTTATGTTCTTGTCATTTTTAGTTGTGATGTATATTTGTTTTTAAATTTGGGATTTAGGATTGTTTTTCTTTTATGGTTAAGGCTTCCAACATTTGTAGTTTTTTTCCTTACACTTTCAACAGTACAGTATTGTTGTCAATAAGTACCTTGTTGATTTTATTTTGTCATTGTGCTGGCTATAATTGAATAATTAGCAAGTTTGGTTTGTCTTGTTTTACAGCATATCAACCTCAATGGGTTATTTAATGCCAACAAAATTCCCACCACTGGTAATATTTTGTTTTGTAAAAAATCTATTTCTGGTAATATTTTCTTTTGTCAAAAATCTATTTCTGGTAATATTTTCTTTTGTCAAAAATCTATTTCTGGTAATATTTTTCCTTCAAAAATGTATAGCTGGTAATATTATTTTTCAAAAATGTTTGCTAGTAATATTTATTTTTTAAAAACATTGGTAATATTTTTTTTTTTTTTTTTTTTTTTTTTTTTTCAAAAATGTATTGCTGGTAATATTTTTTTTTTCTTCAAAAATTTATTTGCTGGTAATAATTTTTTAAAAGTATTTCTGGTATTAAAACCTCTTTTTACACTTTCCAGTTTCAGGGTTAACTATTTGCCCATAGCTGGGACACTAACAGGTGCTACCACCCCAGGTCAGGGTGGACCTGGGAACATCAGCAATTAAGAGGTGGTTCCATGCTCCTCAAAACCCCCTGATTAGAGGCCTTGCTGCTGGATATAGTTTATCGTCTTACTCAGGACGCGGATGTAGTTTATCGTCATACCCAGGATGGAATTAGCAAGTTAATCAATGAGATAATGTAGTGATTTTGTAAACAAAGTATTGTTGGAATTTTTTATCATTAGAAATGTTTTCCATGAGAGCATGTGAATTCATAGACATTGATTTTATTGAGGGTGATTGTTATTTTATTTTTATTTTATTTTATTTTTATTGTATTTTTTTTATTTATTTATTTTTTTTGGGATTGGATTTAATGTAGTTGGTTTCTGTATCTATTTTTTCTATGAGTTTGGGACGCAATAGAATGTTTTAATATTTTTTAAGTTTATAGAATGTATTGAGGATATTAAATGTGGTCTTAGTGGCATTATCACCTTGCTTGTGATGAAATGATAAAAAAAAAATTTATAGCTATTTTGTATCTGTGGATATTTAAGTATTGCCTATTAAGTGTTATATGCCAGTGGATTTAGTTGAAGCTTATCTTTTTTATTTCTTGTGCAATGGAGGATCTGAAACCTTTAGTCAACACAAAATTTTATAAATTTTTAATATAAGGAAAAAATGATGAAAAAGCAAATAAAAAAATTTGTGACACACTTCATCCTTTAGGACTTCATCAGACTAAAATGATGTTTCTGTTGAATTTTTTTTCACTTTGTCATTAAGAATTTATATATCATCTTCTCTCATCCATCTTTCTCGTGTATATATATATATATATATATATATATATATGTATATACACACACACACACACACAGATGTGTTGAAAAACATTTTTATGACAATCTTTTATTTTCATGTGTTAGGTAAACATCTTCAGGTCATAATGAAAGATAAAACTGACCTGAAGACATTTATCTCACAGACAGATGTGAAATGTGATCAACAAGTTTTTGAACTTTGTCTCATTTCTCCACTTTGTTAGTATTCTATATCACAACACACACACACACACATATATATATATATATATATATATATATGTGTGTGTGTGTGTCTCATTCACAGGCAGTACTGTTTCACTGTATTACAGCTCTTCAGTGTGACTAGACAACCAAATACCTAAAGCCCGGATTGAAACCCAACCAATTTGGTGTCAGTCAGTCTCTACCACTGAGCTATCTTCACTCGACAGAATGAGTCAACCAAATCTAGCGTATTGTTTTTACAAATGTAAACAAACGCCCAACAACCGAAGTGCTCCATTCATTTTACTGAAGAGCTTTGCATTAACGAAGGTGACCATTGTTTTTAGAATTAGCTTGTCATTCAACAGTGCTCAATTGAAAATATATTTTCAAGAGCTAAATTACGTCATTCACAGACAGTACTGTTTCGCTGTATCACAGCTGTTCAGTGCGACTAGACAACCAAATGCTTGAATGTCTATATTTCTGAAAGTATTTATTTACATTGTTCTCATCTTTATTGCCACATTCACAACATTTTAGCCATATGCTCTAATCTTTTTCAGGTGATATTTGTTGGAAAGGATACATGGCCCAGTGGATAAGTGTTGATTGATTGAAACGTGACTTGACCCAAATCGTTATGAGTTCAATCCCTGGCCTTGACAGAGAACAAAAACTTTGTGTTGAGTTATCAAAGAGAATTAACTAAAATAGAGATATCCAAAGGCAGGGCTTGTAGAATTAGGACAATGTACGCCCACACTAAATAAAGGATTTGGTTCAAAATTCCAACAAATATCACCTGAAGAAGGTTGGAGCATAGATGGCTGAAACATTGAACGTGGCAATAATAAGTCTGAGCAATGTAAAGTTGTAAAGGGGGTGCGATGGGTAAATTGTAAATTTTTTATATTTGCGCATATGTGTTGTTTGATTTCATTGACTGCACAGTATAGTACGGTCAGTTGGGCATTCTGTGAGAAAAAGAGCACCATGACACAATTTATGCCACCAGAAATTTGGAAATGGCATGCGTTACTGCTTGGCATTCATGTTGGAAGCTCCAATATGAACATTTCAGAGTCTTTGGGTGTCAATCTGTGGGCAGTGCAGAAGATTCAGAAAGAGTTGGATGAGTCTAATGTTGATTATGAAGGTATGGCAACTTGGAAAAAGTCACTCTCATCTCTTCTGATTAGAAAAGAGCCCCCGAATGTGTTGGCGAGGTCAAGTACCTTGAGGAGGTAGTGCTGGGTCAAGAGGGTGGCTACTGGAAGACCTTATGTCTGGCAACAGGACTCTGCACGATGTCACACAAGTAGAACCCAGTCATGGCTATCAGACAATTTCTGCGACTACATCACCCCTTGCATCTGGCCACTGAACTCCTCGGACTGCAATCTCCTTGATTATGTGTGGGGTGCAGTTGAGCAAGATACCACCAAAAGTCCTTGTAACACCAAAGATGAACTGAAGGCAAGGATTATGGCAGCATTGAACAGGGGGATCATCCAGAAGAGTTGCAGGTGATTCTGAAGTTGTCTGGAGGATGTGGTTGAAGTGAAGTTTATTGAATAAATTTACTCTTTCATCTTCCAAGATATTTTTGTGTAATTTTGGTAAATATATCCGTTAAAATGAGATGTCAATGTTACTTTCATTTTTTTTTTTTTTTTTTTTTTAATAATTTAGATGACAATTTCTCCACCGCGCACTGTACATATAATTTTTGTTTTTCCTGTTGTGCAGTGAATATCAAAAGTATAATAAAAAAAACAATATCAAGGGTCAGGAAAAATTGCAAAAAGATTCTGTATCTAATGCCTTGTCTCTTCAGGATGTTGGTCATCGTGATTTTCTACAACTTCATTTTCTTTATCTGTCTATATTTCTGAGATGTGGTATTATGTACACTATTTACATTATTCGGACTATTGTCCTCATCTTTGTCGCCATATTTATTACAACGTTTCAGCCCTTGAGGTGAGGTATTATGTACATTATTTGGACTTTGTCACCATATTTATTACGTTTCAGCCATTATACGCTCTGGCCTTCTTCAGGTGGATGGAATGTCAAGCTGAACCCTTTATCAAAGAGTGTGAGTTCAATACCTGGTTAAGGCAGTGGAGAACTTGGAGGGGGGAATTAACAGGAGATAACTGATAACTGATATCCATTAAAAACATGGCACATGGAACTAGAACAGTCTACCCCAGTGAGCAAAATAAAAGGTTCAGTTCGGCATTCCAACCACCTAAAGAAGGCTGGAGCATACAATTGCCGAAACATTGTAATATGGCAACAAAGATGAGGACAATAGTCTGAATAATGTAAATAATGTTGATTTTCTTTATCTGTCAATTGCCATGCTTTCTTCCCATTGTCTTCAGAGTTTTTCTCTTTCTAGACTTCTTGCCACCCAAGGCCAGTCTACTCTGCTATATAACCTATGAGTTGTGAGGAAGAAGAGATTGGTCATGCATTTTCTCAAGGCCATTTGTATGAAAGTGAATGCAATAGACTATCCCAAAATTTGATTTCTGCTCATGGTTTACCCTTTCTTTGTCGGTATTCATTTCATTACCTGCACAGAAAAATTACTGACAGAATGAGGCTTGTATCTGAAATTAGATCAGTACATCTGCTGCTTGACAGTTGAAATTCAATCTGAAATATTCATTGTACAATCAAGTTTATCATTAAACATTAACAAAAGTGTTGGGTTACGAACATTGACAAGGAATATTTGTTGAAAAAAATATTTTTTAATGTAATTTTTTTTTCTCAAGCTATAAATCTTTTCATATACATACATATATGTAAAAGGTGAATGATTTGTAAATTATTATACTATAGAAATACATTGAAAATCATGAAGAAATTGAATGTCGGTAATCGGTAACTAAAGCAAATGTTATTAACAGGTTGCAGATCAGTTTAAAATCATTACAAGGAACACAAATGTACAATTAGTTTTTAAGTTATTAATACATTTTAATTTTAATTTAGAAAAACTGAAAACTGCTAAGATCTAAACATGCTTAACATCTGTACTCCATTAAATAGTGTGAAAGAAAAAAATTGACTTTCCGTTTGTGATATCTTGTCAGTTTATGAGAGCAGGCCTATCCTCACCATGTAACTATAGGAATAAAACCAGCGTCAAATGGAGTGAAAAAAAATATTTTACACATTTATTTTTTAACGTTCCTTGCCAATGCTCTTGAAGCAATGCTACTTCATTAACTATATTGGTTGAGTATTAAACAGTGGAAATTTCAAATAAAAATCCAGGAAATACTTGTCAGGTTACAGACTTATTCCTGTGTCCTTGTTAATTCTTTATTGAGCCTTACTTAGTCTGACACAAAGCTAAAACAGTGGGACATCCATTAGAATTGAACTTATCACTCCAGATCATTGTTTCCAAACTTTTTTTTTTTTTTTTTTTTTTTTTTTCAACCAGTGCCCCCTTTGGGCACAAACTTGTTGTCAACACGTCCCTGTCAAATTACATTTTGAGTATTGTACTGAACTTATCATTCAGAGTAAGATAACACTTAGGTATTAGTGCAAAAATAATTTTCATTTCTATTATAAATGCCAATGTTTTCAATGTGATGGTGGTCTTTGGTACTTACTAGCTAAGGATCTTACTCTAGGTTCTATGCTGCTTAGAAATAATCCTCGTTTTGTAATTTGCAGGTGTGTGTTTTTTTGTTTTTTTTTTGTTATTTTTTTTTGTTTAGTAAGCTGTGTAACTGCATTGAAACCACATTCCAAATAGGAAGTTGGAAAAGCTATGAAGAAAAGTTTGATAGCTTCCCACAGCTTTAGATAGATTTCAGAAATTTCCTTTGTAGCCAATATTGAATAAGTTTTGAAAAAAAAAAAAAAATGGTTAAATGCCCCCCTCTAAAAACTCCTAGCGCCCCCCCATTCAACATTACAGAACCCACAAGGGGACACTAGTGACCATGTTGGGAAAACTGTTCTAGATAATAGTTTCAATTTTATTTGGACAGTGACATTTTGAAATGTGGAAAATCTATCTGAAACTGAAAATTGCTAAAATCTAAACGTGTTTAACATCTGTACTCCATTAATCAGTGGGAAAGAAAAAAATTGCAAGAAGTGTCCATTGTAGTTAAGTCAAGGATTCCTCATTTACTGGTACAATCTAATCCAGTATTACCTTTGTGAAAAACTATAATACAGTCCAGTGTTTACTAAGTTTATCTCTAATAATGTATATTCATCTTGGTAGCTGATGCAATTCCTATTAGATACCTCAATATTGTGAGCTTAAGTCAGGCTAAGCTAAGTTTTAGTAAATAATTTGTGGTGTTTAAGGTGGAAATAATTAAGTAGTTCTCACTGGTACTCAGTTTGGATTCTGATAAAAGCTAGCATTTTAGAATGTTGATTTTTAGACTGGCAATGCAAGTAGAAACTACTTGAGTTTCATGCATGCATCATTTTAAAAAAAATCCTTAATCTTCAAAATTATGGTGTCTCTACTTTGGAATCAGTTAAGGTATTTCAATTCCTCATTAGTAATTTCATTTGATGCGGTCTCTTGTTCCAATGACCTTTATTAAATTAGTGGGAGGAGTGGAAGTCATATTCCTATTTTTGTGGGTTTTGTTGTCTTGTCTTGTTGTCTTGTATTGTTGTTTTAATTTTATCATTTTGTACTCTTTCTGTTTACTACCCTCCCTTCTTTTTCATTCTTACTTGTACTGTTTTCTCTTTACTCCACCCTCTTGTTGTCTTTGATGTCCCTCCACTGCTTTTCTTATTCCTCTTTCTGTTTTCCTTTTTTCCTTCTTTCATTCCATTGTTTTCCATACCAACATTTATTTATTACTCTGCATTCTTTAAAATTATTTTTATAGTATAATATAGTGTTTTTTTGTTTTTTTTTGGGGGGGGGGGTTCTTCTATAGTAAGGTTCACCCTGTACAAGGCCTGGTGGGGTGGAGAGGCACTCAGAGTAGAGGGTTATGTTAAGAGGCAGTTTTTACTTATAAGAGGTGATAACAGTTAACCCTAGACTTGAACAGGTTACGGTTGTAGTGATTGGAGAAACATCCTCTTGGGAGTCAGTTTCACAGAACAGTGGTTCACAGGAAGAAGCTGTTTGAGTGAAATTGACTTCTCACCAATGGAATATGGGGGGGGGAATGTGGGTGGTTTGCTACAAGACCTAGTTGTGAGGGTTAGACCTGGTGGAACCAAGGAATGTAGTTTGCTTAAGCACTTTCCATGGAAATAGTGATAGAGCAGCAAGAGGCTTGCCACATCCCACCTGTGAGAGAGAGGTTGGAGGGTGAAAAATAATTTGTCCCCCCCCTCCCCCCAAAGGATTCAGACGTCTTTGAACTCTATTGAAAATGAAAAGTGAGGACTGGGCAGCTCTGTCCAAATATAACAGTAATCTGGCTCTTGTAAAGGTAGAGGATAGCATGAGGAGTCATATATATATATATATATATATATATATATATAAAGACTCAAGGGGTCGGGTTTGTTGGTCTATGTCCAAGTGAGTCAACATTCGAGCATATCTCTTTCAAAGCAACAAAAATCTTTCCTAGTGTGTTTTCATTCTTCACTTCAGCTGGATCCAAAATTGTTTTAAAATATTGACTGAAATACATTTTTAGTTCATAATAAAGAAAAAATACAAAGAAAGTAAAGAGAATGAAATAAATTAACATGGTTAGTCAGGTTGCGTACATCTGAGCCCTATCAAAGCTGGAGATATACTTCATAGACAATGTATTTCTTGCTTTAATTTTATAAATCTTTTAAAAATCGCTAATGACTGGTATGCTCTGTTTTCCAAAGAACACCTTTTTATTTCAGTTTCAACTTATTGTCTTCAAATGTACATTTTAAATAATTTATTCCATACAGTATAAAGTTTTTTAGTGGAATGTATCTTTTTGAGAAAGGGCAAATTAAATTCAGTCAGACTTCAGCAAAAATCAAAGAAAGTGACAGCTTTAACTCATCGACTGGAGGTTTAGGATGAAGAGTGTGACTGGGGTAGTGTTGAGGAAATATATCGGTCAGTAGTATTGATCATAAACATACAATAAATTAAACTAAAAATTCCCAGACAGGCATATATAAACAGCATAGACATGTATATAAACACACACTCTATCATCAGTGACATAACCAGGCTATAAAACAATAAAAAATGGAAAGTGGGCAACAGACAAATATATCAAAGATTTTGTCCTCACTCTTTTTTTTTCTTACATGCCTGGAAAATATTTTAAAATAAATGTTTACTTTTATAGAATTATTACAATATTAATTTTTTATTTATTTATTTTTTAATTTCATGTACAGATTTTTTTAAATTATATATTTTAGAGTAAAGGAATCATTTTAGCATCAAAGTTATACAAATAGTATATTTTATTAAAGATTTTAATAAGCTCTACAAACATTGATGACCTAGATTCACCTCAGAGATATATAATCTTATTCTATTATTTTGTAGACTGTGTTAAACAGTAATTTATGTCTACTTATCTGTACATTTCAGATACTTAATATTGAAAATACAATCTCCAGCAGGGTTCAAATTTGTGTCCCCCCACTCTTCATAGGAAAAGCCACCATTTAATTTGGCTTGCTTTAGACCACTCAAACACAAAACATCACAGCAAGGTTCATTTTCTCCTTTGAAGAATGCACATTGTCTTGTGCATATTTTCTCAAAAGGCCATATCTGCCTATCTTATCCGAAGCATATACAGACAGTAGACTAGAAGATTCTTTTAAGATGGGGATATCAGCATTCAAAATCCTAGCTTTTATCCAACTCCAAACTTTCTATACAACCAGTAAGGACTACTTATTTCCACTTCAAACACCACAAATTGTTTACTAAATCTTAGCTTAGTGTGGTACAAGTCACAGTATTGAAGTATCTGAAGTTGAAAGATTATATTGAATATTTCTGCTAAAACATTTGGTTCACTGTCATGCTAGACAATTTTTCTCTCCAGAATCTCTTACATATTTATAAGTCTACAATTTGTCCTTGCTTTGAATATTACTGCCACAGTGCTCCTGCTGTATATTTATAGCTTCTTGATAAAATCCAAAGAATTGGCAATATTATTCGTCCTGACCTGGCATCTTGGTTCAGTCACTTTCTCTCCACTGTAATGTAGCTTCCCTCTGCCTTTTCTATAAATAATTTCACGGTAATTGTTCAAATGTACCCTTTGCTTTATGAACCAGTGAATAGTTCTATTTAAATTATGGAAAGACAAACCAAAAAACCTCAAAGAAACATCTCAGATTCTGAGTCTGAAGCAGAAAATAACAGCTGAATTTCCAAGATTCATTCTAATTCAATCTCTAGACGAAAAGTAACTAGACTAATAGAAAAGGTAATTTCTAGCCAGACTCTGAAAATGTGAAAAAACTCTGAAATGGAAACTTTCTAGTAGAAGTTAAAAATAAAAAAAACATGCAGAGAATTTATTGAAAATGAAGAAATTTTATAATTTGAACTGTAAAGACAATTCACATGAAAAATTAAATACATCTAAAGGCATTATAAGACGTCAAGATCTTTCACTAGCAACTCCAAAAGAAATGGAGACTGCTTTGCAAAGTCAGGGAGTAAGAAAATACAAAAGAATAAGTATTGGAAGAAAGGACGAAATCATAGAAACCAATATGTATATCTTGACATTTGATAAACCAATGGAAATCAGAATCGGATACACTATAGAAAAGATAGAAAATTACATGCCAACTCCCTTTTTAAATGCCAAAATTTTGGCCATCATAAAGATATTTGCAGGGGGCACCAAGTGTGCGGGAAGTGTGGTGAACACGACCCCAAATCATAAAGAAAACAAGTGCAGAAAACTTAAATGTGCAAACTGCCATAAAGAACACCCTGCTTATTCCAAAACTTGTGATACCTTTTAAAAGAGAAAAAGAAATCATATATGGGGAAACATACCAAAAATGTATGAATCCCTAAAGTAATAAAAATTGGGAACCAAAACATATGCCAGCATAGTATAGAAGACGAACCAAACAATTTAAGACAACACTCAAACTAATAAATGCCAAAAACTTATTGAAAAACTGATACGTTCGAATGGCCAAGATTTCAAAGATTTTTAAAAATTGTATTCAGCAGAAGTAAACCAGAGCCCTAGACAAAAAACAAAACAGTTCAATACTAGCACACATATGAATACAGAAATAACTATAGAAAAAAAAAAAAAAAAACAATCTCTAAAACTACCAAACAAACAATTTTAGAAAAAAGAAAGTTGGTAAAGACCACCACACTGACCTTGGGATACTGCAAAAGACACAAATCATACTTGAAAGAACTAGATACCATACGCCACCAAGGTCTTAGATTAACCCTTGGAGCATATAACATCTCTCCTGTTGAAAGCTTATATACAGAAACAAAACTATAACCATATGTTCATTATATATACCAAAACCTGATTAAAAGAACTACACAAACACAACCCACCCCGATAACCACATCAAACAAACTTAAAGAAATGGAGATTGAAAATAAAACTCTACAAACCAGCCCCACAGAACAAAAAAACAAAATACCCACAGACAATAAAATAATTCAATGGAATATTACAGGAATAAGGGTCAACTATTGCAAATTGATGCTACTTATTACATACTATTGTCCAGCAGTCATATGCCTTCAAGAAACTTGCCTCCAAGGCAACAATACAATCAACATTAGAAATTACCAATCCTATAATTATATTAAAAAGCACATTGATAGAAATTACCAATCCTATAATTATATTAAAAAGCACATTGATAGGGCTTGTGATGGATCATCAGTAATCCATTAAAAATAATATTCCACACAGTGAAATTAAGCTAAATGCAAATATGAAGCAGTTGCTGTATCGACAACCCTCCACAGAACTATAACCGTGTGTTCATTATATATACCACCAAACGAAGAACTCAAAGAATCAGAGCTTAGCAAATTAATAGAACAACTGCCAAGAACTTTCATTATAATGGGACTTTAACAGCAATAATGAGATATGGGGAAGCAAGAAAACTGGAAAAAAGGTGGGGGAAATAAGAGAATCAATACTGAATAAATATCAGCTGTGCTTGTACTACAACTATTACTACTACGACTATTATTTATTTATATATATATATATATATATATACATCCAGCCAGCAACAGGCACACCTTTTACAACAGACTTATCAATATGTGACCCTAACCTGTTTTAGATTATAACTGGAAAATTCACGACAACGCATGTTGGTATCTGTCTATATTTCTGAGATGATGTATTATGTACATTATTAGGACTATTGTCCTCATCTTTGTCGCCATATTTATTACAAAGACACATGGCACGGTGGATAAAGGCGTTGGCTAGATCCAGTGACAGGACCCAAAGAGTGTGAGTTCAATACCCAGTTAAGGCAGTGGAGAACTTTCAGAGGGAATTTAACAAGAAATAACTGACATCCATTAAACATGGCATGTGAAACTAGAACAGTCTACCCCAGTGAGTGAAATAAAGGGTTCAGTTCGACATTCCAACCACCTGAAGAAGGCCGGAGCGTACAACGGCCGAACCATTGTAATAAATATGGCGACAAAGATGAGGACAATAGTCCGAATAATGTAAATAATGCATGTGGGAGTGACCACTTCCCAATTCTTTTAGAAGACATATCAGATGAGTTAAATAAAAGAACTCCAAGCTGGAATCTGGGAAGGATTTAAAACTTCATGCCTTACCAAACTAATCTCAGAAACTACAAAAACACTACTTAAGACATCTGAAAGAAATATACCAAAAAGCTCCAACTTTTCAAAACCTAACAAGCCATGATTCAACAAGGAATGCAAGAATGCTGTGAGATTATGCAGAGCAACACTAAAAAGAATTTAAAATAAATCCAATAGGAGAAAATTTCAGCATTTATAAAAATAGTGGAGCCAATGCCAGAAAAATCATTAAAGAATCGAAAAGAAGTACATTGCGTTGCCAAAATAAATAGCAGCACTAAACCCAAAAAGGTATGCAGATGATACAAAAAATAACCGGGGGGGGGGGGGGTATAATAATACCCCAAAACATCTCGTCTTCATTAAGGTGAAGATTACTGACAAGAGCTAGTAAATCATCTAGCTGACACTTTCTTGCAAAATTCATCCTCCAAAAACCAAACCAAAAGCAGAAAAACTAAATCAAATTTCAAAGCAAAATTACTGAAAACTATAATCAAACTTTCTCTAAAAGAGAACTACAAGAATTCCTCAACAAGGCCCACAATACAGCTGTTGGACCAGACAAAATACATTGCCAATTCTTAAAAGAATTAACTGGGGCATCAATTAATTACCTACTACAAATTTATAACAACATATGGATCAGCAGTAATATCCCTAAAATACGGAAAGAAACCATGGTTCTACCAATACCAAAAACTAATAATTTGAATGCCAGAAACTACTGACCCATTACTCTTACTAGTTGTGTCTGCAAAACGGTAGAATGTTCAACACCAGATTGAACTGGTATCTGGAAACCCACAAATTAATCAGTGGATATCAATCTGGATTTAGAAGCCAAAGAAGCCCTATAAACCACCCAATCCAATTAGGAACCTTTATCAGAGAGGTTTCTATTAAAAAAGAGCATCTAGTGGTAGTATTTTTCAATCTCAAAAAGGCATATGACATGACGTGGAAATATGGCATAAAAAAGACCTTAAAAAATTTGGACTAGAAGGTAGAATGCCAGTGCTTATAAATAACTTCCTCCAAGATAGAAGATTTAAAGTCTGAATGGGTGATATATTCTCTGAGGAATAAAGATCAAGAAATGGGAGTGCCCCAGGGCAGCATATTATGTCACACTCTTTAAGATAAAAATAAATGACATCCTCAAAAACATTAATAGTGGAACAGATTGTGTACTGTATGTGGATGACTTCCTGATTTGCTATAGATCAAGAAATATGAATCGTATAGAAAGATGGCTTCAAATATGCCCTGATAGTTGAATAAATGGACCACAGAGAATGAATTAAAATTTGTCAAAGAAAAAACAAAATGTGTCCACTTTTGCACCAGCACAAACTCCACCTTGACCCGGTACCGAAACTTGACCACACTAAAATCCCAGTTGAAGATGAATATAAATACTTCGGGATCATTTTAAACCGTAAACTCACCTTTATTTCCCATATCAGGCACCTAAGGTTCAAATGTAATAAAACCATGCAATTACTCAGAGCCATAGTGCACACTGACTTGGGAGCAGATAAAGAAATGTTATTAAAACTATATCGCTCTCTACTCAGATCAAAACTGGATGACAGCTGCTTCATATATGGAGCAGCTAGGAAACCATACTTTAAAGAACTAGATACCATACACCACCAAGGTCTTAGTTTAACCCTTGGAGCATATAACATCTCTCCTGTTGAAAGCTTATATACAGAAGCAAATAAACCATCTCTAAGACTAAGACATGAAAAACTCGCTCTCCAATACTACCTAAAACTATCTTCCTGTCCTCTAAACCCAGCTTACAATAATACTTTCCAACCACAGTACACTGAACTTGTACAACAGAGGGAAAATTCTATCAAGCCGTTCAGTCTATGTATGAAAGAGATTAGAGAACCACATAGACATAAGGCAGGGCCATAGATCAATTCTATTAATTACACCTCCCTGGATGATCAGCCAACCTAAAATAATACTAGAACATACAAGATACCCTAAATCCAAAACAAACCCAATCGTCTACCAAGTCAAAATATTTAATATAAAAAATAAACCCCCAGACCACCTTTATTTATTATATATATATATATATATATATATATATATATATATATATATATATATTTTTGTGTATTTAGGCAGCAATCCTTCTTTTAAGCACATTTCATTAAAAATGACTGACAAGGTGCTTTTATTTAGTTTTTTATATAATTTCTCGTGCGATCTAATAAAGTTTTTCTTTTCAGAGGATAAATTATATAAAAACTGTCCGAATGTTCTTTTTATCCGAGCGCTTTCGGCTATACATTTAGCCATTTTCAAGGATTATATTTCAACTGTTAGAATTAGAAATAGAAATATATATATAAAGACATTTTTATGTTTATACATTCTTTTTATAGATACAAATATTTAAGTAAATGCTCTGTTTTATAATAAACATAAAAATGTCTTAAAATAATTGTCGGACTTTGTCCATTTCATAATGTATGACGTCATTTGTTTTACATTTGGATATGCTTTGAGCAGATATGAATGTACGTGAGAGATTCATGGAAGATTCAAGTTTAAAAGCAGTAAAATTAACCTTGCTAATCGAACGATCCTCCGTGGCTCGATCGGCTATATGACGGTTCCGTATAGGATACAGGTTCGATTCCTGTCGAAGGACAAATATTTTCTATGAAAATTTCTCGGACATTCAGGTCAGTAAATGTTATTAATACTGTTTATTATAAAACAGAGCATTTACTTAAATATTTGTATCTATAAAAAGAATGTATAAACATAAAAATATCTTAAAATAATTGTCGGACTTTGTCCATTTCAAAAAATATATATACACACACACACACACACACACACACATGCACAAAAAGCGGTCTGATTCATGGACATCCTAAAAGAATTACAAACATAGTCTCAATATTATATAGTCCCAAAACAATTGCTATTAATCTGGCACTTGACATAATAGCCACAAACCCTTACAATAAATTCATAATTTTCTCAGGCTTTTTATCAGTGCTAACTTCAATGAAATATAAAAAAGCTAGGAACTCTTTAACTGTCCAAAAAAGAAAGGAAAAAAAATTTTATGTTGAATACTGAGCCATGTTGTCATACATGGAAATGACAAGGCAGACTCAGAAGCAAAGAGAGCAATGAAAGATGGAATAACAAACACGAAAATACCACACACTGATTATAATACTGTTGTCAGTAAAATAATCACAAATAAATGGCAAAACCAATGGGGTACTCTCACTAATAACAAACTACTGAACATTAAACCCATCATTGGAGAATGGAACACAAAATATGATAACAATAGGAGAGAACAGGTAGTTCTGACCCATCTTTACATAGGCCACACCTACATCACCCATCACTATTTACTAGAGGGTGCAGAAGTCTCAACATGCACAACATACCAAGAGAGATTTATGGTAAAACATATATTGCTGGATTGTGTAGACTTTGACCTAGCTCAAGCAAAACAGTTTGAAAGACCTTTTCAACAAAACAAAACCATTCATTCTAAGAGAAATGGGATTGTACTTAAAAATATGAGTAACTAAACAATGATATTCCAACTATATGCACCTACAACATTTAGTCCTGTACTAAACTTATTCTACAAGGAATGATTATTTTATTTCTACAAACTTATTCTAAAACTTTGACAGCATTAAATGACCCATTGAGGTTGATGTGCTGTAAAACAAACAAATAAAAAATGACCGTCCCTTATCTATAATGTGGTCTGACTATAAAACTGACTGGAATCTTCTACTTTCTGCCTGAGTGACACTTGATCCCAGAAGTTTTTATTTTACTTATAAATTTTTATTTCTTTTTCTCTACTCATAGTAGTTGCTTTGAAACTTTCACATTTCAATTTTGCTGGCTCTACAGTTGGTATTAATAAAACTGCTGGTTGCTCCAGGCCCAGATTAAATCTTTTACAGTCCATTTAACTATGTGGGTGTATTAACAAATCAAGCAGTGAACCATTGTGTCCCAACATAATGTGCATAAGAGAGAGTGGGACATTTGCTGTTGCAACGATGTTTAATGTCCATACAAACAGCAGTCAAATAAGAATTAATAGACATTATTAGTGATTTGGGGCAAAATATCATTTCATCTTTAATATCAGCAGGTCAGTGCCATTGGCGAGTGACAAAGAAAAATATTTGGTAAATTTGCTTCTGTTTCATTTAATACGGCTCCAAATCAATATGCCACTTCATTGGTTTTATATGAAAACTGATTTTATATTCTGCGCATTTAAAATCATATTGCCAGTTATTTTATTTCTGTACGATGATATTATGGGTAGGATTTATTAACTGTTTGGGACATGGATATTTCTGTACAGCATCCATTTTGGGAAAATCTTTCTATCACCCTTCTCATTTGTGGAACTCTCTTCCCGTTTCTTGCTTTCCAGTGATCTTTACCTGGCATCTCGGCTTTAGTTCTTTCCCACTGCCATAACATAGCTTTCCTGTGCATTTCTATAAATAATGTCATAATTGTTCGAATTAACTTTCAGCAATAGTACCTAGGTTTTATGAATTTAAGCACAATTGAAATGGCTAGATGTCGCCATAAGTTCTATGCTAACAATTTCTTTGATCACACGTCCCACTTATGGAAATCTCTTCCGGCTTCTTGCTTCCCAGTCGACTTTGATCTTCAAAAATTTAAATGCAATGTCAATTGTTATCTTCTGTCTTCTTAATTCTTGTTCTTTTAATGTCCTCTCTCCTTAATAGTAGTTTTTCACATATTTTCTAACACTCAGTAACCTCTTGCATCCTAGTGGCTTTATTGCCTTTGATCTTCAAATATTTAAATGCAATGTCAATTGTTATCTTCTGTCTTCTTAATTCTTGTTCTTTTAATGTCCTCTCTCCTTAATAGTAGTTTATCTCATATTCTCTATCACTGTGTGCCCCCTGTGTCCTAGTGGCTTTATTGCCTTTCTTGGAGGTGAAATGATTAAAAAAATATTTTTCAGCCACTTCAGGACAGTCATTATTTTCAAAGCCTTTATGATAGTTTGTAGACAATCTTGAATCACTATTGGATTCACTAACATATTAGGACCCAAAGCAAAGCAATTTCCTGTAAAATAGACAGTTTCTCCTCAATAGTTAAACATATACCATATTTCCTACCAAATAATATGCACTTATAATTTGGCAAGGAATATTTAGTGGAGAAGAAAAGAAAAGCAGTGTTTAACAGATGAGTAATCTATGTTTATTTACATTTGGACTAAAATCCTCATCTTTGCTATCACATTTCAGCCATTGTTTTACAGCCTTCTTCCGGTAACTTTCATGTAATTTCGAACTGAACACTTTATTATGAACTCTGAGACAGTATCCTAGTAGATTAAAGTTCTGGTTCATGAACTTGGTAACATAGTATTTGTGAGTTCAATCTCCGAGTTGGTTAGTACAGACTTAGACTTAGTGGAAACAGTGTAAGCAATAACTAAGTAGTGTTAAATAAGAACAAGACAAGATATCCCTAGGCATGAACTGCAGAATGAGAATAATCTACCCCCATAGATTAAATGAAGTGTTCTGCTCAAAATTCCCTGGGAGGTTATCCATACCAACAGATACCTGAAGAAATCCCAAGGGGACATACATTAGTCCAAATGTAAATAATGATAACTCTTTATCCCAGAAATTCAGACAGAAATCATCCATACTTACTTGTTTTTTGTTTTTTTTTATTCATATAGAATTTATATATATATATATATATATATATATATATATATATATATATATATATATATATATATATATATAATGAAAGAAATATAGTCTTAAGATGTGCTATATTTATGGGATAAAGTGCTCAATATCAGAGATAGAGCGTGTGTAAATATAAAAGTGAACATAGAAGTCAACACTTAGAGGCGACAGTCTGTTTCATGCTAGATGCAATCGTCAGGTCACGAGTGCTGTTATTTTTCTCAGTAGTAGTGCATTGTGGGTAATCTATTTTGGCGGTTATTTTACCAGAAGTCATTTATTTGCTTGTTTATTTATTTGGGTTAAAATAATAAATAAAAATAAAATAAAAACAAGCAAAATAATTTAACTCAAATAAATAAATAAACAAATAAACGACTTCCGGTAAAATAACCGCCAAACTAGACTACCCACAATGCATCACTGACCCAAAAATATAAATAGCCGAGAAAAATAACAGCACTCGTGGCCTGACGATTGCATCTAGCATGAAACAGACTGTCCCCTCTAAGTGTGGACTTCTATGATCACATTATATATAATGTGTGTGTGTGTGTGTGTGTGTGTGTGTGTGTGTGTGTGTAAACAAACTCTGGAATCATCAGAGGACAAATGAATGAAAGAGGAGTGTTTGTGTTAGCCTAGTACAGCTTTTATACTGGAACATTATTTTGTATTTGTAATCATTGTCATCATTTCTAATAATCTAAGTTTCATTCTGGGGTCACCAGGAGACTTATCGATGTACTGAGCCTAATGCTTCTCTTATTTCAACAACCCAGATCTGTTCAACTCCATATCTTGGTCCTTCAGATTCCACTAATAATTTATCAGGCAGTTGGACTTGTTGGGCTGACAGTCTGAATAGTTGCGATGAAATGCAATTAAATGAAAAATATAAGTAAAAAGATGAATAATGGTTTCTCAAGATTTTACTTATTTTTTTTCCCATCAGCTTTATGCACATATGCTTAAGTTAAAAATGATTAGTCAAAATTAAGTTCCCCCAAGCAACATTAAATAATTTTGCTACGTGTATATACTAATAAATGAAAGTTTTGCAGGTGGCTTTGTTTTGATAAAAAGATAATTCTACATGCTAGAAATTTGAAACTCTTGCGAATTTTGTTTAAAAACAAATATATAAAATAAAGGGGTAAAAACACTTTATATAACTGCACACTACCTTGGTTTCAACTGTCAAGTCTCTTCAAGTAGCGGGCAATAAATGTTCATAATACCATGCCATACTACAATTATTCAGCTATGGCACCAGAAGGGGAGGAGGTGCAAGCAAAAAAAAACAAAAAAACATTTATTCTACATCTGGGTTGTACAGACCGATAATGTTTTTTTTACTTATATGTCCACACTTGGATATTATCTCGGATAACAGATATATATAATCTCACTCTTCCTTCACTATCTCAGATAATCAAAAGTTTCTGGGAAATACTACATCTCAAACCAAACCTAAAAACTTTGAGGAACCCAGCCTTGTATATTGTATAAAAAACTGGATTTCCAAACCATGTAACAACAAAAGGAACCGATGTTGTAACCACATTAGACATACCAATTCATTCACAAGACTCAGTCACTAAATTTACTTTCAAAATCTGCCACAACTGTAGAAGTCATATCATAATTTATCTATTAAAATGCACACTATGACAGAAACAATATATGCAAAATTCTGAATGGTTCTTTCACTACAGAATTAATAATTATCGGAATTGGATCAAGTCTGCTCCCGATGAAAGATTATTACCTTTAGAACAACATTTCTGCCTAGAAAAACATGATTTTTAAAAGCCATGCAAAATTCACCATAATTGAAAAAGTAGAAATAGGCAGAAAAGATAACCTTAGAAAAATACATAAAGGAATCTAAAGACAAATGGAGTTTGTGCCTCAAAACACTTTGTCCAGATGGGCTTAACCACAAATTTAACAACACAAATAAGATTGATATAATCCCATAAATCAAGCTCTACCCACATTTCTCATTCACACAAGACAGACATGTTTGCAGAGTATCTATCTATATTTCTGAGATAATGTGCGCTACTGTCCTCATCTTTGTCGCCATATTTATTACAACATTTTGGCCCTTCAGTATCTGTTGATATTTCTGAGATGAAGTATTATGTACACTATTTACATTAATCAGACTATTGTCCTCATCTTTGTCACCATATTTATTATGTTTCGGCCCTTCAGTATCTGTCTATATTTCTGAGATGAGGTATTATGTACGCTATTTACATTATTTGGACTATTGTCCTCATCTTTGTCATCATATTTATTACAACGTTTCAGCCATTGTACACTCCGTCAAAGACACATGGCACAGTGGATAAAGGCGTTGGTTAGATCCAGTGACAGGACCCAAAGAGTGTAAGTTGAATACCCAGTTAAGGCAGTGGAGAACTTGCAGAGGTAACTGATAATTGACATCCATTAAAAAACATGGCACATGGAACTAGAACAGCCTACCCCAGTGAGCGAAATAAAGGGATAAGTCCAGTGAGCGAAATAAAGGGTTCAGTTCGACATTCCAACCACCTGAAGAAGGCCGGAGTGTACAACGGCCAAAACGTAATAAATATGGCGACAAAGATGAGGAAAATAGTCCAACTAATTTAAATAGTGTAAATTCTGCAGTATTAGCATGGTTTCAAATCTATTTGATTTGAAAATAGAAGAGTAAATGTCAGTGGTTAGGAATTAATACAAGAATTACTGATAGAATAGGTCTTGATAATTATTTGTTTAAATGCTGATTTTTGGTCCCTTTCTATTTAAAGAATTTATAATTGTGATTTGTGTCACTAAGCTACAAGGTTTCTTCTCTACTTAGTCCGACAATTTCCTTTTGTAAAAAGACAAATAACTCTGTAATTAGCAGTTAATAGACCTGGAATTGTCTCCCTTATACTATATATTTTTGTCTATTTTTTTATACTTAATTATTTAAAAATAATTTGATTTACTGACCTGATTGATTTTTATTTACTTTTTTTTTTTTTGTATTTTCCTTTATTCTCTAAGTTATAACATTTTAACAGTTTTGTGCAATAGTGTTATTACTGTATTAGGATAACAAACACACTGATATACAGAAATTGGATGACTTTTTTTTCTCTTTTTTTTCTTCTTTTTATTTTCTTTTTTTTTTTTTTTCTTTTTCTTTCTTTTTCTTTCTTTTTCTAATACAGATTTGATAAGCTTTCCTATTAACGTCTCTCTTCAAGAGTACCATATTGATAGATGTTTCATTTTTAACTCCTGGCATTTGCTTGTAAAATAATTCACTTAATTTTATCTTGAGATATTTAGGAAGTAGACTCATTTAAAGTATAAACTCCCTTGGTCAAACTGACATATTGTTGAATGTGTTCTCTCTCATATAGAGTAGTTCCCACAGTTACCCACACAGAATCCCCTCTCAGAGTCAATGAGAAAATGCAATGAATGTCTAGGGTTCTATATGAGCCCAATAAAAGTGTCAGAGCTGAGAAAGTTCAAGAAGATAGAGCTCCACTCCCCTACCATCGAGTCTTTGTCTTTAGCTCCAGATTTATGTATAGAAAAGGAGCAGGGGGATATAACTAGATTGCCTAAACAAAGAAGCTAATTTTAATCTATAACAAATAACTTTAATGCTGGTCACCTCCTTCTCTAAGTAAAATGATATAAAGAAGCAATAAATATTTAATTTATAGAGGTTGGGAGGGAATGCTTAATTATTCCAACCCCTTCCAAACCCTTCCAACCAAAAGATACAGGGTTCCCCACAAAAACAAGGAAATTTTAGATTTACGATATGATGAAAAAAATTAACTAATATATAAAAAAAAAAATAATTTTTAGTTTGAACACCATATCTAACATTTGTGTTTTTGTTCTGTTTAAGCGACTAAACTTCTATACTTTTCTTTTGTTTCAAATAACTGTAACAAAAATTAATCCTATTTTTATTTTATTTTTGAGGGAGGGTACCCTGTATGTCTGCCTGACTTCATGTCAGTTCATTGTCTGTTGTGGTTGATATAGAAGTTTTGAAATCTGACATTATGATTCCTCTCGCAAATCTTTTTATAATTCATTTTTTGTTGATGGGCCGAGAGTTGGTATAAGGAAGCCTTGAAGGGACAAGCTGATTTGTTAGACTGATGTGACAGAACTTATCCAAAATGTCACATACTTACCCACCCAGATCATGCAGACAAGTCCCAGAAAAAAAAATTTTGGTTTCCTTGTGAATGTGCAGTGGGCTTTTCCCAGTTTTTGGGTGCACACCGACATTAACAAAAATCAAGATGCATTGCAGAGTGGTCACTGACTGGTTAGTAGAAGGCTGGGTGAGGGGGCCATTGCATATTTACAAAATATTCACATTTCTAGCAAAACAGCCATTTGTAAAACTTTCATTTATTAGTATTTATATGTAGTAAAGTTATTTAATGTTGCTTGGAATAACTTAATTTTGACTAATAATTTTTAACCCAACATGTACATAGTGTGGTGGGGATGGTAACAATCTTGAAACTATTATTCATTTTTTACTTATATTTTTCATTTTAATTGTATTTCATCGCAACTATTCAGACTGTCAGTCCAATAAGTCCATAGCCTAATAGAATTCAGATTTCATGCTTTCATACAATTTTCAAAAATTTAAATTCAACATCTCTCTTCCTGAAACCTTTTCTTTTATTGTCCTTTCTCCTCACTAAAGTCTCATTCCTTTCGCTCTCTGTAACCCCTTGCATCTTAGTAGCATTATTGCCTACTTGGGGTAAAATGTGGGGGGGGGGATTATTAATGAAATCTAGAGGACCAAGATATGAAGTTGTACAAATCTGGGTTGTTGAAATAGAAGCATCAGGCTCAATGTAAAGGAAAGGGTTTGTTGAAAAATATTTGTCATATATTATTCAAACACTATTATAATGGATACTCATATTTGAAATAGGCACCCCATCCTTATTTTTGTTTTAAACAGTGTGTATTACATGTATCAGCCAGTACACTCAAAATCTCAAAGAAAATGTACACACCAGGAGGAAGTGGCGTTCTTCATGGCCGGATAGTGAGGCACGCCAGATATGGCAGTGGTTTCTCTTGTAAGGATGCATTCTCATTTTTTTTTTTTTTGTTTCCTGCCAGGCAACACACTTTCTTTACGACTTCTTGAGTCCACAGGCCAATAGATGTAATACATACTGTTCAAAACAAAAATGAAGATGGGATGTCTATTCAAATATGATTATGTATGTATGTATGTATGTATGTATATATATATATATATATATATATATATATATATTATATATATATAATATATTATATATATATAATATATATATATATATATAATATATATATATAATATATATATATATATAATATATATATATATATATATATAATATATATATATAATATTTTTTTTTAACATACAACATGTATTAACACGTGCGATACCCTGTCTTCATCGGTCAGCGGCTGATGAAGACTGGGTATCGCATGTGTTAATACACATTGTATGTTAAAAAAATATTTTATATATATATATATACACACACACACAGTGCAACAGAAATACCTCCCACATAATGGTAAGAATTTAGCTATCTGGAGACACCATTGCCACTAATGTCTTACTATTATGTGGAAGGGATTTCTGTTGCACACTCTATATGATTTTTTTTATTACAAGTCTGCACACTTATTGATTTCTTTACATACACAGAAACAAAGTGAAGTTTATGCAGAATGTAAATTTGCTCACATCTTGTTTATAGGTTTAAGCCAATCATCTTTATACAAATATAGCCAATCCTGCGCTATATATCATTAATATAGATATTATATTAAGAATTAACGTAACATAATACCAGTCTCTAATCTGGCTGTTCAGTTCGAAGGACTGAGCTGCATGAGTAGCAACCTGTCCCACTCCTGAGTAATGAGAAAATCCATTGTTATGGTCACATAAAGCAGGCTCAAAATTACTCATATTGAGTAGTTCTATTGTGACTTAGTCAAGATTAAAAATGAATAATAAAAATCTGTTCTGGTCGTACTATTCGTGCTTGCTGCCATTCGATGCAAGCAAGCATTGTATTACCATAACAATGGGATTTAAATTGTTCAGTGGCATGATGGTGATTGGTGTGGAAAATCTGTAGCTAGAGTTCAAATCCTGGCTGGGGTTGTTGTGTCATTTTACATTAATGACTTGGGAAAGGCATGAATCTGTCTCTTCCTCTAGCTAGAGGTAAAATTAGAGGGTAGACTAGACTTGGTTGGTCAACCAGTCTAGGAGAAAGGCAAATTTGAATTCAAGCTCTCCTATTAACTTATTATGAGCCAGCATGGCACACTAAGCTCCATCGCTGCCTACCTCTGACAGGCATCAATGAAAGCCTGAATCCTGCAGCAGATTTGAAAAAAAGTGAACTGAGGATTTGTACTGGATTTGATCTGCTTTAAGTGTGTCAGATGCTGGAACTGAACACTTGTAATTTGACCCTTGGATGTTAGAGAAAAAGAAAACAATGGCTTTTGTTGTGTTTAATACTATTTTAAGGTTGCCTTTGACATGCTTAGCAAACATTGAGTGAGATACATAGCAGTAATTTTTAATGTTTGCTTAACTTGGTTTCATGCTGATTGATTTCATAATTCATTTCAGCATTTATTTATTTTATTACTGTTTTGAGGAAACTTTTCCACTTTGTCATTTGTTTTTCATGGGAAGGGTTTTGTCCTTTCAAACTTCATATGGCATAAGTGATGGTTATGTTGATGTGACTACATATATGCATAAAGGAAAGGGCAATTTAAATAATTTTTTGTTTTTGTTTTGGGAATATAGTCTAGCAGATTTCGTTCAGTTTCTTTTTGTTCATGTTTCCATCACTTATCTTATCAAATATTCCACATTGTGTTAATAGATCTGCCAAATTTTAAAAAATTTTAAATTTTTAAATTTAAAAATTCCTTTTACATATATTATTTTTGTAATATCATCTTGCTTTCCTTTCAAAGCCATTTTTATGCTTTTAACATGTTATCATTTCTCTTTGCTTAACTTGTAAAAGTGCTGGCTATTATTTTTTGGGGGGGGGGGCTATTTTCCCAAAAAGCTGGTTAGTGTTGTTGCTTAAGTACACTTAGTGCTAAAATGTGGACATTAAAATATTGTTAGATATCAGTAAAGGCATTTACATAAATTTCAGTTGGTCATTAGTAATTTTAGTTGATTGATGCTGTTTCTTGCACTGATGACTCTCACCAAGTTAAAGGAAACTGGGATACAATTATATTTTCTTTTCTTCTTTTCCTCGGCCTTTTCTTCTTTTCCTCGGCCTTCTCTTCTCTCCCATGTACTTTTCTTTTGGCCACTTCCCCCCTACTACCGCCAAATGCTTTTCTTTCTTTCTTTGCTTGTTAAAATGCTAGCCATTTAGAGTAAAAGAGCTATTTTTCTGAAAAGCTGCTTAGTGCTGTTCCTTAAATACTTTTAATGCCAACATGAGGGCATCAAAATATTTGTAGATGGGTCAGATGCTTTCATTGCAGTTAAACCTAAGTGATGTATCTACGTGTCTGCATTTCTTCTGTGTCAGAAAAACATACCCATTACAGAAATGGCTTCCTCATCACAAAACTGTGAATAAAAACAAACAAAAGAATTTCTTTTAACCTAGTATTAGTTCTTTTATGTAGCATTCTCATTCAGGATGTATTTGATCATGGCTCTCCACAACTTCCTGTCTTTGGCACTTTTACATCCTTTATTGTGTTTTTCTCATCCATTCACTTACACTGTTTAAAAAGATTTACTCGCTGTTTCCACTCTGCGTCTTTTGTTTTCAGCATGTCCTGTGAATATTAAGTTCTCTTTCCTCATGTCCTAGTAATTTCAACTGTCTTTCTCTAATTGTTAGTAGCAGTTTCCTTGTAGTTCCTCTCTTTCTTAAAACTTCCTTTTATTCACATGTTCTCTCTCTGCATTAGTCAGTAGGACCACATTTGTTGCTCGGCCTCTTCACCTGTGAAGAGATTGTTTAGCATTCACTGTCATGTAAGAGATAAGTACTGCACAACAGTCCAACCCTCTTTGTTTCTTATGGCATTTTCCTCTCTTAATACTTTGCTTTCTTTCTGAAAGGCCTCTTTCACTATATATGGATGTGCAGATGATGCAATAGTACCTTGGTATTAAAAATCTGAGAGCCAATTCTTGAATTCCAATTGTTTGTTACATTCACTTATATACAAGTACTCTAGGAAAATCTCAATCACTCACTCCCACACAGTAGAATAGACTGCACTCTACAGGCTTGGTTGGTAACCAATCTAAGAGAAAGAAAATTCTGAATTTAAAAAAAAAAATGTATGTCTGCAAGAGTCTGCTGAACAAAAGCAAATCTTCATTGCTTTCCAGCTTGTTGGAAGTCCTCCTCTGTAGTTCCACTATTAGTTTCTTACCCCTTTTTGGCAAAGTACTTGAGGCTCTAATCAAAACTGAATTGGTCACTCAGCTTACTTTGTACAGCCTCCTTTCAGACAAACAATATGGCTTCTGTTTCACCAGGTCTACCTCCAATGTGTTAATGGCCATCAGGCTGTGGCTCTAGATATCTCAAGGGCATTAAATGGGATTTGGCATACTGACTTCTCTGCAAGCTCAAAGGCTGTGGTGTCATGGACAAATATTTGACTTGTCATTGTAGATGTGATGGCCAGCATAAGAACCACGTCATCTGTGTATACAGTCACTTTTTTACAATGTTCACCCTATACAAGGCCCAAGAGCTACTTGAGGTAGATAGTTACAGAGTAAGATGCAAAGTTTAAGGGGGATATGTGGGGAAGACAAGAGTTAACCTTAGACTGGAACACATTAAAATCATAGTGATCAGGAAAGTGTCCTCTTGGGAGTTGGTTCCACAAAGCAGCAGTTCCTGGAATGAATCTGCTTGAGTGGAATTTACATCTTGCCAATGGAACACAAAGGGAATGGAGGTGGTTTGCTGCAATGTGCATAGCATGATGGGCCTTAGCTGTGATGGTTAGGACAGGTGGAACTAAGGAATATAGTTCATCTGAACATGGAACTCGCGATATAGTAGTGAGAGGCTTGCAATATTTTGTCTGAGGAAAGGGGTGGTAAGGTGGAAGATTATTCACACCCAAAAGAATGCAGAGATGCTTTTAGACTCTATCGAGACTGGAAAGTGAACATTGGTTAATTCTGGCCCATATATGGCAGCAGTACTCCATTTTCAGTCTAATCTAGCTCTTGTAAGGTAGAAAATACCAGGAGCCTTGTACTTATTCAAGCAGTACATGGAACTGACCATTTTTCCAGCATCTTTTTTTTTCTTTTTTTTTTTTTTAAGCTTATCACCCCAAGCAAGGCTGGAAGCCACTAGCACGCAAGGGGTTACAGAAGGTTTGGAGGAAGAGCAGATAGGAGTGGTAAAGGAGAGGATGTGGAGAAAGATAGTGGATCGATCAAGGCAAGGGGTGTACAGAAGATTTGGAGCGAGAGCAGATAGGAATGAAAGGGGAAAGGATGTGGAGAAGGGAAGTGGATAGATCAAGGCAACTGGAGATGTCGATTGACGTTACACTTAAATAGTTGGGGGTTGTATTTGTCAGGGAAACAGGAATAAGGAAGGGAGTTCCACAGGCGAGATGTTCTTGAGTAATGGATCATATTTTTGAGTTCCACTTCAGGTCTGAGTTGAGCTTAAGTCCTAGTAGGCACTCAAATATTTTTGTAATTATGCTATTTCCTTTTTCCTACTAAATACCTTTTTTCTTTATATTATAGTTTCTTCTCAATTACCTGTATACAAGCAAGTGCTAAAAAGTTCTCAATCTGATAAACTTCCCAAACAAAAAAACTTGTAAGCAAAGATGCTTGTGTATATAAGTTAGTTTTATACAGAATACATATCTTTCACCACAGGAGATGGTATCTTGAAGTGTTTATGAAATATTTAATGTGCATCTAAAAACCAAAAAAATTTTTTTTTTTTTTTTGGTGCAGTCTAGCTCTCTCCTTAACCATTACAAATGACATCACTGTGGGCTATTTTTAAACTTTCAGCATTCTATATAATACCAGGATGTTACCAACAAAATTTTGCCAACCATACAGACACTGCATACTTCAGGATATATATTTAAATACCATTCTAGTCAAGCTGAAAACTTTTCAGAAAATATGTGTGATTGAGATATATAATCTTGTAAACATGTGTGCATATAATATGTAGAATGTATGCTTTTCACAGAACACAATAATATACTACACTCTAATCTTAGATAGAAATGATAGGGAGTGACACTTTTATCCTCGACAGAATACATAAAGTAATCTCATCAAAGACTATTAGTATAGTACCCATCAAAAATGCTACTGATGTTAATAAGTTTATTTGATTGTTGCTGACACTAATATGAGATTCTACTTGAAAGCATAAATGGTTTAGGAAGTGTGAAAGTATTGGGAGAAGGAAAATAAAAATTGTGTGAAGACCCTAAAAAGTGAGATTTTTATCTCAGGGTAGAGGACAGAAGGTAAATAACTAAAAATGGGGGAAATGAATCTGACAGCTGAGTGAGTGAATGTGTGTGTGTGTGTGTGTGGGGGGGGGTATCCTTTGAAATTGAGAAATGATAAATGGCTTTTTTTGTCTTTCTCCTCTCTTTCTTTTTTTTCCCCCTTTTCAGTTAACTTAGCAGTTTCATTTTGGAGGCTTCAATGTTTTAATCACCATAGAGAAACTTTTGCCTGATGCTAACCTCCAGGAGAACTCATTGTGCCTTTTTGGTCTCATATATTTCATTGACATGAAGTGGAAAGATTATATTGAAATTTAATCAATTGCTAGGTCTGCTGCTAGGGAAGTTGGTTCTTTGTTTTGTGACAGATAATTTTTCTTGCCAGAATCCATTTTGCACATTTATGAACCTATTATTCATCCATGCATTGGATATTGCTGCCATTTCTGGTCTGGTGCTCCTTTTATATATCGCAAGATTCTAGACAAAATCCAAAGAAGGATCTGCAATGTTATTGGTCCTAACCTGGCATCTCGACTTTCCCACTGCCATGACATGGCTTCCATCTGTCTCTTTATAAATATTTTCATGGCAGTTGGTACTTTGACCACATGAATTTAAGTGTACTATTCAATAGGCAAATAGTTCTTTGTTTTACTGTTGAAATAGCTAAATATTACCATAAGTTCTATTCTAACAGATTCTTTTCTTCTCGCTTGTGGAACTCTCTTCCGGTTTCTTACTTCTCTGTCACCCACAATTTTCAAAATTTAAATGCAACATCAACTGCAGTCGTCTGTCTTCTTGAATCCCGTTCTTTAAATTGTCCTTTTTCTCACTAAAGTCTTCTCATTCTCTTTCATTCCCAGTAACCCTGGTATTATCGTGAAATGTTTAAAAATATATTCAATGGTCACATGGGTGAGTGGTTCGAACATTCACATTCTGACCATGAGACCTTAGTTTGAATCTCACCATGGTCATTTTTTCAGGAAGCACTTTTGAAAACCACAGTATGCGTTGTCTCTACCCTCGTGAGGTAAATTGGATAGACCACTGTTTGGAAGCCATCAATAGTAGTGCTAGTACAAAGTCACAAGTCATCGTTTGACAGCGTTTGAACATACTGGCATTTTTCAAACTGCTGATCATGACAGATTATGCACTCACCCTCCAAGAAACTAAGGTCCACTAAGCATAATTGCAGTATAAACCATATGTGGGCATCTGTGGTGTTTGCTCAAACACAAAATGTGTATGTTAACCTGAGAAGGTGCAATGAGTCGCTCTCCTGGAGCTTAGCATCAGCCATGCGGATGGAATAAATATGTGCGTGTGTCTGTGTCTTTTTATATACAAAAATTCCCAAGAGGATAGAAACCAGGTAGAACTCAATCTCCAGGACAGAGTAAGAATATAATATAAAAGGCTCAAACACTAATATTCCATGGTTATAATTTATTACATTGGGATCGTAATCACAATCCAATTCATCAGACCTACAAATTCAAAAAGAAATCAGAAAATATAACTCCGGGTATAATTTTTAGGTCTTATGAATTGGATCGTGATTACGATTCCAATGTAATAAATTATAACCATGAAATATTAGTGTTTGAGCCTTTTATATTATATTCTTACTCTGTCCTGGACATTGAGTTCTACCTGGATTCTATCTTCTTGGGAATTTATATATATATATATATATATATATATATAATAAACACACACTATAATTTTGGAAAGTGAAAATTTCACTGAAATATTTCAAAATTTTCATTTGAAATGAAGAAAATATAAAAATTATGCTAAATAGTCACACTAGATGGGAGAAGAAAAAGGGTATGTCTCTAAGAATTAAGTGCTTCTCAATTTACTGGATTCCTTAGGTAAGGCGCAATAATAATAATGAAGAATGTGCTTTTTTAACAAATTAAAATCCTCGCCCAGAAAAGTAATTATGCCAGCATTTGTCAAATTTTTCTTAGTTGACATTTTTAATACCTTAAATAATTACCTGAAGCTGTTACAGAATGTGTGCTTTTGTGTGAAAACTGAGATAATCTGCAGGCTGGATAATGTACTTGTGGATAATAGAATGAATTTGATCATATGACATTCTCCTACAGAAAGGCAATGCAATGCCAAATTGTTTTGAAAATAATGTTGCTTTCCTCTATTAAAATAAAATCTTTTTGTCTGTCTTCCATGCCTCTTCAGGGTGCTGATCATGGCTCTAATTTCCTGTCCTTTGTAGCTGTTAGTAAATTTTTTATGTTTTTGTTATCTCGCCTAAACCTTGTTCTGCCATCCATTTACACAGCTTGTTAGGTAGGTTATGCACTGCTTTCTCTGTCTCTCTTGCTTTCAATATGCCTTGTGAGTATCAGTTTTTCCAACCCTCTGTTACCGCATTGTGTCCTAGAAATTTCAAATCTCTCTCTCACACAGACACACACACACACACACACACACACACACACACACACACACACACACACACACACACACACACACACACACACACACACTCTCTCTCTCTCTCTCACATGTTTAGTAGTATCCTTTTTGTTTCCATTTTCTCTAAAGCTTTGTCTTTGCTCGCATGTGCAGTCTGTTATTTTCAGCACCCTTCTGTAGAACCACATTTCTGTTGTTTCAAGTCTTTTCTTTATCTGATGAGATTGTCCAGCATTCACTGCCATATGGAAGGACTAATATTACATAAATATTCAGTACTCTTTTCTTTGTTTCTAATGAAATTTTCCTATTTCATAATACTTTGCTTGTCTTTTGAAAGACAAATTCGACTATCTCAATGTTCCTTCGGATTTTGGTGTTGTACTTTCTGTCCTCTATTAAAACACTTCACAGATATTGTAGTACTTGTTTGATATTGGTATCTTCAATTTGTACTTTCTATGTTGGGCTGTTCCTTTTACTGACAACCATATGTTGTCTTCTTACAATTGATGTTTATAATCAACAGCAGACTTAAATAATGTCTTTCATTCTGTGATCAAAGAATCTGGGATTTTGGAGGGAAAGGATTTTGGTTAAAATTTGTTAACCTTCTGTTGAGACAAAGAAAATTATCACTATAAAAGAAGAACAATAATTATGACCCATAGAGATGTTGCTGTACAAAATTATGCAGCCTTTTTCAATTGGATAAGATAAGCATTATTAACAAACTGAAATCATCTTTCCCAGACTATGCAAGTATTTGTCAAGGTTTTCTTAGTTGACTTTTAAAAACTAATAATGGTAATAATAGCCATTTTGCTACAAGGAAACATTTGGCATTTATTGAGTGAGCAGCCAGGACTGCTTTGTTGAAATTTATAAAATCTTTCTCTTACAACAATTTTTTTTAAGAAAATAAGTTTTTCATGTCCAGTAGCTGTTATTGCTCTTTCCAGTAATGATGGGAGTTTCCTTCCTAACCTCTTATTTGAAGTAGTGAGGAATGTCAACATTTTGATTATGTCATTATTTTCTCTTCGAGTTACATGCGTTATTCATTTCAGTTGTTGCTGCTGCTGTTTATAGTCCTCCTCTGGATTCTGTTATTCGGTAGTTCTTTGTTTGTGGACTGGTGATACAGATTCACAATGTTCAAAGAAGAATGATCTTTGCCAAGACCCTCAGGCATCGCTCCTTCAAAACCTAAAGGTCTAGAAGAATAAGAGCCAGATGCATGTGTGCAAAACTATATATTTAAAGTGTCTCTTTTATATTTGCGATCACATTATCAAATACGTTAATTTATTTTTTTCCACTTGAATATCTGCTCACAAATGTACTCTGGCTGGTTGCTAAGGTGTTTTACAGTGCTGTTCGATAAGTGACTCACCTGATTTTTTTTACTAAAAATATTTTTTGTCTATTATTTTTGGGGGCTAAAATAATTTTTAATCTTACTAATGTAAAGACCCCTTCCCGACCACCTAGGAAAAAAAGTTTATTCACCCTAAGGTATTCTATTGATAATTATAAATTTGGATATAAATGAGATTCAGGAAAAAACACTGTGCAAAAAAAGTGACTCAGATATCGCATTCTAATGATTAAACTGATAAATTTAAAGAGCTTTTGACAAAATATTGAAAACTATTTTACAATACACTCAGAACAATATTCTAGAGAATTCTAGAACAGCTTAAATTAAATCTAGCATATTTCAGAATATTCCAGAAAGCCTCATACAGTATAAAAACAGCTTGAAATAGCCACTCAAGTCATTAACCAGATGAAAGGTTACAAACATGCATCAGAACCACTTAAGGCATCTATTATTGCCCTCTCAAAAGCAGGCAAGTCTACGAGAGAAATTGCAGAAATTGCTATAACCTCGCAATCAACTGTCTCTCGAGTGCTTAGGGCACATAATGATGCCACTCCTGCAAGGAAGGAAACAAGGGGACGGAAGAAAAAGATTGATGATAGAACTGGCAGAGTAATCAAGAGAGAAGTTGCGAAGAATAGGACTATAACTAGCCAAGAAATTGCAGCCAGTCTAAGCGAAGAGCAAGGTGTTAGTCTTGCCTCTTCAACAATCCGTCGGTGACTGTTAGAACAAGGCTACAAATCTTGTACACGAAGGTTTAAGCCACTAATAAGCAAAGCCAACAAAGCCAAGGGACTTGAGTGGGCTCACTATTACAAAAATTTCACCGTAGAAGACTGGAAGAATGTTCTCTTCTCCGATGAAACGAAAGTTGAGCTAAATTCAAAGGATAAGGTGAGTCACTTTTATCGATCAGCACTGTAAATGTCCCCTTCTCTCTTAAAAAAAAATCTTTTTAAATGCAACCAACTGATTTTCATTCATTGCGAATGGATAGATGGATTATTCACTGATACAAAATTTTCTGTTTCCAATCATAAATTGGCCAGATTTATTATATACAAACTCGAGATTCCTTATGAGATGCTATCAAATTATTTTGTTTTCAAAAACGAAAAGAAAAAAATCTTTATTGACATGTAATAATGTTCTTAAATTTTCATTTTGCACATGAGTACCTGGCTCCTAATCTAGACTCTTAGCATGATAATTAATTCAAACTGTCACAAAAAGGGTACATTTTTTTTTTTTTTTTTTTTTTTTTTTTTAAGCTTATCACCCCAAGCAAGGCTGGAAGCCACTAGCACGCAAGGGGTTACAGAAGGTTTGGAGGAAGAGCAGATAGGAGTGGTAAAGGAGAGGATGTGGAGAAAGATAGTGGATCGATCAAGGCAAGGGGGTTACAGAAGATTTGGAGCGAGAGCCGATAGGAATGAAAGGTGAAAGGATGTGGAGAAGGGAAGTGGATAGATCAAGGCAACTGGAGATGTCGATTGACGTTACACTTAAATAGTTGGAGATTGTATTTGTCAGGGAAACAGGAATAAGGAAGGGAGTTCCACAGGCGAGATGTGCGAGACATGAAGCTATTGGAGTAGAAGAGACGTCTACATCTAACAGTTTCAACGGTGAAGGGGTGGGAACGGGATGCCAGCCTCGTAGGACGTTTAAGTTCATGAGGCCTAGGAACCAGATGAAAACACAGATAATCCACAAGTCGGATAATCCACTCAAATAATAAAATGAATGTTTTCATATGAACCAATGCTGAGAAGAGATTGAACCCTAAAATCCAACTAACCTTTCATAATTCATCCTCATTATAATCGTTAAACATTCTATTGCAGTCCACACCCTGGGTATAATGATAAACTACATCCGCATCCTGGGTAAAACGATAAACTACGTCCAACAGCAAGGCCTCTGATCAGGAGGTTTTGAGGAGCGTGGAACGATCTCTTAATTGCTGGTTTTCCCAGGTGCACCCTGACCCGGGGTGGTTGCACCTGTTAGGGTCCCAGCTATGGGCAAATATTTAACCACAAAACTGGGGTAAAAACACTATGAAAGTGTAAAATAGGTTTTGGTGCCAGGGATGCTTTGTAAAAAAAAAAATAATTACCAGCAATAAATTTTTGAAGAAAAAAAACTATTACCAGCAATACTTTTTTTTGAAGGAAAAACTATTACCAGCAATACTTTTTTTTGAAGGAAAAACTATTACCAGCAATACTTTTTTTTGAAGGAAAAACTATTACCAGCAATACTTTTTTTTGAAGGAAAAACTATTACCAGCAATACTTTTTTTTGAAGGAAAAACTATTACCAGCAATACTTTTTTTTGAAGGAAAAACTATTACCAGCAATACTTTTTTTTGAAGGAAAAACTATTACCAGCAATACTTTTTTTTGAAGGAAAAACTATTACCAGCAATACTTTTTTTTGAAGGAAAAACTATTACCAGCAATACTTTTTTTTGAAGGAAAAACTATTACCAGCAATACTTTTTTTTGAAGGAAAAACTATTACCAGCAATACTTTTTTTTGAAGGAAAAACTATTACCAGCAATACTTTTTTTTGAAGGAAAAACTATTACCAGCAATACTTTTTTTTGAAGGAAAAACTATTACCAAAAATAGATTTTTGACAAATCAAAATATTACCAGCAATAAAAATTGTCGGCATTAAATGACCCATTGAGGTTGATATGCCGTAAACCAAACCAAACCAAACCAATCTATTGCAGTCCTTGACAGGATATATCTGCCCCCATAAATGCTTCATCAGCCATTGTCACTGATAATGTATTTAAGCCCATCTCATATGCTATAAAATATATTTGTAGCTCGATTGTTGACTTGTTATTTATATATAGTAAATTAAGGAAATGTTGAGAAAACAAAGGGAGATTTGTTCATAATATCAATTTTAATATATGAAATATAGTAAAGCAATCAACTGTCTAAAACTAATGCAAGAAAAATGTAGTGGCTATAGAACCCCCCCACCACCACCACCACCACCACCACCAACAACAACAACAACAACAACAACTCCAAAGCCCATTTGGAAAGTAATTAGGAACTGCCTGAACTGATGAAAATTCCACGGGTGTTGACAACTAAGATTATCTATTATCACATGCTTCTGCTATTCTTCAGGGAGGGGGGAAATGTAAGTAAGATCTGTGGATAGTGTAACACATATTGATGCAGAGTTGAATCTGTGTTCTGTTCAACTTCCAAGCTAATATGTTGTATTCACTTTCATACTAATGTCCTTGAAGACATAAATTCACCTTTTCTCCCACTATTAGTTATGGGTTATATAGTAGGGTAGCAACTAGTCTAATAGAAGGAAAATTCGTAATTCCAAACTATGGAGAAGGCAATGAGAAACCTACTGTTATCTCTCATAGGAACGTCTGGCAATTCACAAATAATAAAGAAAGAATCTGGAATTATGATCAGCTACATCCTGAAATGATGGGAGTGGGTAAATATGTCGTATATGTTGCGGTTCATGCTGTATAACTACACATGCACACAAGGACATCTGTGAGTCACTAGTGTGATACTTATTAACTGAATTTTGATTGGAACTTTTCCTTGCATAAAATTCAAGCTTTGATTTGTAGAGAAGTATTGGGTTAAGTACCTTAACAAGGAAATATTTTTGAAGAATAAATATGCTATTTTAAAATTAATACCTTTTTTCTATTTCTATTTATTTTTTAAAAATTTTTATAGGCTATGGACTTATTGATGTACTAGCAATAGCTGTTTGAGTAATACAAAAAAATAAGAGAAACTAAAAATTAGTATTTCTGATTTTCTAAAAAAAATTTTTTTTTTTTTTTTTCGCCTTTAAAAAAACATCTTGATTTTTGGTCACATTTAGCAACCTGATTACTACCAAGTTTGCAGCTATATGACTGTGGGTACTCACTTCAGCAGTACATATTCTAAAATTGGAATGAGACAGAAGATTAGCATGGACCGACAATACATTTTTGAAAACTAAATGTTGTCACCAATATATTTTTGAAAAAAAAAAAAATATATATATATATATATATATTACCAGTGATATATATTTGAAAGAAAATTTTATCCATAAATAGAATTTTTGAATGAAAAATTTTACCAAAAATAGAATTTTTGAAGGAAAAATTTTATCAGAAATAGTTAAAAAAAAAAAAAAATTACCAACAATAAAAATTGTTGGCATTAAATAACCCATTGAGGTTATGCCATAAAACCAAAACAAACCAAACTATATGACTGTGGCATTGATATACACAGGTGTGACCTGGTGTTGATGCAGCTGCAGGTAATGAGCAACATTGCTCAAACAATGCAACTTAAGTTGATCAAATGTCAAGATGAAAAATGTAACTTTTTTTTTTTTTTTTTTTTTTTAATAAATCTCTTTCCTTTCTGGCTGTCCAGTGTGATCGGCAAAAACAACTAAAAAAAAAACTAAAAACTGCCAGTTCTTATAAGTTACATTGATGTTTGGTAACTGGTTTTTATTTTTTAATATTAAGAACTAGAGGAAGTTAGATGTTGCAAATATTTATTTTTATGGTTCCTGTTAATTTGATTGCCACAGTCATATAGTTTGTTTTATTAAATCTTAGTCTTGTGACCATAAGTATGATCAACTTTTAAGCCTAAGGGGATTTTCCAAGAAAATATCAGTAAATAAGTCAAATTGTTTGTTACGTCACAATACTGTTGGGATATTTTTGTTCTCCCTCTTAAAAAAAAAAAAAGTACTTTGTGTTTATATTGTATAGAAAAACTACTGACTTTTCTCTACACTAATTGTTGAACATGTACTGGTCCATTTGCTATGAGTAGAATGTCTGCCCATGGTCATTGTAAAGTGAGTTGCAAAACAGAGCATTTGAGTTGTATGCATTGCTGCATTGAACTATGGTATTCTGTTACTTTATTATCAATCCATGTCTCTCATTTGATTAAACCTGTTCTTCACTCAACCTTCTTGTTCCAGTGTTTCCTTACAATATTATTAACCGGAACTAAGAGCGTTATACAAACTTTAACTTGCACTCAAATTCCTGTCAATTTCATTACATTCACTTACATGTAAATACTAGGGAGATTAGACTGGGCCCTTTAGACTCCTGGCGTGCTAGTGGCTTCCAGCCTTGCTTGGGGGTGATAAGCTTAAAAAAAAAAAAAAAAAAAAGTTCTTCTGAATAGTGTGGATGGTTTTGCATATATATATATATATATATATATATATATATATATAAGTGGACATATATTTTGGGTTTAGTGACTAGTTTAAATGTTTTCAACATGGGACATTTAGTAATTAGAGAAGCACAGGCCAAGCAGATTTCCAATACTAATACCATTAGTTTAGGCGTAGATGTTGCCATTTTGGTCATAGAAGGGGATTTTGGTTGTGCATGCACGGAATAATTTTTTGAGAATATTTGGTTTGATGGATGGAGGTAGAATTGAATTCTTCGTGTATACATAGTTAAGGATTATGTCAATAGTTTTATCAAGAGGGACATTTGTGAATAAATTTTCAATGTCAAGGGACTCTAAAATAACTTGGGGTTGGTTTTATACATTTTAGAATTTGAAAGAATTTGTGAGTTGACATGATACTATAATTAAGGAATTTTGGTAGCTTGTATACAGGGGTTGGGATCTGGGAAATGATCGGTCATAGTGGGTATCTGGTTTTCTGTATTTTTATATTTCCATATAGGTATCCTGGTTGGTGGTCTCCAATGATTTTTGGGGGATTTTCATGGGACCCACATTGATGTTATTAGTTTGTTGATAGATCTTTTAAGGGTCTCCATGTGGTTTCTGTTTAATTTAGTGGATTTGGATCGGTCATTGATGTGTTGTAATTTTTTATGTTAGGCGCCTCTATCCAAAATTATGCTTTGTCAGCTTGTCAGATGATAATATTGGAATTGTTTTTTAGTTCTTTTGTGGTGATTTTTAGTTTTGTTAGGATAGTATTATAGTTGTTGTTAGGAGAATGGTCTTTTCAGCTTTCTGCCTTAAGGAGTTCTGTCAGGTTTGAATGAACTGCTACATCTTCATGGTCCTCAACTGTCCTGGGTATGATGATAAACTGCATCTGTGTCCTGGGTAAGACGATAAACTACGTCCAACAGCAAGGCCTCTGATCAGGAGGTTTTGAGGAGCATCGAACCACCTCTTAATTGCTGGTGGTAGCACCTGTTAGGGTCCCAGATATGTTATAGTTAACCCCGAAACTGAGGTAAAAAGCATTATAAAATATTACCAGCAATACATTTTGAAAAAATAATATTACCAGCTATACATTTTTGAGGAAAAAAATATTAACAGAAATAGATTTTTGGACAAAAGAAATATATTATCAGGAGAAAAAAAAAGTTGTCGGCATTAAATGACCCATTGAGGTTGATATGCCACAAACCAAACCATGGGCCTCTAGCTGGGATAGTGATTGATGTAGAATTTCAATTTCAGTGTTTGTGAGGAGTTCAAATTTGGGTTGGAGATGGCAATTTGGACCTAGATTTTGGAATTCTTTTTGGTAATCTGTTAATTTATGACTAGATAGGTTTAAATATTTATTACTACTATTGGGTAATAGAATGATTCCTTGATATAGTTTACATAGCTTTCTTGTAATTATTTGTCTATGTGTAAGTTGCTGACCATTAATACTTAGGTTGAGATGATACTGTACTTCCTTATATTCGGGTTCAGTCAAGGTGTTTTTTAGTGCCTCATTATGTTTGTGGATTTCATTATTTAAATGTTGGATGTCATTTTTAGCTGTTTTTATTTGTCGTATGACAAGGATTTTTTCTGAATGTTGTAGTGTTACTTTCCATCTTGGCTGTCAGGTTGTGTATTTTGATAATTGTGTGTTGATGTAGCAATCCCTCTTTTATACATGTTTTGTGAAAGACAACTGCCATGGTATTATCAAGGATGATTTTATTTTTACTTTTAACTGAATGTATGTGTTATGTATGTATTTAGTGTTATAGGAATGTTTTATTTTTTAAATGTGATCAGCACATTGTGGCTGCATTCATAAAAAAATGATTAAAATAATGGCAGCCCTAATAATAAAAAAAAAGCCAATACTCAATAACATTAACTATGAACATTTATATAGTAATAAAAATGTGTGTGTGTGTGTAATATATAAACAAAATTTTGTTTGAGTATAAATAAAATAAAATAAATTTTAAAACATAAATAAAATAAAATAAATTTTAAAATAAATAAAATAAAAAAATTTAAAAAATAAATAAAATAAAAAATTTAAAAAATAAATAAAATAAAAAAAAAATTTAAAAAATAAAATAAAAAAAAATTTTAAAAAATAATAAAATAAAAAAAAATTTTAAAAATAAATAAAATAAAAAAAAAATTTAAAAAAATAATAAAATAAAAAAAAATTTAAAAAATAAATAAAATAAAAAAATTTAAAAAATAATAAAATAAAAAAAAATTTAAAAAATAAATAAAATAAAAAATTTTTTTAAAAATAAATAATGTAAATCATTAGGGCACTAATGAGATTTGTTCTTTAGACAGCACCTCCCCATTTAACTATTTTTGATACCTGGTTAATAGTTTCATTCTTTCCTTTTTCTTGTCACTTTTAAACTGACATTATTGAGACAACATTACTGACATGTTAGGAAGGCTTTAAATGTTCATTATAGATGTTAACAAGACTGGAGTTCCCCAAATCTCCATCCCTTGTTACACCCAACAAGATTGTTGCTTTTTACAGTTAAGCCATGATATAAATGAATTTGTATATTTATAGCCAATCAGATCATTTCATCTTTGAGTAAAAAAACAAAATATTGAACTTAATGAAAATGATTTATGTTTACTCCTGACCTTTGGCCTAAGAGGCTACTCATTGTCTAGTCTGGGGGTGTAGGGTTAACTCCCCACACAATATCTCTCCCTCATGAGAGGGCAAAGGTCATTACTTGGCACCTGAGGTGTTCCCTAAAAGGAACGTACTGAGGAGACTGGACTGTTTTGATTTCCATGTAAAAGCTGGGAGTAAGGTACGAGTTACTATAGTTGGTTGGTCAAAGAGATGTCACTTAGATGTGTGCAAATGTTTTTAGTCAAAAATCTGGGTTTTCCACAACTGTCTGATGCCTATTTATAAGACCAGCTGAACTTTCAACTTCTGAAGGTTGAATTTAGCCGATTTGGCAATATAAGTTTTTGTATACATTGGTGGGCAAAACTTTTGGGCCGCTTTAAATATTTCTGTTAATTTTACCCCCAAATTGAGAGTGATTAGTAATATGCTTTTCACAGTATATGTTATAATCTTTGTGGGCCAGAAAACAAGTTGATGCATTTTTGTTAACCCTCTGTGGTGGATGATGAGCATCTGAAGCATAGTGATACTGAAGAAAGACCATACAATAATACTGAGCCATCACAAAAAATTTTATCAGTTTTTTTTTTTTTCAAAAATTGAACTTCATTACAAAAAGTACAAAATGTCAAAATATGGGGTTAGTAATTAGTATTGCTGCCTTTGGCTTGAATAATTACCTTGATTCAATGTGGCATTGAATGAAACAAGGTCCAGATTTTCTCATTGGGGACCCCCCCCTCCGCTTCTTCTGGCAGTAATCTCAAAGCACTTCAAAATTGTATGGTTTTCATTGGAGCACTCGTTTCTTCAGTTCCCACCACAATGCTTCAATTATATTGAGCTAAGGACTTTGTGCCTGTCAGTCTACCAAAAGTTAAACATTTTCATCCTCAAGAAACCTATTTGCACATGATGTGTTGCAGGGAACATTGTCATGCTGAAATATTTCTCCATCTTCATGATCTGGCAGAAGATTAGACCATAGTAAAAGAATATTCACTGTTTAGGATTCCATCAACTTTTACTAATTTTCTTCTTCCATCGCTTCTGCTTCAACCACATACCTTTATATATCCATCTTTTTGGTGTATCTTGCATTGTTTCTTTCTCCCACAGGTCTTCTTAATTATTCTCTTGCATTAGAATTTAACTTTGCATTCATCACTAAAAATTACTTTTTGCCACTTTCTAGCATCTCGTCAAATGTTCCTTTGACCCCTTCAATCTTCTATTTCAATATTTTTTGGTTAATGTTTGATTTTCTTTTTTTAGTTTTTTGTCCTTGTTTTTTTGTTTTTGTCCTCTTTTTTATCCTCTTTTTTTGGTGTCAATTTTTTTTATTGTCATTGTTTGTAATACTCTGCATGCTGTATCAACTGAAATCTCACTGTTAAGACTGCATTCATTCCTCATTTGTTTGGCTGTTAATTTTAATTGCCTGTTAGACTCTAATAATCTTTCTAACTTTTGTGATCTTCCTGTTTTCTTTGCACTTGGAACACTTCCAGTAGTAACAACCATCTTTTATATGGTTTGAACACAGTTGTTGGAAACACTTTCAGCTACCTGGCTCTCTCATTGTGTCATCTTTTCCCTTCATACTCAACCTTCATCTTTGTTTCAACAGAAGTGTTAGTCATGATTTTAATGTAACAAAAAACAAACAAATCTTTAACTTCAATGAATTGTCAAGTAACCTTTCATTCATATTAATAAGATGGAACAATTCCTTAGAAATTTGTATATTATGATTTTATCTTCAATTTTTCATTGGCCAAATATTTTTGCATGAATTTTTTCAGTCATCTACAAGAATGTAACAATTTATTTTCCGATCCTCAAGGTCCACAGACACTATTGATAAAAGCATCTTAATTTCTTAAAATAAACATGTGTAATCCTATTAGGTAAATTGATCCCAAAATTTTGCATACCAGTGTACATATAAGGAAATTGGTCCGCAATAACTTATGAAAATTACTTTTTTATTTTATTTTTTTTTTACATAGTAATTTAAAAAAGAAAAGGGCCAAAATCAATTTTTATCTGTCCATTTCATCATGAAGTGAGATGACATTAAAAAGTAATTATTATTATTATTGCTTAATTACCTTGTAAAATTTTGTCCTATATCTTAATATTACCCCTGCTCCCACCAGAAACAAGGCAACATGCACTGCACTTTTATTAATAATATCCTTTTACTGGAAATCTATAAATATGTTTTGACTGAACTCTTATTGCTGACTTTCTATTGTAAGAACTCTTCAGTTAACACTTTCATTGAAGCATGGCTGTGCTGGCTCACTTTGGAGAAAAGATATTACTATTTACTGGAAATAAAACACACTGGTGACTTATGGCCACCACCATTTTTGTAATTTTTAAAAATTATTTTATCTGATACACTGCAGACTGTTAAATGACCCCCCCCCCCCCCACACACACACATACAAAATATAAAAAATAGCTTACATTGCACATTACTATATATCTACACTGATTTGGAAAAAGCATTAGTTAGTCTGTGACGTTTGTTATAAACTAACATTTTCTGCTGTCTGGAAAATGTCTGTTATATGTATATGTGTGCGCATTTTATCGCAGTTACAATAGCATGTTTGTCTTTGTAATTTACGCCTGAAGATGATCGTAGAAAAGGTTGAAAATACTTGTGTTAAAAAAGAAAACTATGGTGCTTTCCTTGATGGATTTCATCTCAACATCAAGAAACTGATTAAACAACTGGAAAAGATTAGTATAGAAATAAGTAGACACAATGTCTATTATTCAATGAAATATGTTTGAGGGAAGATATGCTGCCTA
>OZ038499.1:98666171-98701171 GCA_964036315.1 Acanthosepion esculentum
AAGATTGTTTCAGCATTTTAGATGCAGTCTTCTTTTTAAGTGGGTATAAACACTGTTCGGAAACTGCTAGATCATTAATTTGCTTTAATCTTAATCCATTGAATCCCTGAGACTTGCCAGCCCATCTCTGGATAGATGAGTAAATTTCACTATTGACTTTTAACACAATAATTCTACCATGAAGAGCAGCAAATGAGTTGTACCAAGTTGCTTATAAAAACAGCCCTATTCTACTACTTGCAAAATGCATTTTTCATTGTCTTTATTTTTTCTCAAGTGCTTTACACTTTGTCATTATAATTCATTTTGTTTTAATTCGCTTGTCTTTCATTAATATTATAACTTGTCCATATTTAGTTCATTTATTGTTACTTATAATTATCAAAAAATCTTAGATGGTTTAAAATCCTCCATTTTTTTCCCCATCACTTCCCAATTCAATTTCTTTTCTTTGTAAGATACTTTCAAAGCCTACTTTGTATTTCCTTACCTCACTTTTGTCCTTTTTTTTTATCTTAATTTTGTCTTTATCAAATCAAATTATTGCAAAATTCTCTCTTACATACCTCTCACACTCTCGAGTTTGTCGTTGCTTGGAAATCTTCCATGTAAACAGAAACAGACTATCATCACTGTCGTGTCCATGTATTACTTAATATATTGTAATGTAATTGTCATTTTTGATAATGGCTTATGTAAGCCGAAAGCTTAGATAGGATTAAAAAAAATATGTATCAATATTGTGATTTTCTTTCTTCGTTTAATGATAATGTTATTAAGCTTTATCAGACGATATGAAAAGAATTTACATAAAATAAATAGACAACACTTGTCTATATTATTTAGTGAAACATGCATTAATGAAAAAATGCTGCCTAAATACACACAAAATATAAATATATATATATATATATATATATATATATATATATATATATATATATATATTAGATGAAATGCATGA
The DNA here is from genome assembly GCA_964036315.1 of Acanthosepion esculentum. NCBI lineage: Eukaryota > Metazoa > Mollusca > Cephalopoda > Sepiida > Sepiidae > Acanthosepion > Acanthosepion esculentum. Next base: position 98,667,136 of record OZ038499.1, read on the forward strand.
GAGCTAGAGGGTTTAGTTGAAAGTCTACTCTATCTACATTTAGTTTCTCTACTAAATTTTTATTATACCAATAAATACAAGCACAACTCTAAGTATATTTTTATGAGGATATTGTTGAAATTCAGACTCCCCACTCCTGGTGGCAAGTGATTATACTATAATTGTAAACAAAAATAATTTTATTATTCAGCTTTTTCCTTTGTTAGTGTTTTTTTTTTGGGGGGGGGGGGTCATTAGTGGTCGGGGGGGGGTCATTAAAAAAATCATAACTTTGGCTTCTGTCTGAAATGTTCAGCTGGCTGTTTACTTTATATGATTTAAAAAAAAAATGTTTAGTTCAGTTCAGATAACCTTATAGACAGAAAGTAAAGGTCTAGTTTGACATTATACTACTTTTGTCAATAAAAACTTAAAACAAAAAAAAAGCAGGAGAATCTTTCCTCATCGCTGAATACTACAAAGATAGGGGTAGGGGATATCAGCTCACCCTGAGCAGACTTTATAACCCCCTTTTCTTCCAGTAGGTCATATACTCCTCACATGCAAGTGAGCTTCAGTGCTTAGCACCTAGCTCAGGCATGATGTTTATGACTCAAGGAAAAGTTCTGCTGCTTTGATTATCTGGGTAGACATGTTTACTCAGGATTGAATGCATGTATTTTCTTTTCTGGATTGTTTGTCTCTTCATTCAGGATGCTGGAGGTAGATGTTTTCTGGGCAGGTGTTATTCACCAGATAGTCAGGTATTCAAATCTTAAGATAACCTCCTTAGGAGTTATTCTGTCAGCAAGTGTGTACATTTGGTGTTGCTATATTGCCATTTTGTGAATAGAATCTGGACCATGCAGTAGTTTCCGGTGGGTCCTCTTAATAATGAAGTGTTCAGTTAGGGCTGTACTCCTTGACCACTATAATCTGGTGAGATTACAAATATCCATTGTTTTAGTATGTATACCAGGAGATGTTGACATAAAGGGTAATGTGAAAGATGAACTAGCAAAAAAAAAAAAAATATGTGACCTAAAATAACTAATATAAAAATTCCATATACAGATTTTTTTAAAAGAAAATTAACTGTAGGAAAAACCAAATGACGTGCAATAAGAGACACATTGCCAGAAAACTGTGATATAGGAATAAAATGTCTCTGCGAACACTTACATTTGAACATGGATCACCAGAGAGCAAGCAGAGTCAACTTCATCTTGAAATAATTAGATCACATGAGATATATATATATATATATATATATATATATATAATTTGTAAAAGGCAGGATGTGTGTGTGTCTGTCTGTGTAACAAATGCACGGCCGCAATTTTTGACTGATTTGCACTAAAATTTACATGCACATATTCCAAGTTAGAGGGAAGGCCAAGACCAACTTTGCATTTCCCAACTCCCATCGATAGTGGAAATAATCAATTTTTTTCATGCTTCTACGACAGTTTTCATGTAGTTTGCAGCCATTTTCTACTGGCCAGAGTGAGGGCCTATAGCTGGCTGCCACGAATAAGCAGGAAGATTCCATTGGCCATCGTGAGAGCCAACAGCTGACTGACACAAATGTTAACTAGCATGCAAAAAAAATCGATACCTGCATTCGTCACAAGTGGGAAAAATTTAAATCTGTATGGCACTTTACTCCAATTGGCTCATTCGCTTGCTTAAGCTCAACGTTGATTCTGATTCCACAGAACTGGGTTGGGTGTGAAAAAGTATTTGTTGTTAACATTCTTTTTTTCATTTGGTTTTTCCAGTTACGAGTCCTTTTTTAAAGCTAGTTCTTTTTTCGTAACAGATTTAATGTTTAGTATAGAGCTTAGAAAATATTCGCAGTGTGAGATAGGCAAGAAGTAAGGCATGTAGCAACATTAGCACAGCAAAGAGCACTCCTTTAAAGTCAAGGAAGAGCAAAAATATTTTGAGTCAAGTGATAGCGATTGCTGTATGAGTCATACGATTTTTGAATCAAGCCCAGGCAACGCTGCTAGTATATATATATATATATATATGTATGTTGTTCATGATGACGGTAGTCTTTGAGTATAGAATCCAGATGTTGGCAGTGAATATTTCGGAGACGGTAGGGAAGCGTAGTTCAGGTTAGCAGTTAGCAGTGAATATTGGTAGCAGAGCGTAGTTCTTCCTTCTGTTCCAGTCATCTTTGGTTCTGACAGGTTCGCATTGGACGTTCGTAGAGAGTAACCAAAATGGCCGCCTTTATACAAGACGCATTGAATATTTTACGCCTCCTGATTGGTTAACCTTCATTTGGGGGAACTATAAAGTGAGTCCAGTCATTTGGCTTTGCTCACTAGTACATAACGTATCCAAAATAACTTAACAATACATATATATATATATATATATATATATATATATATATATATATATATATATGGGAATTAGCATTGTCTGACAGACTATTGTTTGAAAGTGTTACTATTGTTGTATCTGTGATTTACAAAGTCTGTCCTACAAACAGCATTATAAAAAAACAAACTTTACGAACACCAACAAAGCATCATACAGGAAAATACCAAACTACTAAAAGAGCAAAGAGAGGACCTTGTTAACTAGTGTTCATAAATGTAAAAAACATTTTATAACAATGTTGCACCTGGCCAGATAATACGGTTTCTAAAAGAAATAGGAATTTTTAAGTTCCTTCAAAAAATAGTTTATGTATGGGTATATATAAGAATTAGTTTAAATAGTTTAATCTGTTAAGTTGAACCGACTATTTAAAAATGAATTGTAGCTACCAAACTGAACTCCTCCAGTTAGAAAAAAAAAGTATCTATGTATTTGCCTAGTTGGTGTAAAATGACCCATGAGGGTTGACATGCTGTTAAACAAAATCTAACATAACCAGCCTTGACAATTGATCCAGATAGGGCTTACAAATACTACTTGGGAGTGTTGATATTTCATTACCTTGTCTCTTCACCTGTCCAATATTCTACTGTGTCTAACCATATCAATAGGAAAATCAAACAGTAGCTCCTACATCTCATAATCTATAAATTCTTACCTCCTCCACTTATATCCATAAAAAAAACACATTCAGTAACCCTGCATGTTGACTGAACAGTAACATTAGTTTGATGCGGTGGGGAGGAGAAAAGCCATTCAGTTTCCAGCTTTCAGAATGTATTTGCTCAAGATACTTAGGTTTGATACCCGACATCATCGTGTAGTGGAATCATAAGTTAAATCTCTCGCTTGCCTTTGGTGTTTGCGGAGGAAACCTTATTCAGTACCAGTTATGTCCTGAATATTGTTCGACCCATTCAACTGACCTTCTTACAACAGGGTGATATACTGTTCCAACAGTGCAAGGTTTGCCCATATGATATCTATGCTACCATTCAACATGCTCTTCCTGATGTTTAACAAATTTCTGGCCATCCTGGGTACAACGTTAAACTGCATCCAACAGCAAGGCCTCTGATCAGGAGGTTTTGAGGAAGCATGGAACCACCTCTTAATTGCTGGTGTTCCCAGGTCCACCCTAAACTCGGGGTGGTAGCACCTGTTGGGGTCCCAGCTATGGGAAAATAGTGAACTTCCAGGTCTTTTCCAGCACATTGAAACAATGATGTTGCCAGCTACACTTTTTTGAAACAATGATGTTGCCAACTATACGTTTTTGAAACAATGATGTTGCCAGCTATACGTTTTTGAAACAATGATGTTGCCAGCTATACGTTTTTGATATATTTAGTAAATACTGGATCTGGCATTAAATAACCCATAGTGGTTGATATGCCATAAAACCCCAAATAACCAAACCAAATTTCTGGCTGACACAATCTCCAGACCCTATTGAACCTGTGTGGGACATGATGGGACAACACCTGACTCCTCCATTTAGCCCACCTACATTACTTGATATATTGCATTAACAAGTGCAAGAAGTGGGGAGTAATATATCATAGGATAGTATTCATCATCTGTATAATCATGTGCAAGCAAGAGTACAGGCCTGTGTTAATGAATATATGCAGTGTATTAATATGGTATCTAAGTCTTGTTGATACATCCTTTATTTTGGGACCTGTCCCAACCCAACATACAAATAAAAAATTGGAGATACCAAAATCAAACTAGCGCAACAATTTAAATATTGGAAGCTTTTAACAGAGGATGGAAAGTGCAACACTGAAATCCAAAAGTGCATTGGAATAGTGAAAGATGCTTTCCAAAAGCTAAGCAAAGTATTAACAGAAAAGTTTCATTAGAAACAAAGGAAACTGTACTGAACTGTTATGTATTATCAGTCCTCCTATATGTCAGTTGGACAATCCCTTCACGGAGGAGGAAGAGACTTGAAGCAACAGAAATGTCGTTCTACAGAAGGATGCTGAACATGTGTACAATGACAGTTTTTAGAGAAAATGGAAAGAAAAAGGACACTTATACTTAACATCAGAATAAGATGAAATTTCTAGAGCACATAATGAGGAAAGGTTTTGAAAATTTGATGCTTGCATGACAGATTGAGGGCAAAAGGGACAGAGGAAAATAATGCGTAACCTATCTAGTGACCTTGAACAAATATATGATGAGAACAAAAATATAAAATTTATTAAGAGTTAAAAAGAACAGGAAATTGTGGAGAGCCATGATCACCAACATCCTGAAAGGACACAGCACATATATTTATCTGTATATGTGATCATCTACTGTAATCCTGGTATATTATCTGTACTTTTTTTTTTTTTTTTTTTTTTAATTTTCAGTATATCTAAACCTGTGAGGTTTTTAATGTCGTGTTGGAATGATTCTGTAATCTTGATGGTAATTTAGAGTAATATGCCTGCATTAAATCTTGTGAAAATGAGCATATTTATTATTGAGAGCATCAAAATGATTAGTTCTTTTTTTTTTTTTAGTGAAAAATTCTTTAAATCGAACACAGGGTTTTGAATACAGTACGTGTTTCAAGCCTGGTTAAATTTTGGTTCAAGATAATGAACATTCATGCCAACCAATCATCAACAAATGCCAGAATATGCGAGAAAATTTGGTAATTCCCCTATGTAGACTGTTACTCAGATCAATTACTGGGTCTGCAAGGAAACCCTCATCTGGGAAGTTTCTGATAGCATAATGTTCTGTCTATATAATTGATATTCACCACTGAATTAAGTGCTTTGACAAAGATTGTAAAAAATTTCTCTGATAATTGATTTCTTCATAAAAAAAAAAAAAGAAAGAAAATGTAGACTTATTGATGTACAATACATAGATACACACATTGGTCTGAAGATCACATTGATGTTGGATGCCTCTCCCTAATATATATATATATATATATATATAATTTTTTTTTTTTTTAAGCATATCACCCCAAGCAAGGCTGGAAGCCACTAGCACACAAGAGGTTACAGAAGGTTTGGAGGAAGAGCAGATAGGAGTGGTAAAGAAGAGGATGTGGAGAAAGATAGTGGATCGATCAAGGCTAGGGGGTTACAGAAGATTTGGAGTGAGAGCAGATGGGAATGAAAGGTGAAAGGGTGTGGAGAAGGGAAGAGGATAGATCAAGGCAGCTGGAGATGTCGATTGACGTTACACTTAAATAGTTGGAGCTTGTATTTGTCAGGGAAGCAGGAATAAGGGAGTTCCACAGGTGAGATGTGCGAGTCATGAAGCTATTGGAGTAGAAGAGACGTCTACATCTAACAGTTTCAACGGTGAAGGGGTGGGAACGGGATGCCAGCCTCGTAGGACGTTTAAATTCATGAGGCCTAGGAACCAGCGAAAGCAGCTCCTCGGAGCAATTACCGTGAAAGTATTTATAAAAAAGGCAGAGCGAGGCAACTTCGCGTCTGTGATAGAGAGACTGCAGACGAGATGACAGATCGGGGCCAATTGCATTGCATATCCGTCTCTGGATCTTATCAAGAACCCTGAGGCAAACAGCAGGGGCTCCTGCCCATATATGGCAGTAATACTCCATGCAAGGGCGAATGGTCGATTTATAGATTTGGAGGATAGATTCTGGGGAGAAAAATTTCCTGGCTCAGCACAGGGAGCCAACTTTCCTTGCTGTGGATGAAGCAATTGACTCGATGTATTTGTTCCATCTCAGATCAGCGGACAGCATGAGACCGAGCAGCCGCAGAGAGGAGCTCTCAAGAAGTTGGTCATCAGACATTCTAATGGGATGCAGGGATGGATCCTTGTGGTGGTTAATAGAGAGCAGTTTAGTTTTAGAGGCGTTAAAGTTAACCATCCATTTCTTGCCCCAGTTCACAACCGATTGGAGGTCCTTTTCTATCTGAGATGCCAGGTTAATTTTGCCAGCATCACTGGATTTGTGTTTGAGGCAGAAGTAAATTGTGGTGTCGTCCGCATAGATGCCAACTTAGGATGTCATTCACAGACAGTACTGTTTCGCTGTATCACAGCTCCTCAGTGCGACTAGACTTTCGATTGCCTCAAGCCAGGATTGAAAATCAACTAATTGGGTGTCAGCCAGAGCTATCTTCACTCGGTAGAGTTACACAACTAAATCTAGCGTATTGTTTTTACAAATGTAAACAAATGCCCATCAGCCAAAGTGCTCCATTCATTTTACTGAAGAGCTATATATATATATATATATATATATATATATATATATATATATGTGTGTATTTAGGCAGCATTTTTTCATTGATGCATGTTTCATTAAATAATATAGACAAGTTTATCTATTTATTTTATGTAAATTCTTTTCATATCATCTGATAAGCTTAATAACATTATCATTAAACAAAGAAAGAAAATCGCAATATTGATACATATTTTTTAATCCTATCTAAGCTTTCGGCTTACATAAGCCATTATCAAAGATGACAATTACATTACAAAATATTAAGCAATACACGGAAAAAACTGTGATGATAGTCTGTTTCTGTTTACATGGAAGATTTCCAAGCAACGATAAACTCGTGCATATGAGATGATGGAAGCGAAAATCGCACTGTAGCTCATGACGTCACGCATGACCACACGAGAGTGAAAACGAGAAGTATTAAGTATGGGAAGCCATTGGTATAATAGCCAAGGAAAAATTGAACACCCTTAACAGCAACAAACAGGACATCTACGATAAACTAAAAGATATAACTACCCCGGACCAACTGGAGGAAATTATGCATAGACTCACGGAAATTACCAACAAATTTGAAGCTCAACACCAGTTTAAAATTATAAAAAAACTGAATACATTATACAAAGGTACTATCACTCTTCCTAACAAAACTGATAAATTCATTAACCTTTCCAACTAACTAAGCACCAAAAAGAATTACTTAACCTTGGACCTAACTGTCATATATACCGTAAGTACAATTGACTGTTTTAAAAAAAAAGCATTTTTTTTCTCTATCTAGGTAATCTAGGCATTAATCACTTTATTAAATAGGTAGCAGTTTACCCTTAGGTTTTTCTTCTTTCCTTATTTGAGATTTTCTCTGGATTAGGATGTTAGGTCTTTCGGCAAGTTATCTGTTGGTTTCACCAACGTTTTTGCTTTTTCTTACATATATATATTAATAAAGTTATTGGTAATCCGTATGAAATTTTCAACAGGAGATAGATTTGTTGATATTATATAATGATAAACAAACAATTAAAAAAACCATAGGTGATATTTTATTTCATTGAAGCCGATAAAACATGGCTTCAAATCCTCAGACCTGTAAACCAAATCATATATATGGTGCAATAGATAAATTGTCTAAATTACACAAAAATGATAATAACGCTGACATTTCATTTTAACTGACATATTTACCAAAATTATGCAAAAATATCTTGAAATGGTAAAGAGTAAATTTATTCAATAAAATTGCCATTGGCTTCAACCACAGCCTTCAGATGACATCAGAAACTCCTGCAACTCTTCTGAATGATCTCCTTGTTTAAGTTGGTGAATGCTGCCGTAATCCTTGCCTTCAGTTCATCTTTGGTGTTACAAGGAGTCTTGATGATCTCTTGATCAACTGTGCCCCACACATAATAATCGAGGGAGTTGCCGTCGGTGGCCATATGTAAGGCGTGATGCGGTCACAGAAATTGTCGTCTAGCCATGACTGGGTTCTTCTGTTTGTGCGGTATGGTGCAGAGTCCTGTTACCAGACATGGGGTCTTCCAGCAGCCACCCTCTTGACCTGGGGACAACACTACCTCCTCAAGGCACTTGATGTAGGTCTCCGTCTTGAGTCTGAGGCCCTCATCAACAAATTTGAGTTCTTTATTATCAGAATGATCAGTGAGTTTTCAAAGCTGCCATACCTTCATAATCACCATTTGACTCCTCCAACTCTTTCCAAATCTTCTGCACTGTCCTCGGGTTGACACCCAAACACTCTGAAATGTTTGTATTGGAGCTTCTGACGTGAATGCCAAGCAGTAGAGCAAGCTGTTTCCAAATTTCTGGCAGGGAATTGTCATGGTGCCCTTTTTCTGATAGATAGTGCCCAACTGACCCTACAACACTGTGCAGTCAACAAAATCAAAAACAAACTTGCATGCATGAAAATAAAAATATAAAATGGTAATAATTTACCCATCGCACCAGTTATATATATATATATATATATATATATATATATATATATATATATATATATATATATATATTGCCTGACGATTGCACTAGCATGAAACGCTGTCGCCTCTAAGTGTTGACTTCTATGTTCACTTTTATATTTACACACGCTCTATCTCTGATATTGAGCACTTTATCCTATAAATATAGCACACTTTAAGACTATATTTCTTCACATACATACATACACACACACATATATATATATATATATATATACATAAATGCATATTCTTCAAGCAGACTGACAACACCAAAGATATAATAATTGAAACCCTAGCAATTAAACTGCAAGAAAACCTGTAACACTGGATGCTTGTGATGTGAAGTTGAAGTTATTTCCCTTGAACATAATTTGTAATTTAGCTGGATCATTCCAATTTCCATGCAGAATTTTAAATACACATTCATTCTTGGTATGAGTGAATTTTTTCTGCTACTTTGTGTTAACCGTACTTTCCATATCTTAGTGCTAAACCAAGTTAGGTTTAGTCATGATCTTAATTATTTTTTCTTCTTGTAAGGAACCCGTAATACTGAAAGGAGCAAAAAGTGGCTTAATCTGTAAAACTGCCATGTATTCTTTAAATGGATATTAAAAAAACAAAATCTATCATCAGTGGTTTATTAACATAATAAATGTACTTAGAAGAATGTATGTAGTATAGAAAGCAAATTCATGTAAGCTTCTGCAATAGGATCAGACCCCCATTTCTATCATATTTCACTGTATTTACAGTGGCAATGAAGGATGCTGCCTGATTTTTAGGCAACACCCATTCTTTTATGATTTCTCAAAGGTTGATGACGTATCAGCTTTTATTATATTTTACTCTTTATATTCATTCGACATTTCTCACTTTCCTCTGCTCACAATTTTGGATACATTTTTCTTATTTTATTTGGCAGTGATTGTGTGAATGATTATACATATATATACATATATATATATATATATATATATATATATATATATATATATATATATACATATACACACACACACACACACGTGAGGGAGCATGAAATTTAGCGATCCAAACTTTCTCTTTTGATGTGTGATATGGTGAAGCAGCATTTTTGTTCTGTCCTAATAACTTAGGCATTGAGCACTGTTGGTTAATGTTTAAGTAAGCTTCGGTCTTTTGTTTTTTTTTATTTTTATTTTTTCTTTGTTTATTTTTTTCCCATTCTTATAGTTATTAAATGTTTTTTCTATTTGAGTTTTTTGTTCACATGGCGCACGCACACACACACACACACACACACACACACATATATATATATGTAATGGAAGCCTTATTAATAAAAACAAACCAACACGTAATAATATTAACTTTGAACATGGACATAATATCTTGACCATGTTTTGAAAATGAAACATTTTATAAAACATACATTTAACAAACTATTTCTAATTCTAACAGTTAAAATATAATCCTTGAAAATGGCTAAATGTATAGCTGAAAGCGCTCGAATAAAAAGAACATTCGGACAGTTTTTATATAATTTATCATCCGAAAAGAAAAACATTATTAGATCGCATGAGAAATTGTATAAAAAAACTAAATAAAAGCACCTTGTCAGTCGTTTTTAATGAAATGTGCATGAAAGAAAAATTGCTGCCTAAATACACCAATATATATATATATATATATATATATATATATAAAAGGCTCAAACACTAATATTCCATGGTTATAATTTATTACATTGGAATTGGAATCATGATCCAATTCATCAGAACTACAAATTCAAAAAGAATTTTTAATTTTTTTTTTTTTAATTTTTAGGTCTGATGAATTGGACCGTGATTATGATTCCAATGAAATAAATTAAAAACATTGAATATTAGTGTTTGAGCCTTTTATATCATATTCTTACTCTGTCCTGGACATTGAGTTCTACCTGGATTATATCCTCTTGGGAATTATATATATATATATATATATATATATATATATATATATACGCTCACTTACATTCTCCCATTGCTTGACAAATGAGGATTGAGCAGCTTCATTTTTATTATTAGAACCAAGCAACCGAACTACCTGCATATATGATTTGACTATCATCGTCTAGGAATGAACCACACGTTTTGCAGAAATGCAATACAAACTGGTGCATATATTGTGCCACAAGGTTACCAAACAAGCCTAGTCAGGCTTGAATTCAGAGTAGTCCTTCTAGACTGGTTGCCAACCAAGGCTATAGGGTCCAGTCTGTCTTGCTATTTATCCGTAACTGGGGAGGAGAGAGAAAGGTATTCGTGCGTAATTGAATGTAGCAAACTCTACTGAAATTCAAGCTCGGCTCTCAAATTTCTTGTTCTGAGCTGCTGTCTATTACTCCATTGTGTGTGTGTGTGTGTGTGTGTGTGTATATATATATATATATATATATATATATATAATGAAATGTTTACTTATTGGAATGCAGACAAGTGAACATTTAATTTTATTATTAATACTACCTTGATATTGTTCACTATAATTACAAAAACTCTTTGCTGTAAAAATAAAAAGTTAACTTCTAGAGATATATATATATATATATATATATATATATATATATATATATATAGTTTTGACTTCTTGCCTTAATAATCTACATTTTTCTTCTCTCCCATTCTACTCTTTGCTTTTAATCAATTTAAGGTCAGTAACTAATTCCTTTTAAATTAATGGCTTCAATACAAAGTGTAGATATGCATTTAAGAATGCAACTTACATACATTTATACTGAGTGAAATTTGCCAGCCCCCTAGATATCTTGTAAAGCAAGAGGAATGCACATATAGATATAGTCAAAAAGCAGTTTGATAAGTATAAACCGTTCTAGTTCGTTTTATTTTATCTAATTGTCCTTGTAGAGCGTGTGCTTTATGATTGCAACTGCGTAACAATATGAGCTTAGACTTACTAATAACAATATAATGACTTCTGTTATTTACGCCCTGACCTGTTTATAGATATCAATTCAAACAATTTGTTATTGTGATTTAAATGTCCAAAAAGAGAGAAAAGAATAATGAATATTCATTTTCTGTTGCTAAATGACACACACGTGTTTTACTCTCTTTACCTATAGCAAAGCATAACCTGATTATTTTCAAATAGCAAATGATAATCCGACACCAGTGAGAACTGGGCTGGCAAAAATTTATCATTCGACATATGTTGAGACAAAATGATTTTTTTCCACTATAAATAGAAACGATGTTTACGACCCATATAGATGTTGCTGTGCTGCAAAATTATTTCTCTTTTTCCAATAGTTGGTAATGACTTTTCAAGCAAGTAACAATTCAAGTATTTGTTAGTTTTCTTGGTTGACATTTTTAAAACCTCATAATTGTCTCATTGTCACAAAAGGTGTAGATTTGAATGAAGACACAGTCTGGATAGTCAATTCAGATAATGAATTGTATTTTATGGAATATTTCCTACATAATGGCTTGTCACAGAAGACTTTCTATTTATTAAATTGTTTGAATTGTAATGTTGCATTTTGGAGACATTATCATCATGATGATGAAGATAGATAGAAAGATAGATAGAAAGATACATCAAGTGTAAAAGAAAATAGATTTGGCAAGAAAGTAATTGTGATTATTAACAACAAGAAACAACTGAAATAATCAGTCTGGGAAGTTTTTTTTAACCTACAATGGAAAATATGGCACTGAAATCTGAAAGTGACTTGGAATAGAAAAAACTGCTGCAGTAAAGCTGAACTACAGGTTTGAAATAGCCAAGGTTACTTTCATTTAAGAATTGTGATGGATTAATTTTGAAAAATTAAGTCAATATTTGCAAAAGAAATGAATTTCAACACATGGAGTTCTCCATTTATAAAGAGATCACATAGGGCAAAAACAAAGAATTACAAAGAATGAAACTCTTTTGTTGTGGATCAGTTTTCCTATTTTATATTAATAGAATCTCGTTGGATTACTTACCCATGGATTTTTACATATATCTATCTATCTATCTCTCTCTCTCTCTCTCTCTATATATATATATATATATATATATATATATATATACATATATATATATATGGACATTTTTATATATATTATGTTTAACGTTCTTTTTATAGATACAAGTATTTAAGCAAATCTATAAAAAGAACGTTAAACATACATAATATATATAAAAATGTCTTTAAATAAATTGTCAGACTATGTCCAATTCAAAAAAAATATATATATATATATATATATATATATATATATATATATATATATATATGATGAAAATGTGGAAAAGACAGAGCAAAATCCGAATATGTGAGTTTACTGTTTTTTATTTTGTTTTTTTTTTTTTTTCTGTCAACGTCAGACGTTTCGGTCTAATAGACCATCTTCAGGACATGGTTAATGGATACATATTTATATTAAATTTAAGTTAAATGAAGAGACGATATATACAGGACTAGTCAGAAACAGAAAAACTGAAATTCTGACTAGTCCCGTATATGTCGTCTCTTCATTTAACTTAAATTTAATATAAATATGTCTCCATTAACCATGTCCTGAAGATGGTCTATTAGACCGAAACATCTGACATTGACCGAAAAAACCAAAAAACAAAATAAAAAACAGTAAACTCACATATTCGGATTTTGCTTTGTCTTTTCCACATTTTCATCATACCGTCGGATCTACATCCACATATTTGCTTACATATATATATATATATATATATATATATATATATATATATATATATATATATATATATATATATATATATGTGAGATCATTAAAAGAAAACAAAAACTCATACTTAGCTCTTGTGTATGTTTGATGTCCACATGGTTTGTTTGAAATTAACTAGTTGGTTTGCCAAGCAGCTGTCTTCTCTTCTCCCCCCCGCAAAAAGAGGGAGATAAATCTTGTCCTTTAATACTGCTGATTGCCATGCCATCTAGCACATGTCCTAGAAGAGATAGTAGTAATACTCACAATGCTTTCCAAAAACTAAAAGTATCAAGAAATGGGGAAAATTGTATTAGAGATGAACAAGAGTACTCGACTGCTATGCAATATCCATCCTCTTGTATGGCAGTGTATGCTGAAAAATTTCATCACAGATAAAGGAAAGACTTGAGGCAACAGATGTTCTACAAAATAATACAGAGATCACTATAGACTGATCATTTAAAGAACAAGGAAGTTCTAAGGAAAATGGAAATGGGACAATTAATCTTAAAATCACACAGTTGAAATTTCTTGGACTAAAAGGAAAAAAGACTTAGTTTACCTTTTCCATCTTCCATACACTTCACAGGAATTGTCTTTAATATAGAAGAATCCAATTTTTTTCACTACATGTTACATTACACACAATTCAAGCTAAATTCACTATTTTAATCCAAATTCTTGACAGTTAAGGGTTATAAAGTTTAGATTATTTTAGCATATTACTAACATTCAAGTTCAGTTTTAATTGAAATATGGGATTAAGACGTCTTCACATGTATATTACATAATAAACTCAATTTATATTTAATATTTTAGTGGGGCCTCAGAAATCCTGACTACAACCACTGCAGTTAAGGAAGACCTCCTCCCCAAAAAGAGCCACCTACCAGGTAGATATTTGTAGAGTTGGCTACAGACGACTAATATTTACAGAAAAATTAAATAACCTAACAAGGGTTGATATGTTATAAAACTAATCAACTAATGTTTAATATTACAGTAACATGGAATTAGGCTAGATACAAGTATTGGTAGTTTAGTGTCTGGATAAATATTAGTCTACCAGTTGATTCAATTTCACATACAAGACTCAACAAATACTTTTAAGCCTATTTTTGTGGGGAGGAAAGGAGGAGGGGGTCTTATACACCGTCAAAGATATTGTACGATATGCTCCAAAAATAATGCTGCCTCTTTATTTCTGCAAAAACTACAAAATTCAGAGAGCATAAAGCTATTACATAGAACAAGTTTTCTGCTAAAAAAGCAAAAAGAAAACCTTGCTTTATCTCAGTCGAGTATCCGAGTAGACGAGCTGTGCAGGTCTGCTCAGAATGTGGTTTTTCATGCACATCGCTATAATGGTGGAATTAGCTGTTTCCATTCATTGACTGAACAGTTAACATTACCCTCCATTGAAATTCATAGAATCTTTCTCTTAAAACAGTTTCTTAAGAAAATAGACTGCTTAAATTCAAACTCTTATATAATCCTTCTAGCATTGATTGGAGATTCCTTCCTAACCTTTTGTTTACGGTCATGTGGAAAGTCAACATTTTGATTATATTATTATCACATGTACTAAAATGCATATACAACCTAACCATATTTACATTCACTATTTGGTCTCTGTAAATTTTCAGCAAATGTGTAATTTTCCCAACATGAATGAATTCAATACCCCCCTACCAGATTCATATGCATTTTCGTGTTGGATGATATTTTGCCAAAGTGATTTCTGTAATAAGGTAAAAAAACCAAAATCATTTCACCCCAGTATGCCACTAGTATGCATGCGATTACAGGGAGTAAAAGTGAAAGAAGACTGAGACTAGGAAGCATTAAAGAAAGGACAAAAGATAAAGAAGATAAGGTTAAAGAAGACGGAAGATGGCAACTGATATTGCATTTAAATCTTTGACAATTGTATATATTAGGGAAGCAAGAAAACTGAAGAGTTCCACAGGTGGGAAGTGCAAGAAAAGAAATTGTTGAAGTGCCGGTTGCATTTAGCTATTTCAACAGTAAAAGGGTGGGGCCTAGTTGCAAATCTAGTAGCATGCTTAAATTCATGTATTTGAGGCATCAGAGAGATTTAATCTCTACAACTATACCACCAGAGGAGGCACGGTGGAGTAATGGATAACGGCTTGGATTGAGGAATCGTAGAGCCGAGTTCGAATTCCAGTCGAATCCGTTACATTCACTTACGTGCTAACACCCTTGGGAAAGGTGTGAATCCTCTTCTTCTCCCTCCAACTATGGGTAAATAGCAGGACAGACTGGGTTCTATAGCCTTGGATGGCAACTGGTCTAGGAGAAGGTCAACTCTGAATTCAAAACCATTCGCTGTCTGCACCAGCATCTGGCGGCCTCTTGGTTACTCCTGCCTCTGCGTCTGTGGAAATTCTGCGGCAAGTAAGAGCATATTCCTCCCTCCACTGGGATAGCACACGAGGTGTGGGGACCGCGTGTGAAGTTCAAACTCCCTTGTTACTCCGTTTCAAGAATTCACCGCCATTGGAATCAGGAATGGCTGTCGCTCGTTTCAGCATTGGCGATGGATCGCCGTGCTTGGTCGGCCTTCGTTCTGGACGCGGTGAATTCCTTGGAAGGAGCCGGCTTAACCGATCCAGGGTGAATGCCGCAACATACATGCATACATACTATACCACCAGCAAAAATTAGTTTTGGCCCACAATATCATTACTTTTAAAGTGACTTTCATATATCCATATTACAATAAGTTACATAATAGTAAATCTGTTATAACTGATTGAACTGTAACCCTAGTGGTATTCAATCTTGTGCATAACCGCTAAACTATCACCTAAGACAATTACGCTATTATGGTTTCTCTTATTTCAAAATATCACTTAATGACTAGAGCACTTTAGAGTCATCTGGAAATAGATCATCTTCATTAGAAGCCTAAAATGCATTTACAGTAACCTTTTGGAACCAGTCCATTATAATATGACTGTTGGAAATCTCCGAATTGATATTCGTAACACGTGTACCATAAAATAGCATTGTGGTTAGAATAGTGAACTGTTGAATTAAAAGACACATAGGTTGCAGTTTTACAAGTTTACAATATATATATATATATATATATATATATATATATATATATATATATATATATATATATGTGTGTGTGTGTGTGAACATTGAAGTCAACACTTAGAGGCGGCAGGCTGTTTCATGCACAAACAAAATCATCAGGCCACGAGTGCTGTTATTTTTCTCAGTTATTTATATATACAGGTCAGTGGTGCATTGTGGGTCATCTATTTTGGCGGTTATTTTGCCGGAAGTCGTTTTTTTTTGTTTATTTATTTATTTGGGTTAATTTATTTTGCTTGTTTTTATTTATTTTTATTTTTTATCTTATTTATTTATTTTTATTTCAATCGGTGTTTTATTAACATAGTAAAAATTTGTTTGTATCGCTTATTTAATGGTTTTGTTTTGGTTTGGGAAGATAATTAAAGATATTTATTCAATTATGGGGATATATATATATAATTTTTTAGAAATATTTTGACTAATTTAATTGGTTAAAATAGAAGACCTTTTTCTTAAGCAAATGCTTACAGTGAGTCAGGGCGTGTAGATAATAATATAAGTGAAATCAGTGAGTCAAACATTTCTCTTCTTTCATTTCTCTTTCACTCCTATCTGCTCTCGCTCCAAATCTTCTGTAACCCCTTGCAATGATCTATCCACCATCCTTCTCCACATCCTTTCCTCTGACACTCCTATCTGCTCTCGCTCCAAATCTTCTGTAACCCCTTGCGTGCTAGTGGCTTCCAGCCTTGCTTGTGGTGAAAAGCTTTAAAAAAAATAAAAAATACTATTACTTGACACTTGCATCAGCTTGTAATGTTCCTCAAGACATTTACTGATACATAACTTTGATTATTACAGATCAAAACATATTTTAGGAACAAAATGAACACTGATTTGTGTCAATATTTAGGGTTTTTTTTTTTTTTTTTTTTTTCTAATCTGTAAATTATCATGTTTTCTTGGGAAAGATAGAGTAGTTTCTCTTTATCATTTCCATGATCTGGAAATCATTTTTCCTTCTAGACTGGCTGCCACCAAAGGCTAGACAGTAAAGTCGTCTTTGCTATTTAGCTCATAATGTTCTCCCCACAACTGTGGTTTAAAAAGCAAGGTAAACTGAGCTCCCTAGCCTTAGCTAGCTACCAGTCTAGGAGTAGAACAAATCTGAATTTTAAACCATTGAGAAGCCATTCCACTATATTAAGAATTCATAACAGTTCAGATATGAAACGGAATCTGGAAAGCCATGATTGTCTACACCCTGAAGGAACATAGCATTAAAAAAAAAAAAATAGTTGTTAGAGCACTCAGATTAATCCAGCCTCATTCATTTGGAGAAGATTTCCTGATCACAAAATTAAAATTTTTTTTTTTTTCTGAATTTTTCCTTTCAGATGAATATTCAGGAAATATTACATTTTTCTCATTTCTTGGTAAGATTTGATTTGTTTTTTTACAGCTTATCTATGCTCTCAGTTATTTAACACTGAAACATTTCAAATTGTAAATTTTTTTTTTTTCTTAGGAATTAAAATTGCTTCAACAGTTTTTGAGAATTGCAATGATTTTTCCAAATACAAATACTACTATTTTACCCATACCTTTTCCAAGTGTATTTGTATGTAAGCGAATGTAACAAACCAAACTGGAATTTGAACTCTGCTCTCTGATTTCTCATTCTGAGCCACTGTCCATTACACCACTCGCATATCTTCATTTCAATGTAAGTAAAGTTCAACACAAATAGCAATTTCAATACGTCAATCGACATCACCAGTTGCCTTGATCTATCCACTATCCTTCTCCACATCCTTTCCTCTAACACTCCTATCTGCTCTCGCTCCAAATCTTCTGTAACCCCTTGCGTGCTAGTGGCTTCCAGCCTTGCTTGGGGTGAAAAGCTTTAAAAAAATAAAAAATACTATTACTTGACACTTGCATCAACTTGTAATGTTCCTCAAGACATTTAATGATACATAACTTTGATTATTACAGATCAAAACATATTTTAGGAACAAAATGAACACTGATTTGTGTCAATATTTAGGGTTTTTTTCTTTTTTTTTTTTCTTTTCTAATCTGTAAATTATCATGTTTTCTTGGGAGAGATAAAGTAGTTTTTTATCATTTCCATGATCTGGAAATCATTTTTCCTTCTAGACTGGCTGCCACCAAAGGCTAGACAGTAAAGTTGTCTTTGCTATTTAGCCCATAATGGGAGGAAGAAGTGGACATGTGCCTTTTCACAAGGGCAGTAAAGTGAATGTAACAGGCTAGGCCAGAACTTTGTTTACCAATTTTGTTTTTCATGCCAAGAACTGTTAACATGCACATCCTAATTAATAAAAAGCTAAGTTTAATAAAGGTTAAATAAAATAATTACCACACATTGAAATTTTCTCTAACCAAAATATTAAACTTAGAACTAGTCATATTCTTAAATAGCCTCATCAGATCTGGATTCTGTCATGTGTGTCATTTAACTAGTTCAGAAATATCTCAACTATCAACCGTTTTCTCAAATCAATGATTGAAAATGGTTGGAAGCAAATGAATCCTCTTTGTCTTAAAGAAGACAATGCTTCATTAGATCTTATAGAACAGCGCTACACACTCAACAATAAAAAGCTTTATCAAACGACAAAAACAAAAAATACATCACTTAAACATTTCCAACAGTAATAAATAATGTTGGATAAAAAATTAAAAAAATCTATATTACCGACATAAATATTGATACTTAAACATTTGATGATATAGAATTTAGCCTGTTAAAAATTGCTCTGATACCAGATTACTGCAGATTTTGAGCAAAATTTTTTTACAAATTGTCATTTTCCATTCCTTTGGATTTCATCCAGTTTTATTCATAATTCCGTTTGAAGAACACCTACAATGAAGTATAATTTTGCATGTTTCATGAATTCTTTACTGGCTACTCTATTAATATTGTCTTAAACCAATGAATGGTGCATCTGATGTTGAAATAAAGAACTTTGCTATCTATATTATAATGATCTGAGCATTTCATACCATAAGACAGCAAAAATGGCACATTGTAGTGCAATATTTGTTATTCCATTTTTAATTGTAGTATACAAACTTGGATAATAGAGAAATTTAACTCTGACTACTAATTCCCAAGTAATTATAAAGTAAAGTATAAGGTGAAAAAAAAATAATCCCCTCAGAATTTTCTTAGGAAAATAAGAAATAATCAGGTAAAAATCCAGACATGTCTGCATTCTCTTCCATAAGCCATAATGGCATACGTGGGATAACACTTTAATAATAAATTTTAGTGATAATTAGTTTTTGTAAATTATTATAAATTATATAAATAGGCAATTACTTTACATTGATTGGAAGTTTTTGAAAATGGCACATTTAAAATAAGATAATAAAAATCGTATTATTGTAGATATTTTAGCATAATAAACAAGCAAGTACAAAATTATGTTGGTGCAAATAATCCAAAATTGTTTTAAAGTTAAAAAAAAGTCGTAAATATGGGGGGGGAAGCAGCAAAAATAAAAATTTAATAAACTGTATGCAGCTGTAGACTTGTTACCAAATCTTTAAAAGTTTAAAGGATTTTTTTTCTGCTTTTAAAACTAATGTTCCTGGCAGTCTGCCAGGAGGAATCATTGGTGTTAGTTATTCCAACTATTCCCGATGCAAGAACCAGAATGGAGTGACTGAAGAATTGCAAGGAAGAAAGAAATCTGTGAGTCATTCACTTGGGAATCAGGAATGGTGATGGAAATGAAGAAACATAGAAAACTTACATTACATGCTTCAAGACTTCAACATTTTTTTGGTTTCTTCTTCCAGACACACTGTTCATCCCTAAAATGGTAAAAGTTCCTCATTATTAGGACATTAGCAAAACAATGTCTAAATCTTAACCATGGCCAACACAATTGATTTTATTTTTTTTACACTTCCTTCTGACCAAAGCTTTGCTGCCAAAAATAATGGGAATATGGTAACTGTTAGTAAGTCTTCATGACAACAGAATTTGTGCAAGAAATGATAATCCAATCAAACACTTTTACCTGATGAAGGAAAATGGTATAGTTTTGCATCAGAATTAATCTTTTTTCTTATTTTTTTCTTTCTCTTTTTCTTTTTCTTTTTTTCTTTTTCTTTTTTCTTTTTCTTTTTCTT
This sequence comes from Acanthosepion esculentum, assembly GCA_964036315.1. Lineage (NCBI taxonomy): Eukaryota > Metazoa > Mollusca > Cephalopoda > Sepiida > Sepiidae > Acanthosepion > Acanthosepion esculentum. The sequence goes on from OZ038499.1 coordinate 98,687,703, forward strand.
TTTTCTTTTTCTTTTTTTCTTTTTCTTTTTTTCTTTTTCTTTTTCTTTTTTTCTTTTTCTTTTTTCTTTTTCTTTTTTTCTTTTTCTTTTTTTTTTTTCTTTTTTTCTTTTTCTTTTTTTTCTTTTTCTTTTTTTCTTTTTCTTTTTTTCTTTTTCTTTTTTTCTTTTTCTTTTTTTTCTTTTTCTTTTTTTTCTTTTTCTTTTTTTTCTTTTTCTTTTTTTCTTTTTCTTTTTTTTCTTTTTTTTCTTTTTCTTTTTTTTCTTTTCTTTTTTTTCTTTTTCTTTTTTTTCTTTTTCTTTTTTTCTTTTTCTTTTTTTCTTTTTCTTCTTTTTCTTCTTTTTCTTCTTTTTCTTTTTTCTTTTTCTTCTTTTTCAATCATTTCACCCCCCAAAAAAAGGCAATAAAATCACTAAGACAAAGCGTTACTGAGTGTGAAAGAATGAGAAAATGAAAAAAAACATTAAAGAGAACAATAAAAGAACAGGAATGAAGAAGACAGAAGATAATGACTGACATTACATTTAAATTTTGAAAATCAATGTTGACTGGAAGGTAAGAATCTGGATGAGAATTCCACAGGCAAGGAGTGTGAGAAAAGTAACTGCTATATTTGAAGATAAAAGAGACAATAATTTAAATTACTTTATCAGATATGATGACCAGAGAGTGAAAGTATTTTTTTGTTTATTTATATATATATATATATATATATATATATATATATATATATATATATATATATATAGACATTTTATGTTTATACATTCTTTTTATAGATACAAATATTTAAGTAAATGCTCTGTTTTATAATAAACCGTATTAGTAACATTTACTGGCCTGAATGTCTGGGAAATTTTCATAGAAAATATTTGTTCTCCGACAGGATTCGAACCTGTATCCTATACGGGACCGTCATTTAGGCTGGCATGCCTTAACTGATCGAGCCACGGAGAATCATTCGATTAGCAAGGTCAATTTTTACTGCTTTTAAACTTCAATCTTCCATGAATGTAAAATTTAATTTAAAAGCAGTAAAATCGACCTTGTCAATCAAATGATTCTCCGCGGCTCGATCAGTTAAGGCATGTCAGGCTAAATGACGATTCTGTACAGGCTACAAGTTTGATTCCTGTCGGAGAACAAATATTTTCTATGAAAATTTCCCGGACATTCAGGCCAGTAAATGTTACTAATACTGTTTATTATAAAACAGAGCATTTACTTAAATATTTGTATCTATAAAAAGAATGTATAAATATAAAATGTCATATATATATATATATATATATATATAAACAAAAAAAAATACTTTCAATCTCTGGTCATCATATCTGATAAAGTAATTTAAATTATTGTCTCTTTTATCTTCAAATATACCAATGCAATTTCTTTACACACAACTTTGGCTTCTCCAGGTGAGTTTTTCATTCTAACCTGGAAAAGCCAAACTTAACATTGGTTGAAATGTCATTAAAATCTTTTCCACTTTGTCCCATAATCTTCAATTTAAGATATCTAAATATTGCCATGTATTATACGAAATGTGGTTTCAAAAGAAAAATATTGTAAAGTTCTTAAGTGAGGAGGCACACAAGATTGGAAATTCTGAAAAAAGTTAAAGGGTGGTCTTAAAACTATCAAGAAAGCAATTAAAAAGACATTGGCTAAATAAATAAAAAAAAAAAAAAATCTGCTTTAGTAATATCATAAAGACACTTAACATTTTAATGGTATTTTGCAAGAAAAGTGAATTGACCTGTCAGAAAATATTTGAAGTTATGAAAGTAATTGGAGAGAAAAGAGGTAGAATATTAAGAGCATAAGGACCTGGAAGCAACCAAACTAACACCTTTTTAAGTAAATATAGTCTCTACAATGTCACTAGATGTAGGAGCTTGTTTTCCATATATAGCGCTGTGCAATTTCATGTTTGAATATGAAACTTTGTTTTGATAAACCAAGACACACATTATACCTTTTCTTGTGGAGTAGTCATTGACATCTAATTTTAGATATATATTTAGTTTTACGGCATATCAACCTCAATGGGTCATTTAATGCCGACAACTCTTTCTTTCTTTCTTTCTTTTTTTTTTTTTTTTTTTCTGGTAATATTTTTGTTTTGTCAAAAATCTATTTCCGTTAATATTTTTTTTTTTCCTCAAAAATGTATATCTGGTAATATTGTTTTTTCAAAAACGTACAGCTGATAATATTACTTTTTCAAAAACATAGCTGCTAATAGTTTTTAACAAAAACATATTGCAGGTAATTTTTTTTTTTTTTTTTTTTTTTAAATTTATTTCTGGTAATAATTTTTTTACAAAGTATTTCTGGTATTAAACCCTATTTTTACACTTTTATAATGCCTTTTACCTCAGTTTCTGGGTTAACTATTTTCCCATAGCTGGGACCCTAACAGGTGCTACCACTCCAGGTCAGGGTGGACCTGGGAACACCAGCAATTAAGAGGAGGTTCCATGTTCCTCAAAGCCTCCTGATCAGAGGCCTTGCTGTTGGACATTGTCTTACCCTGGATGTGGATGTAATTTACCATCACACCCAGGACGCTATAATTCCTGGTAATTCTTTAACTGCTGTCTGAAGCATAAGAACATAACATTGATAAAACTATTAATATCAGTAAAAGAACTTTAATAACATGTTAATATGTAACAAAAATTTAGTTACCACCTAAGTTTTTTGTCATGACCTTTTGAAATTGTCTAAAAACTGTGGGCACCCTCTATAAAGAGAAGGATTTAAGATTGGTGAAGAAGTACATGAAAACTGATTTTTGCCACAGTAAGTTTTAGTGATGAATGTGGTGACGTTTGGTAGCTGAGCTAAAAGTTGGAATATGCTCCTTCACCTTATGCAGAATGAACTATTGCCCATCTTACCGAAGGTAGTTTCAGACACCAAATAATGGAATGCTCCCCAAACAGCCTCTCGAGGTATTAATCCAATGGAATTTTTTTTTTTTTATTATTGGAAATAAAGTACATGAAAATGGGGGGGGGGTACAAGCAAAGATATTTGGGAACCAATAAAAATTGTTGCCAGTAAGATCAAAATGAAGAAAAGTTAAAATCAATGAAGGTGACAAAGTCCATATGTAAAATAGTATTTTTTTTTTTGTTTAGCATTTCACTCCAAGCAAGGTGGGAGTGCTACTAGCACGCAAGGGGTTACAGAGGATTGAAAACAAGAGCAAAGAGGCATGTTTGGGGGAGAGAATAAAGAGGACAGGGAACAAGATCAAGGTATCAAAAGATGTCAATTGACATTACACTTGAATATTTGAAGATTAGTCAGTTTGATAAAAGTGACTCACCTGTTTTTTCTTTTTTCTTTTTTTTACTTAAAAATTTTTTTGCCTATTGTTTTTGGGGTCAAACTAATTTTTAATCTTACTAATATAAAGACCCCTTCCCAACCACCTAGTAAAAAAAAGTTTACTCACCCTAAGGTATTCTATTGATAATTATAATTTTGGATATAAATGAGATTTATGGAAAAACTCTGTGCAAAAAAAGTGACTCACTTATTTCCTGCAACTAGTAATCAATAGAAACATAACTGAACAGCTTTAAATAAAGAATAATAGAGGTATAATTTATTTATAATATGTAATATAGTTCGAAATATTTAATAATCTATGGGTCCTTTTTTATTTTGAATAACCTGTTCAACCCTTTTTGGCATTGACTTCATTAGGTTCTGGCAAATCTCATCTCCAAGCATTGAATTCCATTCGGATATGAAATTCACAATCAAATCCTCTTTGTTGCTCAACTGCTTTCTCGACAGCCTGTACTTTATAATGCTCCATAAGTTTTCTATGGGGTTGAGGTCAGGAGATTGGGGCGGCCATGTCATAATACTCACCTGCTTCTCATCAAAGTATTCCTTCATCAATTTTGATTTGTGAGAGGGAGCATTATCCTGCATAAAAATGAGGTTGGTGGGGTCGATTTGCACCCTTTCAGCAGAAGGGAGCAGACAAGACTCTAAAATTCTCTTGTACTGCTCGCTCCTGAGGGTCTTTTCAATAGGTTTTAAGAAATCAGTTCCATGAAAAGAAAAGCATCCCCAGAACATCATACTGAACGGATGCTTGACAGTACTTACTGCTAGATTCAAAGAGCTTTCAAAGCTTCTTCGAATTTTAGATCGCTTATCCTTTGAATTTAGCTCAACTTTCGTTTCATCGGAGAAGAGAACATTTAGTAAAAAGTATCAGGTGAGTCACTTTTATCAAATAGCACTGTAGTTATTAGGAAAGCAAGGAAGAGAATTCCAAAGACGGGAAGTGTGAGAGAAGCTGTTTGGGTAGAAGAGACGGTTAAAAAAAGGGTGGGACTGAGATGCCAACCTAGTAGCTCGCTTAAATTCATGCAGTTTGGGAACAGTTGCTGTGAAAATACTTATAGAAGAGACAGAAGGAAGCCATGGCATGTCTGTGAGAAAGCAACTATAGACTAGATGCCAGATCAGGATCTATCACATTGCATATCCATCTCTGGATCCTGTCAAGGACCTCAAGAACTACAGTGGGGACACCAGACCATATATGATAGCAATATTCCATGCAAGGACGGATGGTTGATTTATAGATTTGAAGGAAGGACTCGGACAAGAAAAACTTTCTGGCATGACACAGAGAACCAACTTTCCTTGCGGTAGATGAAGCTATTGATTCTATGTATTTGATCAACCTCATATCAGCGCACAGCATGAGACCAAGCAGGTGCAACAAGGTGCTCTCGTAGAGTTGGGCATCAGCCATCCTGATGGTAGGCAAGGAGGGTTCTCTGTGGTGGGTAAATGAGAGCAGTTTCGTTTTGGAGGCATTGAAGTTTGCAAGCCATTTCCTGACCCAGTCAACCACAGATTGGAGGTTCTTTTCGAGACCAGCAGCCAGGTTAGTTTTGTCAACAATACCAGATTTACTATTGAGGCAGGAGTGTCATCCACGTAGATGCCTACTTGAGAACTGATGATATCAGGAAGGTCATTAATGAAGATCAGGAACAGTGTAGGGCCCAAGATAGAGCCTTGGGGGACACCAGCGTTCATGATAAAGAAGCTGGAGGAGAACCCGTTTAGGACGACCTTCATTTCGCGGTTTGACAGGAATGATTTTATTAAGTCAAATAATCGTCTTGTAATGCCATATCCCTGAAGCTTACAAACAAGGCCAGCATGCCAAATTCTATCAAAAACTTTAGAGATATCTAGAGCCATGGCTCGAGCTTCTTCATTATTGTAATATGCTTGGTATACAAATTCAGTTATGGCCGTGAGCATGTCAGCAGTAGATTGAGCAAAGCGGAAACCATATTGCTTGTCAGAGAGCAGATTATGGGAATTAAAGTGCTTAACCACTTCAGCATTGATTAAAACCTTGAAGACTTTATTGAAGAGTGGTTAGACTGATAGGTTGGTAGTTAGATGGGTCAGAAGAGTCTCCAGAGTTCTTAAAAACAGGCACAACAGATGAGGACTTCCAACAGGCTGGAAAGCAAGACTCAGTTAGGCAGTAGTATAGTTTGGAGAGAGCAGGAGCCAGTTCAGAGGACAATGGCTGGTATCCCGTCCCCACCACTAGCCTTATGGGAGTCTAATTTAGAGATGATGTCCGATGTCATCATAGGGGTTATGTGCATCTCACTCAGTAGAGCCTCAGTTCTGGGATGAAAATCGAGTGTAGGTACATCAGAGGAGTCTAGTGTTGAATTGGATGAGAATTTAAGAGCAAAGCATTCGGCCTTATCAGCTGAGGAAGTCAGGACCTCAAATTGGTTGAATGATTCAGTTATATAACTTTATTGATTGATTGATTTGTTTGTTTTTTTTATAACTTACCAACCTTTTGCAGGTTATTTAAAGGCAGAAAATATTTTGAGATTATAAGATTTTTTTTTTTTAATAGATAATGATTTCCTATGTTACACATCCTACTAAGACTGTAACAAACTTGACTGGAATTGTAATTTGGCTCCACAATTTTCCAATTCCAGACTGTTATCCATTACTCCACCTGCATATTCAAGCTTATTCCCAAGCAGTCACCCATCTCAGTAATGACCAGGCTTGATGTTGCTTAACTGTTATCCATTACTCCACCTGCATATTCAAGCTTATTCCCAAGCAGTCGCCCATCTCGGTAATGACCAGGTTTGATGTTGCTTAACTGTTATCCATTACTCCACCTGCATATTCAAGCTTATTCCCAAGCAGTCGCCCATCTCAGTAATGACCAGGCTTGATGTTGCTTAACTTCAGTGATCATATGACAAGCACTATTTCAATATGGCCATAAGCCTTAGGTATATAAGATATTAGGTTAATCAAATGTATGTCTTTTGAATTTACTTGTCAATAAAAAAATTAATCTTGCATTTAATTTGTTTGCATAATAAAACCTGACATCGCCATGGCAATTGTAACGTTTACCTCATACAGACTAACAAAAACTCTAGACAAAATCTCTCCTATAACATTGTTTATTCCTCTGATTTCTTTAGTTATTGTTGGTGAAGTGGTGTTGTGTGGTTTGGGGGGCTTTCTCCAAAGATGAGTACTACATTCTTGCAAGGATATAAGACTTTGTTTTTTTTTCTCAAATGGGTGCTTATATATCTTCCTATTATTGTCCATCCCACATGAGCACATCCCAAGCACAGCTGGGTCAATTATCTTTTCAGCCATTGACAGTGAAAGTGCAAATCTGCACCTGGTGGTCAGGAAGGCACCTCTCCGATTAACCCACTGATCCTCCTGATTTCTCTGATAGACCCGAAGTGCAAAGTCTATTTTGGCATCACTTAGAATGAGTGACATACTACACAAATTACTTTGTCCTGGGTATGACGATAAACTACATCCAACATCAAGGCCTCTGATCAGAAGGTTTTGAGGAGCGTGGAACCACCTCTTAATTGCTGGTGTTCCAGATCCACCCTGACTCGGGGTGGTAGCACCTGTTAGGGTCCCAGCTATGGGCAAATACTTAACACCCAAACTTGTGTAAAAATAGGTTTTAATACCAGAAATACTTTGTAATAAAAAAAATTATTATCAGCAATACTTAAAAAGAAAATACCAGCAATACAAACAGCTATACATTCTTTGGAAAAAATATGACCAGCTATAGATTTCTTTGAGAAAAAATATTCCCAGGAATAGATTTTTGAAGAAAAACATATTACCAGCAATAAAAATGTTGTCGGCATTAAATAATCCATTGAGGTTGATATTCCGTAAATCAAAATAAACCAAACCAATCTAAACTAAAGAATGCATATTCTATTCATACGAATCTATCCGCAAAATGTTGTCGGCATTAAATAACCCATTGAGGTTGATATGCCATAAAACAAATTAAACAAAAACACAAATTACTATCAATATTTTTTAGTAAAGATTAATATAAGCTGAAAATCATAGTGCTGATATAAACATATTCTGAAAAATTTGGACATTGGTTAATACCAATTTTATTGTGAAAACATTGACTTGCATAATAAAATCTCTCATAGTCTATTTGTCTTCTGGCTATTGAGGAAAATGACTTGTTTTTCGGATTTAAAACCACTACCTCAGTTGAATCATTTTAATATCACATTGAATTTTGCATAAAGTAATAGTGTTTCATATTTTTACCTATATAAACTATGGATTTATTAATCTACCTCACAATGGAAAATGCTTTACATAAATACTTATTTCTTTCAATATAACTTCTTTTTTGTCAATGCACTTAATTCATTTGTGAATATTCATCAGATCAAATATTAAAAATTAAATCTTCAGATTTACATGTCAGGTTATTGACACATTGATCCATTCTGGTTTTTGTTTCCCACTTTTCTCTAACACTTTCGCCCCCAGCCCCTCAACCTCCGACGTCTTACTCTCTGAGTTGAGGTGTCTACTCGGTCTTAACCGAACTTAAGGGAGTGGCCATAGGTCCCCTGAGCATCCATAGATCATTTGACCAGTCCACTGGTTTAATCCTGCTTCCTGCCCACATTGTGTTTGGTTTGATCCAGAAAGCAGAAGTGATGTTCATTCATTTGCGGTCGACTGAAGATGTAGAAATGGCTGGAGAGTCTGTGCTAAGAAATATTTAGAATGCACCAAAAAAAAGAAAAAAGAACAGTATATATATCTGCAGAAAGCCGGACAAACAACTATTCAATGGTTGAATTGTTAATGTCTTTTATATAGCAGAAAAGAATAGTATAGAAAAGAAACGGATTACAGAAAAGAAAAGTAATTGACGTAAAATCTCATACACTGGATTCTAGACAGAGAGTGGGTTGTGATTAGCTTGTTGTGAAATCGTCTCAGAACGATATACAACTCTTGCGATGGAGAGATAAAGATTTCTGTGCATGGCTTAAAGTTTATAGTTGTGTTCCTCTTCAGCGGTAGTAACAGTAGTAGTAATCTTCGTGGTAGCAGTAGCATCGGTACTTATATTAACAGTACATGTTAGCAGGGATTTTTTTCCAATCCCTGACGTCACTTCCAGTCTCCGATATCTCTCCACCCAGGTCGATTGCACTCGACGACAGATGAGCCCAAAACAACCTTGTGATTATTGTAGCTTGTTCGATGTTTCTGTTTCCAGTGGTAGTAATAATAGTAGCAGTAGCAGTCTTAGATTGTTGGAAGAGTAATTCGCTTCTTCGTACTTATATCAACAAAATATGTTAGCGGGCGTTTGGTTCCAATCTCTGATGTCACTTCCAGTCTCCGACCTCTCTCTACCCAGCTCGACTGCACTCGACGGCAGACGAGCCAACTACTCTTTCAACAGATTTCTGTGCGCGCTTATATAGATAAACCTGGCTGATCATAAATCGGCCCTTGGCCTGCACGCGATTATGACAAGTGCTTCAGCCCAAAATCATGTGAATTTCAAAGTTCTTCATAGCCTTAGTAAGCTCTATTTCAAATTTTAACCCATAAAAATTATCTCGATCATCTTCCATTGTCTTCCTAATCACCCAATTCCAAATGGGTTAGATCAGATTCCCATCAGTAAACAAAATTGTCCTGATCTAATTTCGCTGTTCAAATCTACTCCAATTTCAATTAAAAAAAAAAAATGTGTGTGTTTGTGTGTGGTTCCCAAACTCTCTCTGTTACACACTTCAAGCAAGGCAATAAAGCCACTAAGACACAAGGGGGTTACTGATTGTGAAACAGAAAAAGTGAAACATTATTAAGAAACAAGAACTAAAAGAACAATGAAAGAGACAATAGATAACAATTGACACGGCATTTAAATTTTTGAGGATCAAAGAAGGCTGGAAAGCATGGTGCCAGGAGAGAGTACCACAAGCAAGAAGGGCAAGCAAAGAAACTGTTAGTAAAGAACTTAGTTGCATCTAGCAAATTCAACTGTAAATTGATGAAACCTTGTTGCTAATCTAGTACTGCATTTAAATTCATAAAGTCTAGATACCATAGTGTAAAGTTCATCCAAACAATTACCATAAAAGTATTTCTAGAAAAGGCACAAGGAAGCTTCATTATGGTGATAGGGACTGAAGCCAAGATGCCAGGTTAAGACAAATAATATTGTGGATTCTTTGAGTTTTAGCAAGAATCTCTAAATTTATAGCAGGAGCACCAGACCATATGTGGCAGCATTATTCAAAGCAAGGAAGAATGGTAAACTTATATATATGTAAAATAGATGGAGAAAAAAGTGTCTAGCATGACACAGTAAACCAACTTTCCTAGCAGCGGACCTAACAGTTGATTTAATATAATCTTTCCATTTCATTAATGTAAATACATCTATCTGTATAAGTGAATATTTAACTTGGGAGACAGTGTTTTTTTTTGTTTTTTTTTAAACGTCTAAGAATCTGTAATGTTATTGGTCTTGATCTGGCATCTTGCATTCAGTTATTTTCCCCATTGCTGTAATGTAGCTTCCCTGTGCCTTTTCTATAAATACTTTCATGGTAATTGTTCTGATAAACTCTCCTCTATGTTACTTAGACTTTATGAATTTAAGTGCAGTACTAGATTGGTGGCAAGGTCTCATCATTTCAAAGTTGATCATCACAGTAAATTGGTGTCCAGGTTCTTGCGTTTCACCATTCTTAGCAGACCTTCTGTTATCACAATGTGGATATTTAATAACAAAAATGATGGAAAGAAAAAAAATCTAAATGAAATTGCCTCGGTTATATACCCAAGATGCATTAAAAAAAAAAAAAAATTTAATTTTCAGCATCTCTCTTTCTTCATGCACATATGTAGTCACAGAAACATAAACTTAGTCCAATGAAGTCCTCACACAAAAACTTTTTCCACTTTGTCATACTTATTTCTCCTGAAATTGTTCTTGATATATAAAAAACATTATATATCATTATTGTGTGTGTGTGTGTGTGTGTGTGTTAGATGTAAGTAAACTGGAATTGCAAAGGAAATATTTGTTGCAGATTATTTCCACGTCACAGAGAATAAATCACTAAGTTCCAACTCGAACATCAAGGGCAAAAAGAAATGCCGAAATCTCGATTCACAAATACTATCTCACTAATCAAAATGCACGCCACCATTCAGAAAAATAACTCATTCTCCACCAAACGCGGTAGTCAAAATTGCCAAATTCCCCGGATTTGAGAACACCAACTGCTTTTATCGGGCGAACATTTTTTCCATTTGCCGACAACTGAGAGACGATCTCCAGTATTTTGCATATCAAAGTACGTTTCATTGCGACTCCTGCGTCAGACTTGGGATTTTTTTTTGTTTTATTTTTTTTTTAATTCAAATATTCCGTCTTCAGTATGTCATGTGGAATACGTGCCCTTTTGTTTGATAATTAATTTTCTTTTTCGCCAGTTTTTTCCGTCGCTTAGTTTGACGAGGTAAATCCCAGTTTTCTTCACTAAAGGAAATACTAGACTGCTATATCCAAATTTGATCCCAAATTTTCATCTGATCAGAGATATATAATTTCACTGACTAGAATCTTTTTAAAAGGAACCAAAGTCTCTTTGCCATAATTGTTCAGATAATGAGTACTGCTTTCGTTACTACCCTTTATGAGCAGTATACTCTTGTAAGCAAGGGGACTATTCTGAAGGACACAATCAAAACTAGATATTAATTTGTTTGGTATAAGTAATTTGTTTGGCTTGGTAAAATTCCCTGCATGTTTTGGTAGCATCTCCTTAAATGTCTCTTGTGTGAAAATTTGAGTGTTTAACTGATAGATAGAAAAAGCGTATGAAAAATGTGACTTGATGCATTATATATAAGTAACTGCTTATGTAACCTATGATATCACAGGTATGATTTTTTTTTTTTTTTTTTTTTTTTTTTTTTTACTCAAAACCATTATCAGATTTTGGCTAGTATTTTCATTTGTTTTCTTTCTTTCTTTTTCTTTCTTTCTTTTTCTTTCTTTCTTTTTTCTTTCTTTCTTTTTTCTTTCTTTCTTTTTTCTTTCTTTCTTTTTTCTTTCTTTCTTTTTTCTTTCTTTCTTTTTTCTTTCTTTCTTTTTTCTTTCTTTCTTTTTTCTTTCTTTCTTTTTTCTTTCTTTCTTTTTTCTTTCTTTCTTTTTTCTTTCTTTCTTTTTTCTTTCTTTCTTTTTTCTTTCTTTCTTTTTTCTTTCTTTCTTTTTTCTTTCTTTCTTTTTTCTTTTCTTTTTTCTTTTCTTTTTTCTTTTCTTTTTTCTTTTCTTTTTTCTTTTCTTTTTTCTTTTCTTTTTTCTTTTCTTTTTTCTTTTCTTTTTTCTTTTCTTTTTTCTTTTCTTTTTTCTTTCTTTTTCTCTCTTTCTTTTTCTCTCTTTCTTTTTCTCTCTTTCTTTTTCTCTCTTTCTTTTTCTCTCTTTCTTTTTCTCTCTTTCTTTTTCTCTCTTTCTTTTTCTCTCTTTCTTTTTCTCTCTTTCTTTTTCTCTCTTTCTTTTTCTCTCTTTCTTTTTCTCTCTTTCTTTTTCTCTCTTTCTTTTTCTCTTTCTTTTTCTTTTTCTTTTTCTTTTTCTTTTTCTTTTTTTTATAGCCATCACAGTTGTGAATAAACCGTGCAGATAGAAATAAAGGATATAAGCTCTCAATGAGATTTGGAACCTGTATATCATGCTTTTTCCACTGGGAAGCTTGAATGAAGGCACTTACTAAGATCTTAAGTTTGCCAAGAGATCGGATCAAATCTGTAATCCCTTCATTCTTTCCCAACCTCTTATGGATATGGATTAATGTCCCTCTGAAAGTTCTCCACTGCCTTAACCGGGTATTGAACTCACACTCTTTGGGTCCTGTCACTGGATCTAACCAACGCCTTTATCCACTGTGCCATGTATCCTTGAGGCAGTGGAGAACTTTCAGAGGGAAATTAACAGGAGATTACTGATAACTGACATCCATTAAACATGGCATGTGGAACTAGAACAGTCTACCCCAGTGAGTGAAATAAAGGGTTCAGTTCGACATTCCAACTACCTGAAGAAGGCCGGAGCGTACAACGGCCAAAACGTTGTAAGAAATATGGCGACAAAGATGAGGACAATAGTCCTTTTTTATTATTCTCACTCCTTAATAATGTTTTTCTTTTTTTTTTATTTATTGATAGTCAGTAACTTCTTGTGTCTTAGTGGCATTATTGCCTTGCTTGGGGGTGAAATAATTAAAAAAAATTGATTTTGGAAGTAAGCAAAGTAAAGCAATAATTTAACACTGACCTTTGAATCTGAATTTCAACAGTACATAATATCATTGAGAGTAAATTTTAAATAACTATTTTAACTAGCTAAATAGTATAAGTAATGTTTGCAGTATTGGTACATATACTTTCTGGCTTGTTTTGAAACATGTCACCATAAAAATACTCTAAACTTATAACAGTTCAGTCTTATGGTCAGATAGATAAAAAAAAAACAATTGTTATTCAGTGAACAGAATTTGTAGCCTTTCTTCATATACATTGGAATTAGTCCAAATTAAATCCTGTCTCCAATAAATAAAATAACTCTATTAAGAATAGATGAAGATGTCTATTTTGTGTAGATTTTGATAAAACAAATTCCTTTTTTAAAAGCTCTTGAATTCTAAAATCTTTATTCTTGTTTGCATTAATTACTGGCTATTGAAAATGTTTTTGATTTTTCTATATACAGCATAATTTTTAATGTGCTTCATATATATATATATACACACATATATATATATATATATATAGTTCAGTATGCGTCAGGTTGGATTTGGTCAAGATCAAAACAAGCAAATAAAATGCCCGCAACATCACAACCTAATATGCGCAAGTAAAATATTTGCGTGGTCGTCTATAACGATTTTTACGAGCGCGTCAATTACGGCAAAAGCATTCAGGAACTTTCATTACGGATAGAAGCCGCAATGAGGAACAATCGTTTATTTATTTCATTACAAGAATTTACAAATAGGAACGATCTTCATACGCTGCTGGT
>OZ038499.1:98706171-98748671 GCA_964036315.1 Acanthosepion esculentum
CCAAAAGATTGGAATCTAGCTCAACTGATACTGGACTGTTTCACTTGAGACCCACATTGGATAACCTAGATACAAGCTCATCATATGCCGATAAGAATCAAGTACTTCCGATTCAATATGCAAAATCCCAGCTCATCCGATATGTGTCTATTAGACCATGGAATATACCTGCATATAAATCCCTGAATCTAGTTCTTGTATCACTAGAGATAGGATCAAGTAAGAATCTTACCTGGCTCATGTATCGCAGATCATTTGAATTCATCTCACTTGCAAATTGAAGAATTGGAAATTCTGACCTCTGCTGATATCTATATGCCTGATTATGAATTTTCTGTTGGTACCTGATATTCACCCGAGATGATACGATCCCAACTCATCTTACAATTACTTACACAATAAGAGATGATTGAAAAACCAACCTGTATACAAGATACTAGATCATCTTATACTTGTGAAACATACCAAACCAGGCTTGCCTTTTTATACGATGCTGATCTGACCATTTATTTATATCATGTTGACACTTTACCTACTGGTATATTTAATAATACCCTCCCACACCTGTGATCATATCCTGTCTACATGTTAGACCTTAGTTAATTAGAGGTTCATATTGTAGCAGCATTTCTCATAAAAAAAGTTTACTTGATCTAGGCACATCTAATGACATGCTATATATGACTTTCTCAAAACCCAACCAACCAAACTCTCCTTTTTTTCTTTTTTTTTGGATATCCTTTATTCTGTAAAAGTCTTTTAATTTTTTCTTTATCTTTTTTTTCTTTTTTCTTTGTTTTTCTTTTTCTTTTCTTCTTTGTTTTTTGTTTTCTTTTCTTTCTTTTCTTTTTCGTTTTCTTTTTCGTTTTCTTTTTCCTTTTCTTTTTCCTTTTCTTTTTCCTTTTCTTTTTTCTTTTCTTTTTCTTTTCTTTTCTTTTTCTTTTCTTTTCTTTTTCTTTTCTTTTTTCTTTTCTTTTCTTTTTTTCTTTTCTCTTTTTCTTTTTCTTTTCTCTTTTTCTTTCTTTTCTTTCTTTTTTCTTTTCTTTCTTTCTCTTTCCCTTCTTTCTTTCTCTTTCCCTTCTTTCTTTTCTTTTCTTTCTTCTTTCTCTTCTTTCTTCTTTCTCTTCTTTCTTCTTTCTCTTCTTTCTTCTTTCTCTTCTTTCTCTTCTTTCTCTTCTTTCTCTTCTTTCTTTTCTTTCTCTTCTTTCTTTTCTTTCTCTTCTTTCTTTTCTTTCTCTTCTTTCTTTTCTTTCTCTTCTTTCTTTTCTTTCTCTTCTTTCTTTTCTTTCTCTTCTTTCTTTTCTTTCTCTTCTTTCTTTTCTTTCTCTTCTTTCTTTTCTTTCTCTTCTTTCTTTTCTTTCTCTTCTTTCTTTTCTTTCTCTTCTTTTTTTTCTTTTTTCTTTTTCTTCTTTTTTTTCTTTTTTTTCTTTTTTTCTTTTTCCTTCTTTTTTTTTTTTTTCTTTAGGCTAGGAGTGATGTCATTTTTAAAACCACATTTAATAATTGTATAAAAAAAAAAAATTATAACAATGGTACTTAGGGTACAAGGCCATCACTTTCTGTGTGTGTCTTTTTTTTTTTTTGTCATTTGCATGTATCTACTGGGGGACAACAGAATACTCACATATTGCAAGGTTTTCTGAACCTGAATACACTGAAGTAAAGAAAGTCTCAGAATTTGTGCTGAAAATGATTCCTTAGACTTTCCTACAGGTAAGGATATCCAAAAAGTTAATTTATATAGACAAGGTTAGGGAGAGTCATGTGTGTGTAATATAATTTCCTACAACTCCAAACGTTATTTTGTAGATACACGTTTGAGTAGATGCCCCGCTTTTTAAACCGAATTATATCTACTGGCCTTTGCATTCGAGAGAGTAATCTTAGAATTTATGTTTTGGATATGAAAAAAAATGAGCAGATGTGGAACAAAATGGTGTGCATTCTTCAAAAGTCTTACTGAACTTTGATGGGCTATGACATTCTGTAGCCAAGCATCTAAAGCATGTCAGATCAGATGGTTATTTCTCTTTCAAAGGAGGAGGCAGGCTCTCTAGTATGTAATTCATGTCGTGTTTTTTAAACAAAAAACAGGGCATCTACTCAAATATGGGTAACCACAAAATAACATTTGGTGTAGTAGAAAATAATGTTGGATAAAAAAAATCCATTGATTCCTGCAAAATTACATAACACTCTCTCATTATTTACATTATTCGGACTATTGTCCTCATCTTTGTCGCCATATTTATTACAACGTTTCAGCCGTTGTACGCTCCGGCCTTCTCCAGGTGGTTGGAATGTCGAACTGAACCCTTTATTTCGCTCACTGGGGTAGACTGTTCTCAAGGACACATGGTACAGTGAGTGGATAAAGGCGTTAGTTAAATCCAGTGACAGGACCCAAAGAGTGAGAGTTCAATACCCGGTTAAGGCAGTGGAGAACTTTCAGAGGGGAATTAACAGGAGATAACTGATAACTGACATCCATTAAACATGGCATGTGGAACTAGAACAGTCTACCCCAGTGAGCAAAATAAAGGGTTCAGTTTGACATTCCAGCCACCTGAAGAAGACCGGAGCATACAATGGTTGAAACGTTGTAATAAATATGGTGACAAAGATGAGGACAATAGTCCGAATAATGTAAATAATGTACATAATACCTCATCTCAGAAATATAGGCAGATACTGAACACCCTCTCACTCACTCAGTTCATTTAACCTATATGTTAGATTGGTATAAAATCTCCCTGGTTCATCTGATGCCAACATACACAATTCCACACCAAATTCTGGTTCTTCTGACTAGGACACAAACTTTGGATTATAATATCTCCTTGCAAAATCTTGGATGATGTCATAAAGTGGCATTTGACACTGTCATGCCTGAACACTGATTCCATTCAACTTACCCACTCTTGGCACCTTCAAAATTTTCTGATAATACTTAGTTCTCTGATCAGACTTTATAGCCCTCCCTCTTGATTAATCATTTCTTATAAACATTTATGTTCATACAGACATGTCTTAAATATTCATTGCATTTCAGATATTTTTATGCCATTAATTTATTCTTGAGAGAATTTCTAACAAATGGTAAGTCTGCTTAAAGAGGAACAACCATGAAAACCATCTTTTTACTGGTTTCTAGTTTTATTGATATTTTAATTGCAACATGTATTTTTGGTAATTGTTAGCATTTTCTGTTTGGAAGAAAAAAAATTTTTTTAAATACCTATTTTACAGATGGGTAACACATTTTACTCTAACTTGTTAAGCAAATTTAGAAATTTTTTTTTCTTTTCATTTAGCTCTGAATATCTGATAAATTAAGTCAAACGATTACTTTTTTCTTTTTTTAATAACATCAACAATCCTTTTTACTTCATGGAAAACAAATGCTCAAAATAAAAATAAAAAACCTAATGAAATAAATAATAATAAAAAAAAAGCATAAGCTCGTCAAACATTTGTTGGAAAACTTACTTTCCTTCTGTACAGTTCGTGAATATACCAAGATTAAACTCCTTTGTGTTGCTGAGGTTGCTACTAAAATATTTTGGCTGATTCCTTCTCCAGCCTCCTTCAAATGTATATGAAATATACACCTGAAGCACATCTGATGATATAAGTTGCTATCAGAAAGTTCTCTGATTCGGCCTAAAGAAAAATTCTACTATTGCTCCAGTAAATAATATTTCATATATTTCAATTTGGCTACAATTCCTGTAGAATTTGGTTTGTCATGATCCTCTTTCTTGTGAAGCTCAAGATTGAGTTTTGAGAGCTGGTGGAAGTAAAACTTTACAAGAAAATGTTGCATGTTCAGGTTTTTGTGGAGATATTTTCTGGCAGTCTCTGTAACTGCTTCCAGTAATGTGAAAGTGTTAATGGATTGTTTGGTGATGGTCCTCTTGGATGTCTTCATGGAGTTTTATTTTTCTATTATTTTTTTTTTTTTTTTTCTGTTTGACTCTGAATGCTCACCATTTTGAACTGGCACTCAACTAGCCTTGATATGCATCTGCGACTCAAAAACAAAAAAATAAAAAACTATTTTAACGTAAAGAATTTTTGCCTTTTTAACAACCTGATAACATAATCCAAGGGACTTGGCTGCAGATCTGCTGAACTTTACATCAAATTTGATGCAGGTACGTTGTTCAAATTTGTCAGCTGTTGTAAAGATTGCAGAGCCATTTCAACACCTTACAAAATCATATGAACACAAGTAGAAAGCACAAATTTTTTTGCATGCATTTTCATTGAACAGTACAATCATGGCATGTACAGTCCAGGTACTTATGATGGGGTACTGAAAAGGTCTTGGTCTGACCACTCTCCCAAATCGGTATTCGAATGTTTTGTTGAAATACTGATTTTGATAAGTAAATTAGGCCAAAAGATTTACAATATCTCCTTGTATATGAATATGCACTAGTTGATCTATGCTATCAAAATAGCCCTATTTAAGTTTTTGTTTATACATAGAATACAATTGTGAAATTACTGTCCATTTGTCTGGAATCTAAAATAATCTAGGAGCTATAAATATCACAAATCCCATAATTCAAAGCAACAGCAGTGTGCCTCAGGAAAAATAACCTGGCAGAGCTCTTCCCTCTATAAACTGGTTTTGAATTCAGTTTTCCTTCTCTTAGGTTGATGTGTGGGTGGTGTAATGGATAGTGGCTTGGAATGAGAAATCGGAGCTGAGTTTGGATTCCAGTCAGGTTTATTACAATCACTTTCACACCAATACTCTTGGGAAAGGTATGAATCCATCCATTCGTTCCAGATTTGAGTTAAGTAGTAAGATATGTATCGAGAAAAATCATTATTTTCAAAAAAATTTCTAATACAATAGTCACTTGCAAAAAACTAAAAAGAAAATTATTCTTACAATTAAAAAAGGTTTTTCCTTTAAATAATCCCTCAAAGAGTTTGATAGGCATAAGTTTGCCATGCTATTTAACCCATAGCTGGTGGAAGATGAATTTGTGCTTTTTCCCAAAGCAAATGAAACCGAATCTAGTGGGGAATTGAACCTGGCATACTGATTTCACTCTCTATGCTGATAACATAAATAAGGCAAGATATAAATAAGTTATGGTGTATTATTAGATTTAAAATAATGTAAAATTCTGTTTCTTTTATGGTGCACTTTCTATATGAAGTAGACTCTTCTGGTGTTGTAAAACGTTTTACACACATACTCAGAAAAAAAATACACACACACAAAGCCAGTTGTATGGGTGAATTAGATACTGGCTTTTAGTTCATTTAATGTCAAAAGGTTGAACCGTAGCTTTACTTGTATTTTCATACTGGACTGTTTCAGTTGAGACCTCATGTTTAAGAAAAGTGAATGATCCCCCCCACCCCACTGAAACAACAACCAAAAAAATGATAATAAACACTTGGCTCAGTTCATTACAATAAATGTAAGACAATAATCTTCACAACCATCCACGTGACACAGGTAATTCTAATTTATACGTTTCATTGGTTCTTTATATTTTTAAGCAAAGAAAACATGTCTTGGATACTGGTAATGTCTATGTCTTGCATTACTACAATAAGTCGAGCTGGCTGGTATATAAACCTCCATGTTTGATTTAAAAAAAAAAAAAAAAAAAAATCCTTTTCTGCCTTTATTTCTAGGATGAGAAATTATTTAATTTTTTTACATTCAGACTATTGTCCTCATCTTTATCACAATGTTTCAGCCATCTTATCCTCCATCATTGTTCAGGTGCTTGTTGATCTAGGTAGCCTTCAAGGAATTTCAAAATGTACCCTTTATTCAATCTACAGAGATAGATTATTCTTTTGCTGTCCATGTCCCTATGGTTTAATAACCTAGTCAATTAAAGCATTAGTTCATGAATTTGGTGATATAGTAATTGGGAGTTCAATCCCTGGATCAGTGGAAACCAGGTGAGCAGTACTAAAATAAGAAAATGATATCGCTAGACAAGGATAGCAGAATGAGTTATCTTAACTATCTTAACTCCATAGATTAAATAAAGGTTTCAGTTCAAAATCCCCCCCCCCCGAAGAAAGCCAGAAGACACAAGTGCTGAAAAATTGTGATAAGAAAAAAAGATAAGGACAATAGTCTGAATGTAAATAACAGACTATTTCTTTGTTTATAGGTTATATGTGAAGAAGGCTGTAGAATGAATTAGCCAGCACAAAAATTTCAGTTCGTCTGCACAAATTTTGGGATGTTAGTGACTCTTCCAAAGTTATGAACATTATAAATTTTAATAAAATCTTTTACAAAGAAACCAGTTTACCCATACCATCAAAAAATGATATTGTGCAATTGCATTTTACTTCGTCAAAAGCTGGTTGTTACTCACCATTTGTTTATGGTCGCTATTCCCTGAATATTAAACTTGGCTAAATGTGAAATTAAGTAAAAATAATTGATTCTCTGCCTTGTACCCCATTTTATAAACAGGAACAAATATATAAATAAAATATAATTTTTAATATATGCCTATATTTAGAGCCAATCAAAAATTAAGAGTTCCTTTTAGCATAGCATGTTCATATAAGAAATAGGCCTAAGAGTCCACTACAAAGAGATGAATAGTTTGCCTATGTCTATATAGTGGACTATATAAGTAACGTAGAAAAGTGATTTCCCCACCCCCTATGCATGGGCACATGCACTCATTCACACACTAACTCATATATATATATATATATATATATATATATATATTATAATAAAAAGAGCAGTAAGATATATAATCCGGTGTTCTTATTGATATTTTTATTTTTACAAAACAGTGCTCAATGTAAATTTACAGAGCATAAATATTATAAATTAACTGATTTAAAATATGGTTTCTTCGCTACCCGGGATTTACCATGTTTCAAAACCCAAAGCTAAAAACTTCAAATTTAAACTAAAAGCATTAGTTCTGTTTCATCTTCAAGCAAATTTTTGAAGATAAAACAAAACTAATGCTTTTAATTTAATTATATAATTAAATTTGAAGTTTTTAACTTCGGTTTTTGAAACATGGTAATTCGTGTGTAGCGAAGAAACCATATTTTAAATCAGTTGAGATATATATATATATATATATATATAGTTCATTAGATGTCTTCAGCCAGAATGAAAGAAAACTGATTTTATTTATTTATTTTATTTTTTTTATTTATTTTTTTTTTTGCATTAGTCCACAATTTCTGCTGCATTTTGAATTGGCACAATAGTGACACAATGCAGTATGCAAGCTGGCAACCTGCTCAGGGTGGGTAATTTCAAGACCAGCAGAGATTTGTGACTTTGATACAAAAAAAAAAAAAAAATCAGTTTTCTTTCATTCTAACCAAAAGATGTCTTGCTAACAAGCAGATGTTAGTGGCTTTAATACAAAAAAAGCAATTTTTTCATTTATACAAGTTTGGTTAAAAACCAACAAAAGCGCAATAAAATTAAAATTAAGAAACCGACATAAAAATTAAAAAAGGTCATTGATAGTTGAAAATACTGATATTGAATAATTTATATCTAAATATATACCAGACACTATGAAAACGATCTATAACAGATGCTATAGGAGCAGTGCTCAATGTAAAATATACAAAACACAGCCAACATAAAATATAAGTAAATCAATAAACATATGTTACGACTTTCCAAGACTTAGTTTCATGTGGAGATTTAGATGTTGATGCTGTTGTCTCACAATCATCAGGCAGTAAGAGTGATGCAATACTCTGTTCCTTATCCTTGATAAGTTGGTCTCGTGTGTGTCAATATAGTCTGTGGGCATAGACCTCAAACACTGCATGGTGACTGTCAGTTTCACACAATCAATCTTTAGGCCATGTGTCACCACAATTTTTTTTTTTTTTTTGCTTAGAGTTTATGTTGAGAAGAGCTCGTCTCCTACTTCTCACAAGCTTCCAGTGGCCTTATATATATATATATATATATATATATATATATATATATATATATATATATATATTGAGAGAGAGAGTCTGTATATGTGGTCTGCTGATTGGTTGAGTTATGACACTGACATTCACCATGCAGTATTGATTCCAACATCCAGACTGTTTTATATATATATATATATATAACAATTTTTTTTTTTTTTTTTTTTTTTTTTTTTTAAGATTTAATGCTGTCAAAATTTCAAAAGTTTTTAGTTTGTATGGCATGGCTGACAGGTATGAATGTTAACTGACTATACCTATGTCTAAGGAGTAGTCATTTATTTTCTCACAATATTTAAATATTTTTCAGTCAACAATTTTTTTTTTTTTTTTTTTTTTTTTAAGATTTAATGCTGTCAAAATTTCAAAAGTTTTTAGTTTGTATGGCATGGCTGACAGGTATGAATGTTAACTGACTATACCTATGTCTAAGGAGTAGTCATTTATTTTCTCACAATATTTAAATATTTTTCAGTCAACAATTTTTTTTTTTTTTTTTTTAATCTTCATTACCATGTGTGAAAAAAAAAAAATGAAAGTCCTCAGCTATCTACCACTAGAAACAGTCTGGTATCTGGGGTCTGTCTCCCATGCAGAATCTCTCCATGGAACCACAGGGTAATGTCATATCCTGATGCCTGCAATAAAAGCCAATGAAGCTAGGCCATTTCTGTGTGCATCTTGTGAAAGTCTGACCTCACATTAAAAATCATTTTTGTTTTACATTTTACCCCTGAAAACTATTTCTGGAATTACTTACCCTATTTATATTCAGACTACTTCGGCCATTGTGTCCTCTAGTTTTCCTCCAGTGTATATCAATCTTGGTAATCAACAGGGAATTCCAAACTGAACCCTTTATTTAATCTACGGGGATAGACTGTTCTCATTCCACTGCTCATAACAAAGAGAATAGTCCGAATATAAATAGTGTAAATAATGATAACTTCCTATCCCTGAAAATCAGACAAAAATTTCTGAGTGTCCAGGGTAAGATGA
Organism: Acanthosepion esculentum; assembly: GCA_964036315.1. NCBI lineage: Eukaryota > Metazoa > Mollusca > Cephalopoda > Sepiida > Sepiidae > Acanthosepion > Acanthosepion esculentum. The sequence goes on from OZ038499.1 coordinate 98,715,142, forward strand.
TAAACTACGTCCAACAGCAAGGCCTCTTATCAGGAGGCTTTGAGGAGCGTGGGACCTCCTCTTAATTGCTGGTGTTCCCAGGTCCATCCTGACCTGGGGTGGTAGCACCTGTTAGGGTCCCAGCTATGAGTAAATAGTTAACCAAGAAACTGTGGTAAAAGGCATTATAAAAGTGTAAACATAGGTTTTAATACCAGAAATACTTTGTAAAAAATTATTACCAGAAATAAATTTTTGAAAAATAAAGTGTTACCAGCAATATGTTTTTGAAGAAAACTATTACCAGCTATACGTTTTCGAAAAAATAATATTACCAGCTATACATTTTTGAGGAAAAAAAATATTAACAGAAATAGATTTTTGACAAAACAAAAATATTACTAGAAAAAAAAAATTGTCGGCATTAAATAACCCATTGAGATTGATATACCTTAAAACAAACCAAACCAAACCAAAAATTTCTGAAATGTTTAAAATTTAAAACTAGGTTAACAGTTTAATAGTTTAAAAAATCCATATAAAAAATTAATTTTTGGTATTTTCAAGAATAAAATCAATAAATATAAAATCAATTGATAAACTTGTATAATGAATTTTTGCGATAAATGATATATTTTGAGATTTTGAAACAGTAACTCTATATTTACTTTCATTGTAATGTTTTGATCCTTCTGTTCCCTGATCCTCACCTGGTGACATAACTGCTCATACATTTATCACACCATTCCTAATGTGGCAAAAATTCTTGATTGCTAATAACGCGATAACCAACTCTATACAGAAAATATTTGGTATTCATTGACAAACAGTGTTACTGCCAGTCAAAATTTATAAAATCCTTTTATTAAAACAGTTTTTCAGGAAATTAAGCTTCTCAAGTCCACTAAATGCTCTAGCTCTTTCTAATATTCAAGTCTGTTTCCTTCCAAACATAGAATTTGCTAAATTCTCAGCCCTAAACTTAGGTAATCTGCCATGCAAAATGCTGTAGTATTCATCTTGCTAATTCATTTTTTAATTCCAGTACATTCATTGCAAAAAAAAAAAGATGTAATTACATTTCTGAGGACTTATGACCGCATCATATTGAAACACCAGTTACCATACAATCACTGAAGTTGAGCAACGTCAAGCCCGATCTGTACATAAATGGGTGACCACTTGGGAATACTAGATGCTGTAAGCTTGGTTGTGTGGTTGATATAATGGATAATGGCTCAGAATTCTTAATCAGAAAGCCGAGTTCCAATTCCTGTTTGCCTTGTTATATTCACTTACACATAAATACCGTTGGGAAAGGTATGAATCTACTTCTACATCTGGCTATGGGTTAATTAGTAAGACCTGAATCACTGAATCTATTATTATCTCAAAAAAATAAAAAATTTCTTACAATCTAAAAATATTTTCCGGCTTTAAATAACCTGCAAAAGTTGATAAGCCGTAAAAAATGAATCGGTCAATAAAACAATCTGAAATCTTACAGGATATCCTTTTTATAAGCATTATTTATTTTTACATGTGTACATGTTTACATTGGTTGTGTGGTGGCGGTTATTGTTGGAGATTAAATGATATCAAGTCTTCTCAAATCACCAGCTCCTTGCTTAGTGCAGGAATCTGTTAATACTATCGTCAATAGTCCCAATCCTTCTTTGGCATGGTTCCATGTGTGCTGATTATTATGGGCACTACTTTTAACTATTTTTAATAGTTTCTTAAATATTCTATTACATTATTTTTTTTTTTCATTTGTGCTTGCATTGGGGATCTCAAAATACGATTGTGTATTTTTTCTTTTTTTTTTTAAGACAGCCTCTGCTTTGTGGTTTATACTGACTGATACCATTTGCTTACATGGTGAAACCCAATTGATTTGCACAATTTCCAGTGTATCTTTGTTCCTGCTCTGTCATGCTTGCTTTTATATTTCCTTTGAGCTAGCTTATTGCATTCATTTGATTTATGATCTCAACTCTCATTTTTATTTATTTTTTTATTATTTTTTTTTTACACTTATTTTTATTATAATGATGAAAAGTACATATAATTTTACCAAGTGACATGATTATTCATTTCTCTATGCTTCTGTCACCTGTAGTGTGCCCAACATATGCAATTTGGTGACTTCTCTTCAGCTAGTCTGGGTGTTTGGTCTTCATGTTGTTTGAGTAACTGAGACAAATCACTTTCTTTGGGCTGCTCCTATTGTACACTCAGCAGCCAAGTATGGCACCATGTGTCACTGTTAGAATCCAGGTAAGTCTGAGTTTCAAATATTATTACAGATCTTCCTGATGTGTTAATTGGTTTACAAAGGCACCACATAACATATGCAGGCATATAGCACACACTTATAATTTGGCAAAGTATATTCAGGAAAATACTAAAACTGTAATTTGTGCGTAAAAAAAAAAAAAAAAATTTACTATTTTGATTCGTAAAAAAAACATTCTTGTACCATCAGGAGACTTCTGTGTCAATCAAAGGTGATTAGGTAATCAGACTGTTAACCTCAGCGTTACAGCCTACTCAACCATTAATGCAGGTTTTTGGGGGTTTTTTTTAAGTACGCCTTATATAGTAGAAAATACAAGCAATAAGCCCTTGTGTATTAGAGAGGCCCCAACAAACAAACAAGGCATTAGGTTGCAGGAGTCTCATTTATCTAATCCTAGTTCATCAGGTGAGTTTCAAACAAAATAAATTACAATCTTTGTCCAAAGCAATCCATTTTTGACTGCTTAATTTGTGCTTTAAACTACTATTTCAGTACAATGAATTGAAATGACCAGCATCTTTACAAGAGGAGCTAAAACTCTTTCCTTGATCTAAACAGCTGATATTTTTGTTCATTTCTATAACATTTCGTTTTGCTATTGGAGCAGCGGGATGACATTTTCTAATGAAGGCATCTTTCTATCAGTATTATTACATTTCATCTCTCATGTATGTAAAAGAATCATGGCTTCCTTATTGAGTATGCTTTTCTTTGACCTTAAGTTTGAGTGATGGAGCAAGTTTCTTAACTCTGATCAATGTATTCTGTAGTCTATTCTGTGCTTGTAAACTCCCAAATAGCCAAGTGGTGCTAATATATAATTGGAACTTTGTAGCTGTGACTCACTTGCTAATAGTGATGGTTTTGTTTATTCAGTTATTACTCAATTGCCTGAAATGTAAGTTTTAGACTCTAGGTAAATCTTTCATGCCCAGTGAAGGTAGTCTTGTTCTTAGAAAACTTATAATACCCAAACAGTATTCTATTTACTCTCCTCATTACATCTCACCATGATTTAAATCCACATCTAGATTCAACATTGAGCTGATGCATACAGATAAGAGGACACTTTTTTCACAGAACATTATGCTACAATTTAGAACTGGGGTATCAAACTTAAGAGCCCAAAGGAATCCCTATATGCTGAGGGAGAGGTGCAGCAGACCCATTACCAGGGTATTAGCCATAGGGAGAGCATCACCCCCAGCTGATGTTGAGTATCAAATGAAGAGAGTAGAGGTGCATTTCCTCACATTAGAATTAGTTTACATCACATTCACAGATGGAGGGGTGCACAGTTTTGTGGTGAGGGTCAATAAGTTTCCAAAACAAGTCATTTCACTGATGTTCTTATCAAAATTTTACTTTTATTTATTTTTATTTTTTTTTAATGTATATAAAAATTGGATATTTATTTCCACTTTTCTTAACAGGAGTTGTCAAATTTATTTCTTATAAAAAAAAAAAAAAAGAGGTTTTGTCACAATGTATATTTGTACCCTCTCATCGGGTACTTGGTGATGAATATGTGGTAAGAAGCTTACTTCCCTGACCTGGAGAGGAACTAGAAAATTGACTCTCTATTTGCACATGGTACTTGGTCGGTAGGTCAAGCTCAATACTGCGATTAAAAACACATGCAAGGGGCAAGGGACAAATTTATGAATTTGAGGAAAATATTGGGCGTAAAAATGATTGCCCAGAGGCCACAAAAAGATAGTTCATGGGCCACATATGATCTGTGGGCCACATGTTTGAGACTCCTGATTTAGAATATCTTAATTTTAATTAATTTAAATTTAATTAATTAATTTAATTTAGTTTAATTCTCTAAACAGGATTTAGTTCAAAAATCTAAAAAAAAAAACACTTGCCTTAACATAAGCCTTTGAAGTCATTTAGCTTATCACCTGGGGGAGGGGGGAGTAACATTTGAAGATAAGGATAAGTGAGTCTAACAAAAGAAAAGAAATCAGTAACTGAATGGTTATTGATGCAGAAAGTGGAATTGGGGAACTAAGTTCATGTTCCAGACTAGTCTGTTGTATTCACTTATCACTAATGCTCTTTGGTAAATGTATGACTCCATCTCTTCTCCCCACCCTGCCAAGCTATGGGTTAAATAGAATGATAGACTGGGCTCTCTAGCCTTGGGTAGCAGCCAGTCTAGGATAACTATGCCTTCTCCACCATTTTGAATTCAATGGACAAACTACTGCACTATATATTCCTAAGAAAAATCCTGGCAATTTAAACTTAATACAGGAATTTTTGAAGAGTTGTTGGCACTTACATCCTGAAGGAAAACACACACAAGTGTGTGTGTGTGTGTATATATATATATATATATATATATATATATATATATATAGTCAAACCTAATGAGCCAGACAAACCTACCAAGGTTTCACTTAAGAAGATCATCAGGCAGGAGCCAGCTGACCCTGACGATCTTCCTAAGTGAAACCTTGGTAGGTTTGTCTGGCTCATTAGATTTGAATAGGTCTGCTCTGTTTGTATTGAGCTCTTTAGTTAGTTGTTTACTCGTATCGGGGTTTTTTCTTTGGGCCTTGAACCTGTATCTGTGCGATTATTTTCGACAGACTTTCATGTTCCTGGCTCTTTCTTTTTTAAAACCTTTTTTCCCTTCAAGATTGATTTGGCTACTGTCAAATCAAGAATTTGAAGGTTTTTCGACACAAGTATAGTCACCTATATATATATATATATATATATATATATATATATATATATATATATATGGACAACTAGAGTCGCTACTCAGGTTTCCTGTTCTCGTGATCTTCAGGCGATTAGAACACAACTATCAACTGTAGCTTGTGAAACTTGAGTAGCAACTCAAGCCATCCTTTCCTTCATTGAGTGTTGACATTATGAAGCATTTTTTTTGTTCTGTCTAGATAGTGTAGGCATTGAGTACTTTAATTTACAATGTAGCTAGGTGTTTGCCTTTTGGTCTTTTTTTTTTTTTTCTTGTCTAACTTATTAGGTCGTCTGTTAACTTTTCTGTTGGTAACACCAACATTGTTTGGTTTTTATATATATATATATATATATATATATATATATATATATATATATATATATATATAATTATAGATGTTTGTCTTGCCTTATGCTGATTGGCAGCAATCTTATTGTAAAATCTTCAGTGTCCAAATTGAACATATATATATATATATATATAAAAAAAAAATCATGTCCCAAATGGTAAATTTGGTTAATTATCAGGGTTGCTACAAAACTGGTTGAGACATCCCTGATTCTGCGCTATTTGAAGTTTTATATAAATCAGATCTTTGCTGGTAATAATTTAAGCGTCAGATATTTATGTACCCTCTTTGTGATGGGTTACTATATTTTCATTACATATCTCTTTTAATTCCTATATTCATCACAAGCAATTTTTGCTATTGTCCAAAATAATGACCAAATCAAACAACCAATGAGAATAACTGCTGCAAGCTATGACGTTTTGGTAAGAGTTTCTCTTAATGAATATACTTCATTAGATTCTCTTTGCATATTGTCTTCCATTTTTTACCCAGATATTATTTCTGCTATAACATCAAATAGCTGACTCCAATTTTCAAATCCAGCTTTTGATTTCAATAAGAAATGTTGTATTACTAAGATCATTTTTTTTTTTCCTCATCCAGTTTTGTAGGCTGCAAATACATTCTTTTTCAAAGATATGGTATGAATCTGTTTTAATTGTAGTGGATAAAGGCGTTAGTTAGATCCAGTGACAGGACCCAAAGAGTGTGAGTTCATTACCCGACTAAGACAGTGGAGAACTTTCAGAGGGAAATTAACAGGAGATAACTGATAACTGACATCCATTAAACTTGGCATGTGGAACTAGAACAGTCTACTCCAGTAAGCGAAATAAAGGGTTCAGTTCGACATCCCAACCACCTGAAGAAGGTCAGAGCGTACAATGGCCGAAACGTTGTAATAAACATGGTGACAAAGATGAGGATAATAGTCCGAATAATGTAAATAATGTTAGTATTTGTCCTTTGTAGTTAAGGATGATCATAACTTCTGTTCCTGGTGGTGTTACAATGACTGATTCAGCTAATCCTTTTTTTTTTTTTTTTTTTTTTTTTTTTTTAAATCAATTCAGTAATGCCGCTATGATCCTAGGGGCTACTGGGAGAGAAAGAGAAAACATTAGAAGGAACCAGAAATCCAATCCTAAACAGGAAACCAGAGATAAACCTGTAATCCTGTTCAAAACAATAAGGAGGGGTGTGAACCGGATGATAGGCTAACCTACTCTTGTTTTAAGGAAGAACAAAAAAAAAAATAAGCAGTAAATAAAATTAGAGATTTGGCGAATGTGTTAGAATTAGAGTTCAAGAGGGTTTTACAGGAAACTGGAACCTCAATCCTAAATATGGTCGGAGGTAGGGATAAACCTCTACTCCTGTTCAGAGCTTTGAAGTCTTTCCTCACGTATGGGACACAATTACAGAAATTATGGATGGAATAGTGGTGATTTGGTCTACACATTTCATCTCAGTGTCTGTAATTTTCATGGTTTCTGCTACATTGACTCCTTTTATTGTCTTGCACCACCACCCAGTGTCGTTCTGCTTGATACTTTCCTCAGTTGGTGTCAGTCTCTACGTCTTTGAGGAGGGTGTTCAGGTAGTTTTTGAAGCATTACAAATTAAAACTATATTTAATGAAAGACAGCCTAAATAAAACCTTTTCTTTATGGCTTAATGGAGATACAGCCAAAGTTTTAGGGTGTGTCTGTATACTAAGAAACGTATGTATAGGTTGACAACTGTCTATACCCCTGAATTTCAATTAGATGGGCGTGTAGCTGAGTGGTTAGAATGTCCCCCCAACTCAGCCATGCCTACTTCAACTTCCTCTTTGTCTGTCAATCCGCACGTCCAAATCTAACACACACAGTCCGCCAAATGATTTTTTTCTGCATCCAGTTCGTCTACTTGGATGGCGCCAATCAGTGGCCTGGGTCCATTGCTTTTCTTCATTGCATCAAACCATCGCTGTGGTACTTTCATCAGTCAATCAGCTATATTCAGGGCCTGCCGGCGAGCGTCGCCCTGCACTTTTGACCCTCCCCACCTTATCATTTTTTTTTTCTACCGATATAAAATGATAAAAGTGAAAATGAAGTATGACTTCAAATAAAAGAAACATGTCCCACTAAAACCCATGGTGAGTTATATTTCAAGGCCTATTTGTGAAACTTATGCCACTTTGAAAGATTGCGTGAATAATGATTCTTGCTTCCATAATGCACTTGAAGTTACAACCCATGCTCTCAATGATTTACCATCATTATGTGAAACAGTTGTATGCATTCGTGAATTTTAAAGGGGGGGGACTTTGAGGCTAGGTATGAGTTTTTAATAAAGCTATGTCTGATTTAGTTGGCATAGATGTTTTGAAATATTTAAATAGACATTCCCCTTCCCACACACCCAATTATTATTCAGCCCACTCCTTTTATTTAGTATTCGGAAATTTTCCCAACACCTCAAATTCCAACCATCCAATCTGTTTAAAACACAATCATAAATAAACTAGCGAGTATCCACTGCTTTAAATTATTAACTTCTTTTCTTTCTTTTTTTTTTTTCTTTAATACTATATTTCTTCACGGATATGGCAGAGCATAACTTTCACTACCACCACTTATTTTTATAGGTGGAGTGGTTTCCCGTTGCTTTTTCCAATAGTAACTAACATATATAAATCAAGTTTGATTTGGCTGTCATCTTTATGGATTAACTTACAGCTCTAATTCTTGAAATAATCTTTCATTTCATTGCCAAAGAATTAATCTTCTTTCAATTTAGAGAATTTGTTTTCAATTGCCTGCATGGATTAATCCAATTATTAATAGGAGTTAGTGCAGATTTACTGATATATCTATACAACTTGGGTATCGTGGATGCCATAGACAGAGGACTAATCACAGAAGGCAAAGATTTTTTTTGTTTTGTTTTTTTTAATTTGAGACCCTTTCATCTTTAATCAGAATCTTAATGCACTGTCTTTAGACGAGAGGTGACCTTTTAGCATTATTTATTTGGAATCATTAAAAAAAAAATAACTTAGGAGCAATTTATTAATCTAACCTTTCCTATAAGATCTGTTAAGCATTTTATGTTTTTAATTCATAAGACTATGTCGGAAAGTTTATTTATTTTTTTTAATGTAATTTAATCATTTTATTTGTCGTCAGTAAGTTTCCAATTTCAATTGTTGCTTCTTTTTATGTATCAAACTCTGTTTTTTTTTTGGGGGGGGGGGTTGTTTTTTTGTTTTAATCTTTTTATTTTTGAAAAATGAGTTGGTATTTTTTTTAATAATTCTTTCCAAGGGATCTTCAAATAACCATAAATGTCTGAACTGGTGGAACTGAGGAATGTAGCTCGTCTACATATTTCTTTGCCAAATCTTTAGACGAGCTGCATTCCAGCAGTTCAAACAGCTAGGACATGCCATGCCATGTATACTAGAATAAATCATCCCTATTCTCTTTGTATTCTATTAATAAGAAGGAAGTTTCACTTAGAAAGCTTCTTCCCAAGAACCGTTACCGAGAGGATTCTTCCAGACTCGCTACAGTCTTAACATCTTCAAGTCTATGGTCAACAGTTATATATCCTCATAACCTGCATTTACTTTCTTCTCTTATATCCATACAGCCTCACTGAGTAACCTTCTACCTTAAGTGTCTCTTGCACCTTTTAAAAGGTGAATATCTATTAAAAAAAAAAAAAAAAAATTTGCCATTTTAAATTTTTTTTATTACTATTAAATTCTTTTGCAGGTAGCGTTTTTAAAATTGGTACTAATTTATAAACCAATTTCATGTGAAGTTTTATTAATTTTTATTTTGTATTCAAACAAATTATTACTTTATATAAGAACAGATTTGATTCTTCCCTACCCCAGTTAGTTTTATCTACTGCTTCAATATTCTATAAAAGTATATAACTTTTATTCAAGTTTCTGTTGCTTAAGAATTAGAATTCAATTCAAATATACTCAATAATCCTTATTTTACAAGAGAAGGCCAGGATTAATCCCAGCATCAATCCACAATCCTAAAGGAGCTAGACCAATTTTTATCCCCTAGCACTCTGTATGTATGAGACATTTTAAACCAGACTTAGGCCATATTTTATTTGAGTGAATGTATGGATAAATTTCTACTGTTATTAAATTTATTTTTTGTGATTTTTTTTTTTTTTATGGCAAAAAGAAAAAAGCTTAAAAATGAATAAATAAAAGAACCAATTTATTGGCTTTTCATTTAACAGAGTAACCAAATCTCTGAATACAATTTTTAAACATTTTTTTATTTCCTTCCCAAATGTACCAAGTTTCTTAACATTCCTCACTACCAGATTGACCAGTGAAAGAAGTGAACTTCAAAATTTGTTCTGTGATAAGCTGATTCCATGGTTAGGATTGAGTTAGTGGCTAAGGTTGCATACAAAGGAAACAATTTTTAGCTTAAAAGATGGAGAGTTGGCCCAAATAGGTGACAAACTCTGCGAATGTATTTTAACCCATTTTGCCAGAACAGTGCCTTATAAAACAGGTTAAGTGTGGTAACACATCTAGAAAAACATTCTTTTTTTTTTCCTGATATCTAATGGTATGGCACCTCTTTAAATGCTGACAAAATCACATGTGCACTATACATCAGTAGGCCAACTAGAAAACTGTAAAATTATCCTGGACTGCTATGTAAAAAAAAAAAAAAAAGCACTGTATATAGCTTACTTACCACAAAACTGTAAATCCCTTATCCAACCAGAGAATACTTTTTTCTATGAAGACTAAGAAACACTTCACTTTTCACGAAGCCTTTGTTAGATGTGATAAATTCTGGCAAGTGTGTTTGAAGTTTTTATCAAAGAATTTAATGAGAAATAGTATATTAAAAACAATGGTAACTTTCCTTTTGAATGGTTCTTTGTTTTTGTTTTGTTTTTTTTTATTTGTTTTTCGGGGGGTGCAATGCAGAGTCTCTCCACTGTACAAAATTAGTGAGCATGCAACTCCATTTCACTCCTAGCCAATCATAAACAAAGCAAGCATCCATCATTGCGTTGAATAGACTGCTTTAAATAACATGCAAATCCATTTCACTCTTGTCCAGTTGTAAAGCATACCAAATCAGTAGACTGCTTTAAAAACTGATGATTTTTCTACCTTGGGTTAGTATTTCTTTTATATAAGCAGAATAAATAAATTGGTGTAAACTTCCCTTGGGTGACTGCAAGTAAGTGAAGCAAAATTTGAGTTTTTGAGAAGTTTTATTCACCCTTTTTTACAGAAATATATTTGTTACTAACATTCCGAATGTTTTAATGATAAAAGACGGGCATAATTACTAAGTCAGAAGTGTATTATAGAATTATTGCATGACCAGGTACTGGAAAATTGATATTCTTGAATTATCATCTACAAGTAGGACTTGACCAGTAGTTTGATTGCTCTGGAACAGTATTATTATTCTGGACAACTGTTCAACTGATCCTAGAGTTAAACTGATATTTCAGAATAAAGCTTACATATTGTAAATATATGTGACCTTTGCCTAAGCTTTCCACGAACCATACTATGATTGCCCTATATTGCGTTCCTGTTCTCATCATGTCATTGTGTACCAAAAACTAGGAAAGGGCTTGCTGCATGTTCACAATGTAACGAAGATGAAAAAAAAAAAGAGAAGCACATCAAGAAATGAGAATGCAGACCATGTTTCCACTATTTAGCAGTTTTATTTTGCTTCACCTGCGTAGATAGGTAGGTGACACTTGGGGCAACGTCTGCTTTATCGATCTCATAGATCAGCTCTCCCCCTCTTACCAACTTAACGCTCATCTACACATTCCGATATGTAGCTTGCTATATATGAATGAGCAGCATCGAAAGAAATATACTAGTTCGTTTCCTGCCAAGAGCAGACCAGAACTGACTCGCCCCCCCCATTCTTCTTTGTTCAAAGTGCTGCTTAGGAGATCAGACTTCAAAAAGAACCATCTGTTGGCTATAAAACAAACATTTGAGATCAAGATAAAATCACATTCTTTTTCCTCTACATGAGTGTCGATAGTATCACTCTTACTGCCAAACTGTACATACCTTATTCAACCCTAAAAGCAAGGAATACTTTACACTATGAAAGCAGAGTATTACTTTTCATTTAAGTCTGTTAGATTTAGCAAATTCTGGCAATCCTACATTATTTACATTATTTGGACTATTGTCCTCATCTTTGTTGCCATATTTATTACAACGTTTTGGCCATTGTACGCTCCGGCCTTCTTCAGGTGGTTGGAATGTCGAACTGAACCCTTTATTTCACTCACTGGGTTAGACTGTTCTAGTTCCATGTGCCATGTTTAATGGATGTCAATTATCAGTTATCTCCACTGCCTTAACCAAGTATTGAACTCACACTCTTTGGCTAAGGCAGTGGAAAACTTTCAGAGGGAAATTAACAGGAGATAACTGACATCCATTAAACATGGCACATGGAACTAGAACAGTCTACCCCAATGAGTGAAATAAAGGGTTCAGTTCAACACTCCAACCACCTGAAGAAGGCCGGAGCGTACAACAGCCGAAACATTGTAATAAATATGGCGACACAGATGACAATAGTCCAAATAATGTACATAATACCTCATCTCAGAAATATAGACAAATTCTGGCAATCCTGTTGAGATTTTTATCAAGGAATTTAATAAAAGAAATATTTAAATTTCTCACTATCCAAATTCTTTAAAGATACAAGATATGCATAATTATTAGGTCAGAAGTGGATTATAGAAATATTACTATTATGTAACCTCCATTGGTCTGACAACATGGATAATTCAGTTTGGATCTCAAACTAAGGATGCTGGAAAATCAATGATGTACCTGTACAGGTGTTGTTATTGTCGTCAGAAATTTGTTAATGATTTTTTACTGATCTTTTGTATTGTCTTATAAACTTGATCTTTAGCAAATTTGCTCTCATAAAAAAAAAAAAAAAAGTCTTGACAATCTTGATATTTGTGGTACAAGGCCCGGTTTGCCACAAGGCAATATTAAAGGATCACCCAGTGAGAAGAATAGACAATCTTTACTATTCTTTTGGGAAGTGAGCATAAAAATTGTCAGTTACAAAGAAATGAAATAAAGTTGACAGCCAATATCCAAAATTTGGGAAAGCAGAAAAAAAAAAGATACCTAATGGGAGTAGATGAATGCCATTATTGTTAGCCAACTAATAATTTATAGTAGTACAAAAAAAACAAAACATTCCAAGACTTTCATTTTCGAGACAAGTTACACACACACACACACACACACACACACACAAAATAAACAAGTAATTCTTTACTTAATTGAAATGTAATGTTATTTCAATTAAATAGATTTTGTTTTTAATGACATGCTCAATATCCTGAAGATAGAGCCCTGTATAGTGTATTATTCTGTTTTTTTGATAGAACTAAAAATGTGTCAAGTATTGGCCTTACTAAAAGTTTTATGGTAAAATCTAGTGTGTATAATCCATCTATATTTCAATAAAATAAATCGTCCTTGGGTTTATCAAAGCACAGACAAATTATATTGTGTATTTAATTTTACTGTGAAACTTTTTGTAATGCATATGGTTGTCACGTTTTTAGTAGTACAACCTTAAAAACATAATCTTATGCACACACACACACACACACACACAGCTATAAAAAAAGTGATTCTGTAACATACCATATAATTGCAATATAAAAATGGAACTTGACTGACTCATTTTTTTATTTTTTTTATTTTCATGAACTTTATTTTAAAATTTCTTTTAAAGGTTTATAATTATTTTTATTGTTTGGAGTCAACAAAAAAAAATTTTTTTAAAGATCAGATTAATGATCTTATGAAGTATATGATAAAATGGGTGACATTGGACTTCAAATTGTACTTTATTGTTTTTATGGGATTGTATTTTGTTGACCTTTTGTGCCTGCCAAATACATTAAAACACAGATTAAGCGGAAAGTTAGTTTTTTTTTTTTTTTTTTTTTTTTTTTTTAATATGTGTAAAGGCTAGATAAGAAAAAAAAATGAACCGGAGTTATCCTCCCTGAATAACAGGCTTCCTCTATCCCTTCTTTTTATTAACATTGAATATACCCAGTATTAGTTAAACCATTTAATCATCGTATTTTTTTGGTGGGGGGGGGGGAACAAATGTGCAGTACTTATTACAATAATTCAAATATATGTGTGTGTGTGTGTGATAAGTGTTTACATTTAACAAAACTTGCACTGCGATATGATTATGAAATGGTGTTAAATGAAACTATAATTTTAGTTAGAATGATGTTCTCTTGTTAAATTTGTTTACAGGATTTCAAAATAAAATTCTCATCTGTTTCAACTCATTTCAGGTGAAACAGACCGATTCTTCATTCTCATCTATGGTTAAGCCAAACCTTGGAAAATGCAAAATGCATGCCGATACTGTTTATTTTATTTTAAATGATTTGTTTTTAAATTTATGGGAAATTATTTTTTATTCATTTATTGCTATTAACTGATGAAATGAAATTGTAATTACATGACCATTCGACCTGCTGTGTCGTATAAAATGCCAAGGAAGAGAAATGAAAAACAAAATGTATAAATATGGCAAGTACATTTGTGTTTGATACATCACAAGGAAAAGAATTTAGCTGATGGCATGTTGCCACTGTTAAATAAATATTTGAAAATACAAACTATTTTTTTTTCTTTGCTTTTTTCTGTTTGTTTGTTTGCATATATTTTTATATTATTGAAATATCCTGTTTGCTTCAAATACTTTTCTAAAATGTTTTCTTTAATTTCTAATTTCAATTTTATTTTATTTTTGTTCCATTTTAAAAAAAAAATATATATATATATCCCAGAAATTATCTCTTGAAATTTTTACTCAATAATAGGAACAACCTTCTGTTTTCAATTAACTTGACTTTCACTTTATGTATTCAACATGTCAAGATGAAAAATTTTGAATTGATGTTCATAGTCCTTTCATTAAAACATTTTCATTCATCTTTTCATAATAATGGTGTATCAAAAATATTTTCAAAATGGCAGTTTCTCTATGATCACAAAGTTAAGCAACATCGAACCTGGTCAGTATCTAGATAGGTGACTGCTTGGGAATGCCAGATGCTGTAAACTTGAATGTAAGCTATAATCAATAACAGCTTGTATGTGCGATCTAAGTTGTAATTCCTGTTGGGTTTGTTTTATTCACTTATGTGCAAGTACCCTTGGGAAAGGTATGAATCCACCTCTTCTCTAACCCCCAAGTATGGGTTAATTAGTAAGAGTTTTTATCATCAAACAATTACCTCAAAAAAAAAAAATTCTTACAATGTAAAAATATATTTTGCTTTAAATAACCTGCAATCATAAGCAGCTCTTAAGCTTAAAAAAATGCAGAAAATCTTATTTGAGATTATATATATATATATATATATATATATATATATATATATATATATACATATACAGGGTGTCCATAAAGTTTGTATGCACTTTAAAAAAATTATAACTTTATTTGTATTTGCGATAGAAATAATCTGTAAAAAATGTTATAAAGTTTAATGTACCTAGTTTTAAGTATAGCTAAAATAACTAATGTGATTTCAGGCATTACTGTAAATCAATTAGCAAATGTTTTCCGTGAACCGCAAAATCGTATTACCCTTTGTATTGCTAATGATGGAGGACATGTGGAAACTTAAATAAAATTTCAATAAAACCTTAAAAAATATAGATTTACTTCTTTCTAATCCTTTTTACAAATTATTTCTATCGCAAATACAAATAAAGTTATAAATTTTTTAAAGTGCACATGAACTTTATGGACACTATATATATATATATATATATATATATATATATATATATATATATAAATAAATAAAATCTCTTTCAGTGATCCCAACTTTTAAAAATTTCAAGTCTTGAAGGTCAGGTTCTATTTTACATTGTTTTAAAGCAGCATAATCAACTGTTGGTTGTCTTCTTCTATGGACGTGGGTGATCATGGCTCTCCACAACTTCCTGTCCTTTGTAGTTCTTAATATGGTTTCTTTTTTGCTATCCCACCTAATCCTTTCTCTGCCAAACATTTACACAAGCTCATTAGTCTAACTCATTTGCTACTTTCCCTTGTCTCTCTTGATTTCAGTGTCTTGTGGATGTCATATTCTCCAAGCTTTCTTTCCTCATGATGTGCCCTAGAAATTTCAATTCTCTTTCTGATTTATACAGTAGTTTCATTTTTGTTTCTATTCATCTCTAAAACTTCCTTGTTACTCGCATGTTCATTTCATGGAATTCTCAACATATAATCATATTATAATTCTGTTTGTTTCCTGATTCTTTATCTGTAGGTGTGTTGTACACGGTAGCAGTAATCAACTGGTACTCATTGTAGTCACAGGCAATATACTTAGGCAATAGGTGTAGACCAATAGGATAGCCAATGGCATAGTCCAATGGGCATCATCATAGACTTAACTCCTCCTTGGTCTCTCTGTATTTATGACTAACATCAGTCAATCATATTCCAGTGAGGGGGAACACAGGTGTATGCATATTCCATTATATCAGTTTGTTAATGCAATATTTTGTTAACAATGCTATATAGGTATTTTGTAATCATGGAACTTGTAAGGATCTTATTCAATCAGTAAATTAAGAATTATAATTCATCAGAAAATTCAGATAGAGAAAATCCGAAATTTTAACAGGTACTACTAGGATATAATAATATAGTGAATTCGGATATATACCTTAGTTTTTTGTTGTTTGTTTTTTTTACTGTTGTGTTTACTCTGTACAAGTCCCAAGGGTCACTCAAAATAGAGGGTTACAGAGTAACACAGAGGCACAGCTTATACAGATATGTATGTGGAAGATAACGGTTAACCCTAGACTTGAATAGGTTTAAATTGTAGTGATCGGGGAAGCAGCTTCTTGAGAGTCGGTTCCACAAGGCAGCGGTTCGTGGGATGAAGCTGCTCAAGTTGGTCTTAGAGCTCAATGAGGGTGGTTTTCTACAATGTGTTTGGCACGGTGAGCCATGAAGGTTAGGACTGGTGGACTCTGTCTTTTTTACAAATACTTTCACGGTAATTGCTCCGAGGAGCTGCTTTCGCTTGTCCCTAGGCCTCATGAATTTAAACGTCCTACGAGGCTGGCATCCCGTTCCCACCCCTTCATCATTTAAACTGTTAGATGTAGACGTCTCTTCTACTCCAATAGCTTCATGTCTCACATATCTCGCCTGTGGAACTTCCTTCCCTATTACTGTTTCCCTGACAAATACAATCTCCAACTATTTAAGTGTAGCGTCAATCGACATCTCCAGTTGCCTTGATCTATCCACTTCCCTTCTCCACATCCTTTCACCTTTCATTCCTATCTGCTCTCGCTCCAAATCTTCTGTAACCCCCTTGCCTTGATCGATCCACTGTCTTTCTCTTTCTCCACATCCCCTCCCTTGTCACTCCTATCTTCTCTTCCTCCAACCCTTCTATAACCCTTTGTGTGATAGTGGCCTCCAGCCTTGCTTGGGGTGATAAGCTTAAAAAAAAACAAAAAAAACTAAAAAAAAAAAACTAAGGAGTGTAGTTCATCTGAACACTCACCATGGAAATAGCGATAGAGCAGCGAGAGGTTTACAATGTCTCATCTTTTAGAAAGGGGTTGCAGAGTGGAAAATAACGTATTCACAAGGATATGGCCACATGTTTGAACTATATCAAGTTGTACACAGAATAAGCTTTGGAGTCAAGGTTTTTTTTAAATGCAATTTCATACACCCCAATATGTAATAATCAAGTGGCTTCATAGATGGTCTTTAGATGTGTCCCTAGGGTAAAGGACTGACAACAAAAAACCTTTTTGATATAGTTTTGTATAAAGCTAAAAGACAATAGGAAAACTGTATTAGCTGATGCGTTTTGTCCAATGTGGTCTTTTTCAAGGAAAAAAAAAAAAAAGAAAAGTCCGCATTGGACAAAAACACATTGGCTAATAATAGTTTCCTATTGTCTTTTACCTTTAAACATATTGTCTTTTTCTACAGGTGAAATCTGAGAAATTTTTTTTTTTTTTTTTTTTTAATCAATTCACTTGAAGCATGACGATTAATGCCAGTAAGATGCAAGGGGCTACTCGGAGTGAAAGAGAATGAAAATAATTTAGAAGGAACAGGAAACCTCTACTCTTAAATAAAAGCCTATCTACGCTTTACTTATAAGCTAATTAGCTGATCGGAGAGCTGAGTTTGAATTCCAGTCAAATCCCTTACATTCCCTTACATGTTAATACCCTTGAGAAAGGTATGAATCTTCTTCTTATCGCCCCCAGCTATGGGTAAATAGCAGGACATACCGAATTAGCTGATCATTACATTTGACCTGTTTATTTTTTAGTATATGTTTTTAATATTGAATCCATAAGAGTTGAGAAATCTTTCATGAAATCTTTCACTAATCTTTTTATTTTATTTACAAGATTATCTTGAATATGTTTTCCCATCATCTGGTTGATTCAGTCTCTCTAAAGAGGTTTAGTTGTAATATTTGCTTACTGTATGATAGTCAATTAACATAAGTTTCTATTTTTGCTACTTACACTTAGTATTGGATGAGACTAATTGGATGATTCATCACATTCCGATCTTGTATGAAATTCATAAAGAATATAAAAATAAATTACTTCTGTATTCAGATTCCTTGAATGAAAGCATATACAGTCACTTTCTGCCCCCTTCTCTCTCTCCCTGTCCTTTTCTCTCTCTCTTTTTCTCTCTTTGTCTCTCTCTCTTTTTCTCTCTTTGTCTCTCTCTCTCTTTTTTCTCTCTTTTTCTCTCTCTCTTTTTTCTCTCTCTCTTTTTCTCTCTCTTTTTCTCTCTCTTTTTCTCTCTCTCTTTTTCTCTCTCTTTTTCTCTCTCTCTTTTTCTCTCTCTCTTTTTCTCTCTCTCTTTTTCTCTCTCTCTTTGTGTCCCTCTCTTTGTGTCCCTCTCTTTGTGTCCCTCTCTTTGTGTCCCTCTCTTTGTGTCCCTCTCTTTGTGTCCCTCTCTTTGTGTCTCTCTCTTTGTGTCTCTCTCTTTGTCTCTCTCTCTGTCTTATTCTTCAAGTGGCCCAACAGTTAATACCACAAAAAAGTGATATTGGTTTGCAGATACCAAACCCAAGCAAAGACATTTAACTTTAACTTTGCACTAACACCCTTAACAATCTCTTTCTCCTGCGGTTATGATTAGATAGCAGAGTTGACTGAGGGCTCTTTAGCCTTGGCTTAGTAACCAGTCTAGGAAATGGATGACTCAGAGAGCAATTCCCTTAAGGTGCCTGGATGTCACTTCCTGCCATAGGGTAGCAATTTTGAGAACACCATCAATAGTGAAGAAAAATCAAATGGCTTGGCTTGCCAATTTTGACATTATTTTGTTTTGTTAAAACTGGACTTTGACCACTCACCCAATTCTTCAAAAAATAAACTGACAGCCAATCGATTGGTGATAAATATAAACCATTTCCATTACGAGAACTACATTTCTTTCCTAATCTCAAAGATTTTAATTTTAATTCAAATTTCAGACACCTTTCTCCCTTGGATTACATTTTGACCTTTTTGCTTTTAGTATTTCCTATTCAGTGCCATGTCTCATCAATACAAAAGCAAACCTGACTCTCCACAGATTCTGTGAATTACCATGCATTCTTTGAAAAAGATAGTGGACTGGTTTCCTCTTGACTTCTCCATTAGTTTGGAATTCAGTTTTTCTTCTCTTAGAATGGTTGCTACTCAAGACTAAGGAGCACTGTCTACTCTGCTGTTTAACAGATAAGGGGGGGGTAGTAATCACGGGGAAAGTGAGCATTTTCAGCATAAATGTGAAAAAATGGTTTTACTTGAAGTGTGGATATGGGTACTACTGAATATTTGTAGAATTCTGCCAACTTTGGTACAAAGTCATGTTTGTAAATTACATGATGAGGAACGAACTCACTGCCAATGGCTAGCAATATTTGAAGAACTCTTTGTAAGTATACACGAATGGGGTGTGTCTTCACCAAGGTGTAGAGGTTAACAGGCTAGTTTCATGGATGCTTACTTTCATTGACTAGCTTGGTAAACGGATATAAGTATACTTAAATAAAAATGTTCAATGGTAATGAAATATCTGTAATCTCTCTCTCCCACACACACACATATATATATATATATATATATATATATATATATATACACACACACACACACACACATACATTTTATATATATATACATACATACATACACACACACATACATTTTATATATATATATATATATATATATATATATAAAAAGTGAACATTGAAGTCAACACTCAGCATGAAACAGCCTGTCGCCTCTGAGTGTTGACTTCAATGTTCACATTTATATTTACATACACTCTATCTCTGATATTGTGCACTTTATCCCATCGATATAGCACACCTTAAAACTATATTTCTTCATATATATATATATATATATATATATATATATAATGTGTGTGTGTATATATATGTAATGTGTGTAATTATATATATATGGTATGCTATATTTATGAGTAAAAGTGCTCAATAATAGGAATAGAGCATGTGTAAATATAAAAGTGGACACTGAGTGGCGACTGCCTGTTTCATGCTCGAACACAGTGTTCAGGCCATGAAGATTGCATGAAACACTGTCACCACTCTGTACTGACCTTGTTTTTCACATATATACAGGGTGCGATGGATAAATTGTCGTCCAAATTAGGCAAAAATTACACTGACATCTCAATTCAACAGATATATTTACCAAAATTACACAAAAATTTCTTCAAATACTAAAAAGTAAATTTATCCAATAAAATCGCCATTGGCTTCAACCACAGCCTCCAGACGACATCAGAATCTCCTGCAACTCTTCTGGACGGTCTCCTTGTTTAAGTTGGTGAATGCTGCCATAATCCTTGCCTTCAGTTCATCTTTGGTGTGACAAGGAGTCTTGATGGTCTCTTGATCAACTATGCCCCACACATGATAATCAAGGGAGTTGGCATCGGTGGCCATATGCAAGGGTGATACGGTCGCAGAAATTGTCGTCTTGCCATGACTGGGTTCTCCTGTTTGTGTGTTATGGTGCAGAGTCCTGTTGCCAGACATAGTGTCTTCCAGCAGCCACCCTCTTGAACTGGGGGCAACACTACCTCCTCAAGGTACTTGATGTAGGTCTCCGTCTTGAGTCTGAGACCCTCATCAACAAATTTGAGTTCTTTTATTATCAGAATGATCCGAGTGAGTTTTCAAATCTGCCATACCTTCGAAATCACCATTAGACTCCTCCAACTCTTTCCAAATATTCTGCACTGTCCACAGATTGACACCCAAAGACTCTGAAATGTTCCTATTGGAGCTTCTGACATGAATGCCAAGAAGTACAGTATGCCGTTTCCAAATATCTGGTGGCATGAATTGTGTCATGGTGCCCTTTTTCTCACAGATAGTGCCCAACTGACCCTACTATACTGTGCAGTGGACAAAATCAAAAACAATGTACATGCGTGAAATTAAAAATATTAAACAGCGACAATTTACCATTACACTCTGTGTGTTTGTGTGTATGTACATATATTATTAGTAGTTGTCGTAATCTTATAAGTATAAGAAATTATACTCGTTCGGAAAATCTTCAGTGTCTTGATTTTCAAATAGTCAAACCAAAGGGAAAAAAAGGTATAAAAAAGAAAGCACCAAGAACATGTACATTAGCCGAAAATAATCGTCTAGCATGCAAGTCCAAAGCTCAAAGAAAAACGACGATCTGTTTAGGTGAAACCTGGGTAGGTTTGCGTGGTTCCTTAGGATTATCTTAGGTTTTGCTCTACTTCGTGTATTGAGCACTTTACGGAGTTGTCTTTTTACTCATTTTGGAGGTTTTTTTTTCTTTGGACTTTCAGCTTAAACACTAGACAATTGTTTTCACCTTGTTTTAATGTTCTTGGTTCTTTTTTTTTTATTCCCCAATATTTTCTCGGGTACCGATTTGTTCTACTGCAAGTTGAGCTATCCGAGGTTTTTCCAAATGAGTACCACCATTTTGATTATTTATATATATATATATATATATATATATAGTATGCTTCTGAAGATTACATTAAGCAAAATCTCTTTCTTGAGATATTTAATTGTGCTTTGCACGAATAGGGAGGTTTACAGACTCTCCTGGATCCACAACTGGTTCTTTGGATGTAACTTGAACCAATAAATGTACAGTAGAAGCTTTCTTACTTACATAATTTGGGCTTCCTTTATCTTTTTTAAACTCCCCTAAAATTCTAGTTTTATTTTGTTATAGAAAAAGTGCCCTAACTCACAAAGTCTGGCTTTGTCTTCAGCAATTTATTCCAAAGTTTAAAGCAATGACGATATATTCAAGGAATAGAGATTTTCACTATTGATTATTCTTATTCTCTCATAGGCTTACAGCCATATAGCATTGAAACACTGGATCGTCGAATTTAGAAAATGTCAAGCCTGGTTAGTACTTGATGGGTGACTGCTTGGGAATACCATGTGCCATACACTTGAATGAGTGGGTGTTTTAATAGATAATAGCTTGGAGTTTCGGTTGGGTTCATTATATTCACTTATGCACAAATACCTTTGGGAAAGGTATGAATCCACCTCTTCTCCCCCCAGCTATGGGTTAATTAATAAAAATTGTCTCACTAACCCCCCCCCCAATTCTTACAATCTAAAAATATTTTCTGGCTTTAAATAAGCTGTAATGGGTTGGTAAATCAATTATGTTCTCTTAAAAATTTTCTGATTGTTTATTCTCTTAGCCTAGTCTGGCACAGGTTTACAATAGTGAGCATCATAGTTGAACACCTGATACTAAGTATATCCATCTGCTAGAGAAACTTGTTGACCATCACGCTAGGGTAGTTGGTCCTTTTCTGATTATTAGAATTTTCAGAATTTGTTGATTTTTCTCCTGAACTTGTACAAATTCTACAAAAATTCTCTTTTTTTTTTTTTTTTTTTTTCCTGCCAAAAATTTTTTTTTCTACCAACGCCCCCCCCCCTCACTAACTGCTGTTCTTGCCCAAAAAACCTCCCGGCATCTCATTTTGCATGTTTTCATTCTTGCTGTGGCAATCCAATTATTGACAATCTGACTGTTTCTGAAACAATCTTTAGTACATATTTACATAAATACAAAAAACACTGATTTTATCTTAAAACTAAAGAACTCAATGCCAATGTCTCCTGTTGTGTGTTTATAAAAAAAAAAAAATCAAAATATCCTTCTCTTGAAAGCTGGCCAACTTGGTATTCGAAAACTTCTGGCCCTCAAGCAAATAGAAATAAAATTAAGCTCTTGAAATATGCTTGTAAATGACTGAAAATTTGATTAACAAGCAAGAAATGGTATTGATTTCTGTTGTTTTTTTTTAAGGTTTATTCATATAATATAGTCATTACATTGTTGTAATGAAAAGCAACTGCCTTAGCTGTGATTCGAACATTGTGCCATAATTAACTGTTCTCTCCTCCAACTCAGTAGATTCCAATAAGCAGCAGGAAGCTGGTCAAATCTGCTTATCAAAATGAGCTCAGCTATTCAGCCAGTATAAGGAACATGAATTAATTACAACTGGCAAAGTTTCCCCAGGCAACTAACAAACATACTTTGTCTTCTCCAAAGAATTTTTGCCAATGTTTAATTTTCATACCCACAAATAAAAAAAACAGTGTGTTAAAAGCATGGTTGTTCCCTTGACACCCCCCTATTACTGTATACACTTTTGTCTCCCTTGGCAATGTTTGTTTTAAAAAAAATATTTTCATAAAACCCAAATATATGAAAATGGATTTATACATTTTCTTTATTCTTGAGAATTGGCAACAAAGATATTAAACACTATTTATTTATTAGATTGTTTATTTACAAGAATAATTTTTATATTTCCAAGACTATGAAAGTATGCGGTTGCCTCAAATGAAAGAAATATCTGGAAAATGCATTTTTTTTTCATAATTACAGTTACCTGTTGTGTTTATTTAAATTTTCTTGTTCAAGCATTTTTATAAACTGATGAATAAAAAATTTCTCTTATTTGTTTATAAAATGGAAAATAATAAAAATTTCATTATAGTTGTATCACATATTTTATAAATATAAAATTAATCTTGTAAATAATTACAAATTATTAATTATCATTATAATTATAAATATATAAATCAACTTCAATGAAATATTTATTACCATTTTATAAAGAAATAAATATGAAAAAAAAAATTTATTTATAAAATTGGCAGTGAACAAAGATTTAAATAATCACATAAAAATGTGTAAATATAATTATGAAAATGAATTTTCCAGGAATTTCTTTCATTTACAGTTGTGACATATTTTTATAATCTTGTAAATATAAAATTATTCTTGTAAATAATCAATCTAAAAAATAAATAGTATTTAATATCTTTGCCAGCTTTCAAGAATAAAATGTATAAATCCACTTTCATATATTTGGGTTTTATTAAAATTGTAATCATTGCATTTAAAAATAATAAACATTGCCAAGGAAGTCAAAAATGTCTACAGTAATCATGGTATCAAGGGAATAACTGTCCTTTAGACACAGTTTTTTGGGGTTTTGTGGGCATGAAAGTTAAACATTGTTGAATTTTCTTTGAAGCTACCAAGGTTTAGAAAGCAAATATTCATTTGTGCTTGTTTAGCTTAACAGAGTATTTTGTTGGCTCTCAGTAATGCTACCTGGTCATATTCAGTTCTAATGCATTGTAACTCAAATCTGGTTGTGTTTGTGTGGCTAGCCAACAGCCTACAAGCTATGGCTCTTATGGTTTACAATTTATTTGGCATTCTGTGAAAAAAATTCAGGTATTTTTTAAATCCTATGAAATTATTTTTTTTCCATTATATTTTAAAAAAAAATATTTGCATATATTATATTTACATATTAGTACCATTTTAATATATATATATATATATATATATATATATATATATATATATAATATTTTATCACATTAAATATATATATATATATAATATTTTATCACATTAAATATATATATATAATATTTTATCACATTAAATATATATATATATATATAATATTTTATCACATTAAATATATATATATATATATATATATATATATATAATATTTTATCACATTAAATATATATATATATATAATATTTTATCACATTAAATATATATATATATATATATATATATATTTTATCACATTAAATATATATATATATATATATATATTTTATCACATTAAATATATATATATATATATATTTTATCACATTAAATATATATATATATAATATTTTATCACATTAAATATATATATATATATATATAATATTTTATGACATTAAATATATATATATATATATATAATATTTTATGACATTAAATATATATATATATATTTTATCACTTTAAATATATATATATATAATATTTTATCACTTTAAATATATATATATATAATATTTTATCACTTTAAATATATATATATATAATATTTTATCACTTTAAATATATATATATTTTATCACTTTAAATATATATAATATTTTATCACTTTAAATATATATATATTTTATCACTTTAAATATATATATATTTTATCACTTTAAATATATATATATTTTATCACTTTAAATATATATATATTTTATCACTTTAAATATATATATATTTTATCACTTTAAATATATATATATATATATATATATTTTATCACTTTAAATATATATATATATATTTTATCACTTTAAATATATATATATATATTTTATCACTTTAAATATATATATATATATTTTATCACTTTAAATATATATATATATATTTTATCACTTTAAATATATATATATTTTATCACTTTAAATATATATATATATATATTTTATCACTTTAAATATATATATATTTTATCACTTTAAATATATATATATTTTATCACTTTAAATATATATATATTTTATCACTTTAAATATATATATATTTTATCACTTTAAATATATATATATATTTTATCACTTTAAATATATATATATATATATATTTTATCACTTTAAATATATATATATATATATATATATATTTTATCACTTTAAATATATATATATATATATATTTTATCACTTTAAATATATATATATATATAAATATATTATCACTTTAAATATATATATATATATTTTATCACTTTAAATATATATATATATATAAATATATTATCACTTTAAATATATATATATTTTATCACTTTAAATATATATATATTTTATCACTTTAAATATATATATATTTTATCACTTTAAATATATATATATATATATATATATTTTATCACTTTAAATATATATATATTTTATCACTTTAAATATATATATATATATATATATCTTATCACTTTAAATATATATATATATATATATATTTTATCACTTTCAATATATATATATACATACATACATACATACATATATATATATATTTTATCACTTTAAATATATATATATATATATATATATATTTTATCACTTTAAATATATATATATATATATATATATATTTTATCACTTTAAATATATATATATATATATATATATATTTTATCACTTTAAATATATATATATATATATATATATATTTTATCACTTTAAATGTGTATATATATATATATATATATATATATATATTGCAAACCTAACTAGGTTTCACCTACATGGATCGTCAGGATACACTGACAATCCGCGTAGATGAAACCTAGATAGGTTTGCCTGGCTCTTGAGGTTCGTAATTAGATTTGCTCTACTTAGTGTATTGAGCACTTTGCTTAGTTACTTTTGCTTTACTCATGTTGGAGGTTTTTTTCTTTGGACTCTGAGCTTGAATTCTGGACGATTCTTTTCACCTCAATTTCATGTTCTTAGTTCTCTCTTTTTTTTATCCCTTATTTTTCCTTGGGTATTGGTTTGTTCATTACAAGCCGAAACACCTAAGGTTTTTCCAGATGAGTATATTTACTTATATTTATAAGATTATTTTATATAGTTTTCAGGTATACTATATTTATGGGATAAAGGGCTCAATATCAGAGATAGAGCATATGTAAGCATAAAAGTGAACATTGTGGTCAGCACTCAGAGGCGACAGACAAAATAAATGGAATCAACAGGCCACATGCTTATATAGATATTTAGTCATGACGTTGCACATCTTTCTTGACTCTAGATCTTTTGTCTTTAAGGATAGTTCTTTGCTCGTTTATAACTTTGATGTTTAGTTTTTATCTTTTTTGTTAATATGAAAACGTAAAAAGCCAGTATTCCAACTTTGAGACTATCATTAAATTACAAAAAAAAAATTCAACTTGTCATAACCCTTGTTATGAACTTCATGAAAGTCTAATAGGTCAGGTCATCTATTAGGTTGGTGCAAAAATAATGTTGTTTTTTGATGTTCAACTTCATGTGAGAAAACGACATTATTTTTGCACCAACCTAATATCATTGTAACAGTGTTTGACATAACTTTTGATTATTCCATTATTTTTTATTTTTTTTTTTGTTAACATATTCAGTGCCAAAGGATATTAGTGTTTTTGCTAGCTTACCTGTTAAGTGCCAGTGATGTTAATTGTATAACAGCCCCTTTTTGAAATTCTCACTTTGTCCTCATTTTGTCCTCCACACTGCTATGACTAATACTATAATTAGTCTATTGAGAATCTTATCACTCTATTCTTGGCCTACACACCTCAGTAAAAGAAAAAAATTGCTGGTGCCAAAACTATCATATTTAGAATTCATAGAGGATTTAAAAATCTCGAGACATGCATAAATACTTGTTTAGAAGAATTTTAGACCTAATTTCTCTTTATATAAGTCAAGACATCTAACTAAAATTTTGAAATGAGGCATCATTTTCATTACTCACTGATTTAAGACAGACACCTTTTATCCTTCAATATCTGTCTATATTTCTGAGATGAGGTATTATGTACATTATTTACATTATTCGGACTATTGTCCTCATCTTTGTTGCCATATTTATTACAACGTTTCGGCCGTTGTACGCTCCGGCCTTCTTCAGGTGGTTTGAATGTCGAACTGAACCCTTTATTTCGCTCACTGGGGTAGACTGTTCTAGTTCAAGGACACATGACACAGTGGATAAAGGCGTTGGTTAGATCCAGTGACAGGACCCAAAGAGTGTGAGTTCAATACCCGGCTAAGGCAGTGGAGAACTTTCAGAGGGAAAAATTAACAGGAGATAACTGATAACTGACATCCATTAAACATGGCACGTGGAACTAGAACAGTCTACCCCAGTGAGTGAAATAAACGGTTCAGTTCGACATTCCAACCACCTGAAGAAGGCCGGAGTGTACAGCGGCTGAAATGTTTTAATAAATATGGCAACAAAGATGAGGACAATAGTGCGAATAATGTAAATAATGTACCTTTTATCCTAATTAGGATGAGAATGCAAGCTGAAGAGAATCAGTATTTAGGGAGTGTTTTTTAAAATCCTCAGATTTATATAAATGTAGTTTAAGTTGGTCTACTGTGTCATGTGTCTATGCATGCATTTAATATTGCCATTACATCTGGTCAGGTACTTCTTTAAAGATGCTTAATAAAATCCAAATAATCTGCAATGTTATCAGTTCTGATCTGGCATCTCAGCTTCAGGCACTTTCCTACCACCATAATGTAGCTTCCCTTTCTATAAATATTTTCATGGTAATTGTTTTGATGAGCTTTCCTTGTTGGTACCTCGGTTTTATACATTTAAGCACAGTACAAGATTGGCAGTTAGGTCTCGTCATTTTACACTTGAAGTGGCTTGATGTAACTGCAAGTTCTATGCTAACAGTTTCTTCCCTTGCACTTCTTGCTTGTGGAAGTCTTTTCTGGCTTATTGCTTTCCAGTTAACTTTGCATTTAAATTTTTGAACATCAATGTCGATCATTATCTTCTGTCTTTTTAATTCCTCTTCTTTTATTATCTTTCTTTTTCTCGAATTCTTTCACACTCAGTAACCCCTTGTATCTTTAGTAAGTTTAAAAGTGGCTTTATCACCTTACTTGGGGTAAAATGATTAGAAAATATATAAAATCCGATGAGAAAGCATTGAGGAATCTTTGCAATTCAATATTTGCTGAAATTCATCCTTTCTTGCTAATAAAATCTACAATAGTACTATTATCTTCAAATGTCTGCTGACAGAAACCTCCAAAATGTATGTACCAAGAAATCAAAATAAGAGGCTGTCTGCCAGTCATGAAGGAAAACTAATCTTTCAATTATTAGATATTAGTCTAAATCCTTGTATTTAATCAGTGCTGTTTTGGACAACTTATGGGATATTTCTATCTGAGCTTCTTTAGGTCAAGTCAAAGATGGTAATTTTGCAAGATAACCAGATTCTTTCCTTATTTGGTGCCCAAACCATTTCAGTTTTGCTGGGCAATCAATGCTAAACAAGAATATGTTTCCTCTTCATTGCTGTATGGAGATAACATCTATTATATATCCTGTATTTATGAACTTGTGGCCGTTATTATACACAAACTATCCTTGTTACTTTTGCTCATTGAGTTAAGTATCTTTTCAAAGCATTTATTAATAATGCATATTTATTTTTAAAATTACTATGACCATTATTTTTTCATCATATTTGTTCACCTAATACAAGACCCAAGAGCCACTCAAGTTAGAGAATTACTGAATGAGGTTGTTGTAAAGGGATAAGAAGAGGAAGTAAGAAATGCCTCCTCTTCTATCTAAATAAATAAATGGCAAATTCTGTTTGTTCATCTATCTCAGGCCGCACATGTATAAATATACCTTTTTGGAATCAAGACAATCCTGAGATTGAAAATTTGTCCTCCATCTGGTGCTTGAACATCCAACATTGGGATTTGTGTCTGGATGAGGAGGGAACAGTTAAAAATTCAAATTTTAAAATAACTGAAAAAAATTAGTGATTTTAAAATTTTTTTTTTTATATTTAATTTAAAGTAACACAAAAACTTTGAAATTAAATATTTTTGTTTTAAATTCAGTTTAAAATATCTCCAAAACTAAGAATTGAGGAAATCAATTTTATTTCTTCAAAATGCCAAAAAATCAGATTTCAAGTGAGAGGTTTTGTGGCATGAAGTTTTGAAGTTTCACAGAGTCTGTGAGTTGAAGAACTCGGTTTTCAGCCCAAATCGCTTTTTTGGCCGGAATTGGACTTACAGCCCCAATCAAAGTTAAAGTGATGTTTTGAAGATCCATGGAGTGCATTGAAGAATTCAAAGTTATTTCTTCAAAATTATCATTGCGGTTTTCTAAGCTGGACCAGAGGTCCCTTTAGTTTTGTGCCAGAGGCCCAATTAACCTTCTGCAGCAGCTAAAAGTCAGTACGGAGTGCAGCTTTTAGTACTTTTTGTGGCAATTTTTAACATTGTTGGGAAAAGATTCCATGGGTCACCATTTGCTGAATGAAAAAAATGAGAAAAAATATTGTTGCCTATTCAAATAAAATGATGAAATTTATTTAAACATAAGTAATTACAGTTAAAATTTATATATCTTATCCTGAAATGAATGTTAGAAAGTTCTTCTCTTTGACTGTAAGGAAATAAACATAAATAGTTTTTCAGTGAGGAAGAGAGAAAGTGGATTTGGGAGACAAGATCAAAGGGAGTCTGCTGTTACTTTGATGAGAAAAACTCCTGTCTTTTTACTGCTGTTAATCCTTTTATCAAGTTGAATGAATGTTTGGTTTTTATAGCCATGTGTAGGTTCAATCTCTAGGCTGGCAGACATTAATTATGATGTCTGAAAGAACAGAGATGTCTACTCAAACCCATATACCACTGAAAACAATATATGAAATTATAGTATCAGATTAAAATCCCTTAATTAAAAAAAACTACTTTGTTTAGTTTACGTTTTCGGCTATGTCAATAAAGGTTATCAGATATAAACTTCAAATACAGGTTTGATTACTGTCAAGAGATACATTTTCCTTAATAAGACTTTTCAGTCTCTAGGCTGGCAGACATTAATTTTGATGTCTGAAAGAACAGAGATGTCTACTCAAACATGTGTAGTCACTTGTTGGGGAAAAACTCCATGGATCACCGTTTGAATAAAAAACAAATTGAGAGAAAAGATTGTTGCATGTTCAAATAAAGTGATATTTATTGAAACATAGGATACACAGATTTTAACTTAATGAAATGAAAGTTAGAAAGTTCTTCTCTTTGGCTGTAAGGAAATAAACATAAATAGTTTTTCAGTGAGGAAGAGAGAAAGTGGATTTGGGAGACAAGATCAAAGGGAGTCTGCTGTTACTTTGATGAGAAAGACAGGAGGACGAGGTTGGCTTGTGTCTCTTTACTGCTGTCAGTCCTTCTGCCAAGTTCAATGAATGTTAGGTTTTTATGGCTTCCTGTTGCTCCAGAAGCCTGTGTCTATTTATTGGCAGGAGCTGATTTTATTGGCTATTTATTTGAAAATGTATTGAAAATTTGAAGTCTGTTTCAAATCCAGAAGGAGCCCTTGTGCAGTGTGTTTATTTTTGATTTGATACTATTCACTTCCACTTACTCTACATCAACAACTTGAAATTTTTCTTGTTAAAAAGTTGAATAATTTTAACACATTCAACATTATGGAAAAAAAATAGTGAATTTTACAAAGTGTTTTTTTGAGACTTAGCATGAGCAAAAAAAACAGAAGAGAAAAGACCCCTGAATGTTGAATGAAAAAAATGAGAAAAAATATTGTTGCCTATTCAAATAAAATGATGAAATTTATTTAAACATAAGTAATTTACAGTTAAAATTTATATATCTTATGAAATGAATGTTAGAAAGTTCTTCTCTTTGACTGTAAGGAAATAAACATAAATAGTTTTACAGTGAGGAAGAGAGAAAGTGGATTTGGGAGACAGGATCAAAGGGAGTCTGCTGTTACTTTGATGAGAAAAACTCCTGTCTTTTTACTGCAGAGTTTGTGATTTGAAGAACTCCGATTTTCGTCCTGAATTGGAATTTCAACCCAAATAAATCTCCTGTCTAGAATTGGACTTATAGCCTGAATCAAAGTTCAAGTGAGGTTCCATGGAGAGAATTGAGGAATTCAAAGTAATTTCTTCAAAATTATCATTGCTGTTCTCTAAGCAGGACCAGAGGCCTCTTTAGATATGATCCAGAGGCCCAATTATCTCTCTACAGTATCTAGTTTCAAAGTCTGCATGGAGTGTAGCTTTTAAGCTAGTATAAGAATATTTAGGATAGATAACAATTGCCCCTAGACTTGAAGAGATTAAGATTATAGCGATTGGATGTCCGTTCCAAAATGTAATAGTTCTATTTCAGCTAGCACAACCATAAGGGGAGGGTGCCAGTTGAAATAGGGGAGGGATCTCTCTAGAGAGATACCTCCCACTCTCCCGTTACCACCAACACAGACTTTTTATCTAGCTGAGGCATCATTATGGATAGGCTTGATATCTTTTCCCCAACTGCTATCTAAATTAAATTCTAAATCCCTGATTTTGAGATGAGTCCAATCCAGGGTTGAAGAAGACTGGCACAAGGTTGTGCCAGCTGAAATAGGCTATACCCACATGAGGTAATTTTTGTTGTGTAATAAATAAATTATATATGTATATATATATACACATATATAATTTATTTTATTTTTGCTGTATAATAAATAAAATATATATATATATATATATATATATATATATATATATATATGAAGAAATATACTCTTAAGGTGTGCTATATTTATGGAATAAAGTGCTCAATATCAGAGATAGAGCGTGTGTAAATATAAAAGTGAAAATCAAAGTCAACACTTAGAGGTGACAGGCTGTTTAATGCTAGACGCAATTGTCAGGCTATCGTGGCCTAACGATTGCGTCTTCCGGGCCGGTTCAAAAAATGATCCGGGCCAGTTCAGATTGAGGGGGAAAAGGGTCATTTCAAGAACTTTACAGCATCCTCTCATGCCTGCAAAATACGTATTTTAGATATCTTTCCCAAATTTCTCTGCACTAGCATTCTGCGATAAGCGACAGTGTAGAAAAGCATCTTTAAAAACTTATTTAAGGAGGAACATCAGTCACATTTTATTTGGTAAGTTTTTCTCAGCTCACTGAAGACCACAAGTACCTAATTCCTGAATGGTCACCCATCTAAATACTGATTGGGCACAATGTTGCTTTACTTCAGTGATCAGACAAGAACCAGACCTTTCAGCAACATCACTGGATAGTTATTTACTAAGCTTAACTTGTTCTAAAACAAGGCTACGGTTGTTGGTGGTGGCATGTCGATTGGGAAGAGCATAGTATTGTTACTAATTCAATTAACTTGATTTACATTGTCTAAAGAAATATATATATATATATATATATATATAGTAAAGGTAAAAAATCAGTTGGTATATAATCCAGTTGAATCCTAGTAATATAAAATATTAAAACTGATCTACAAAAGAGAGCTTGATGTATTTATTAATACTGTTATATTCCATGCTAAGGGAATAAATACTTAACACCAGGTGGATAAAAGAAGAAAGGTTTATTGTACACAACCAGTGCAATATGAAATATGTTACAGTTATACACACAGGTGAATCTAGTAGTGAGTGCCACTAATTGGAAGGTCGGACATGCTTGTGTCTTCTCGCTCTCACTCTTCCTTAAGTCTCTTGTAGACAGTTGACTTTATAGATATTTATTACCTATAGTGTAATCATTCATGGGGGTGCCGGGTTATTCTATTACATCAAATACAGAGCAATATAATTAATAAACAAGTAATCCTAAATTACCTCATATGGAGAATAAACTATTTCGGCAGTTGATGATATTGGCCATCTATCTTATCAGCCCTGGTGAGGGTCACATTCCTCACCAGGATTAACGAGACAGACGACCGATATCTTCATCTGCCAAACTAGGCTATTCCCCTTATGAGATAATTTGGGATTTGTTTATTAATTATATATTTCAGCAGCAACCTTTCTTTCAAATATCTTTTGTTGAATATAACAG
>OZ038499.1:98753671-98776171 GCA_964036315.1 Acanthosepion esculentum
ATGCCCTGATCTATCCCCTATCCTTCTCTTCATCCTTTCCTCTATCCCTCCTATTTGCTCTCGCTCCAACTCTGTAACCCCTTGCATGCTAGTGGCTTCCCACCTTGCTTGGGGTTGAATGCTTAAAAAAAAAAAAAAACTCTTTTATCCACTCAGCCATGTGTCCTTGGGCACATATATCACCTGAAGAAGGATTGAGCATGCAACGGCCAAAACGTCATGAAAATGGCAATAAAAATGAGGACAATAGTCCAAATGACATATAAAGATTTTTTTTTTTAATAATTTTATATATTTATGATTGCCTTAATGATTTTATTTCAAATCCTGTTAGAAAATGATTTTTGTTTTCATTTAGATGTTTATTTATTTATATATAATGACTTTTAAATTAATTCCAGTATAAAAGGCTACAGCTTTACATAAATTACTTTATTATTAATGTTTATATATTTGGTGAGTTTATTAACAAGAATTGTCAAGGGAAATGATAGAAATTCTAATGTCAGCTTTTCATCCTTCTCACCGTTGAATTGATAAAATATATCTGTAAATGAACATACAAAGAGAGGTAATGTTTACTGCAAAAATATGGTGTGTCAAAAAGACAGTTATACCCTTGACATCACTATTAATGTATGCACTTTTGACTCCCTCAGCAATGTTTATTTACAAGATTATAAAACTATGTGAGCGAAGTACAATGTGATATTTATTATTTATCTTTAATAAAAATTCATTATCTACCATTTTATAAAGAAATACATTTGAAAAGAAATCGTTTTATTCAAAAAATTTATTTTAAAAATTACAAACTTTTCAAAACCTCTCATTCTCTAAAGCTTTAATAAAAATGAAACATGTTAGATTGATAAGCGTTTCCTATTTCTTCTTTATCTTATTCTGTTGGATTCCAATCCATATTTATATTTGGTCCCAACTCAAAATTATCAAAATATGTAACAAGAAAAGATGCTCTCAACCTATTTTAGTGAATCTATGTGGCGAGAACAAATTAAAATATGCCCAGAAAATTCATTTTTTTTCATTTAGAATTATATTTACACATCATTGTTTATTTAAATTTTCTTGTTCACAGACATTTTTATAGATTTATGAATAAAAAAACATTCTTTTCATATTTATTTCTTTATAAAATAGAACATACTAAATATTTCATTATAGTTGGTTCACATGTTTTTATAATCTTGTAAATATAGAATTATATTTGTAAATAAACAATCTAATAAATAAGTAGTGTTTAATATCTTTGTTGAATAATTCTCAAGAATAAAGACAATGTATAAATCATCAAGTGATGTAGTTTCTATTATTTTGTACAGCAGTTTCTTTGTGATTGTGCCAGTCCATGAGGCTCAAATAAGTATTGGTCTGGAAATGTTTAATCTTCATGCTCACAAAAAAAAAAAAAAAAAATAGTGTGTCAAAGCAACAGTTATTGCCTTGGCACCACTATTACACCATTTTATATAACTCCCTCAGCAATGTTTATATACAAGATTATAAAAATATGTAGACCAAGTACAATGCAATATTTATTATTTACCTTTTATAAAAGATTTATTTACCATTTTATAAAGAAATAAATTTGAAAAGAAATATTTTTAAAAATATTTATAAAGAATTACAAAATTATCAAAATATGTAAAACCAACTACAATTCAATATTTATTATTTACCATTTTATAAATAACTATGAAAACAATTTTTTTTTTTAAAGTAAGACCCGGTAAAAATTACACACATTCTATAATTACACACAAGGAATAGGACAATACACACTTGAAATATTGAATATTTTCATTCTTGCCTAAAATCTCAAATTAAAAGAATGTTTGGTTTAGAGGAAGAGATGCTCTCAACCTATTTTATATGTTGAGAGAAAATGAAAAGTTACACATCATTATGTGTTTATTTAAATTTTCTTGTTCACAGACATTTTTATAGATTTATGAATAAAAAAAATTCTTTTCATATTTATTTCTTTATAAAATGGTAAATGATGTATAAATCATTACAACCAATTCACATATTTTATAATCTTGTAAATATAAAATTATTCTTGTAAGCAATCTAATAAATAGTTTTTAATATATTTGGTCCCAACTCAAAATTATCAAAATATGTAACAAGAAAAGATGCTCTCAATCTATTTTAGTGAATCTATGTCGCGAGAACAAATTAAAATATGCCCAGAAAATGCATTTTTTTTCATTTCTAATTACATTTACACATCATTATGTTTATTTAAATTTTCTTGTTTGCAGACATTTTTATAGATTTATGAATAAAAAAATTCTTTACATATTTATTTCTTTATAAAATGGTAAATAATATATATTTCATTACAACCAATTCACATATTTTATAATCTTGTAAATATAAAATTATTCTTGTAAGTAAGCAATCTAATAAATCGTGTTTAACATCTTTGTTGTCATTCTCAAGAATAAAGAAAATGTATAAATCCACTTTCATACTTTATTAAAATTCTAATCATCACTTCTTAAAGAAGAAACATTGTCAAAGGTGTCATAAGTGTTGACAATAACAGCAGTGTCAAGGGAATAACCAGCATTTTGACACACCGGTTTTTTTTGCAGGCATGAAGCTTCGCTAAAAGAATAGGTTTAAGAAAAATGTAACTTTTCTACAATAGAGAAAATATATTTTAAATTTGTGAAAAAGTTCAAGTAAAAAAATAAAATAAAAAATTCTAAGGCCACATGTAAAATCTGTTTTCAATTTTTTTTTATTTATTTATTATTTTTTTGTACTAAGAAAATTTATTTATTATTTTTTTGTACTAAGAAAATTTATTTATTATTTTTTTGTACTAAGAGAATTTATTTATTTACTTTTTGTACTAAGAAAATTTTTTTTTTTTTACTAAGAAAATTTATTTTATTTTTTTTTTTTGTACTAAGAAAATTTAGTCTACCAACTCCTAATATCTTCTTTCTAATTCATTTATCTAGATGTTGTTTCTAATAGTGTTTCTTTTTTTTTTCTAAGTATATTTTTACCCACAATGCAGTGGGCTTTTTCTGCTATGCCTTGATTTCTCAACTGTGTTTGAGCAGGAGTTAAAGAAACACATACTCAAGATATTTATGGTTGTAATTTCTGGGACATTATGAATGTTCTTTTTTTTGTTTTTTCAGTGAGAGGATAGTGACATCTTGTGTCGCACCTCTGTTTTTTATTTATTTATTTTTATCTCTAATTCTCTGGGTTTTAACTCCACTTTTTTTCTCCCGATTGTCATAGATTTTTTTTTTCTCGTGACAATATTACCACTGCCTTATTGTTTCATGAAAACAGAAAAATAATGTTCAGTTCTTACAAAAAAGTAACAAAATTTTTATTAAAAAAGCTCAACTTTTTGATTGCTTGTTCATTTTTTTTTGTTTTTTGTCAGATGTTATTGTCTTTGAATTAATAATGTCAAAAAATATTTGTGTATAAAATAGAATGAAGCCCTTCAATATAATTGAAAACATCCCAGAAGATTAAATATGAAATTCCATAAATAATGCATAGCATCTTCTTAATATATAAATGTTTAGTAATTTTACTGGTGGAGGGACATCAGTCATAATTTATTTGGTAATCTTTGCTCAGATCACACAAGACAAAATATACCTAGTGTTTCTAAATGGTCTCCTATCTAAATAATGATTAAGCTCAATGTTGCTTAACTTCAGTGATCAGAAAAGAATCAGTGCTTTCAGCAACATCATTTGACATTGTCTGTTTATTTTATTTACTTTATTTTTTTTTTACAATGTTTTTCACTTTTTATAAGGCCCAAGAGACACTCATGATAGAGTGGAAATTAATTTCACCAATGGAATATGAAGAGAATGAGTGTGATTCACTAAAATGTGCATGACATGGATGGTCTCAGCTGTGAAGATTACAATTTATAGAACGAAGGAATGCATTTCATCTGAACTCTTTCCATGGAAATAGTGAGAGAGCAAAGAGGGGATTGCAATGTTTTGTCTGTGGCAGAGAGTTTATAGGTTGGAAAATAATTCATCACCCACAAGGACACAGAGACACTTTTAGACTCTATTGAAACTGGAAAGCAAAGACTGGATTATTTACTAAGTTTAACTTAGTCTGACACAAGGTTATGGATGTGGGGGGGGTAATGGGGGGCAGCTTTTATATTTACTAATTCAATTTGCATTACCTAAAAGATAAAAAAAAAATCATCATAAAAATTATTTTATTTTTTTAAATTGTTTTATTTTTTTGGGAAATTTTTTTTTTTTAAATTGGTGGCAATTTCTAATGCTGTAATAAATTTTATTTTGGAAAGTCATTAGTAACATCCATCATAAATAAATTTGCAGTTATTAGTTAAGTCTATTCGAACCATTCTACTACAGATGTGTCACCTTGCAGTAAAAAAACATTTTTTGTTGGTCAGTATCAGCTGATGGTCCAAAGCTACATTCAGAGAGTACTCACTGAGTAATGTACTTACTATGGATGGTTTGTGAGATTAATTCAGTGTTATCTGTTCTATGAGAAGTGTGTACAGATGTTTATGGACTTTATCCTACACTATTTACATTATTTGGACTATTGTCCTCATCTTTATTACAATGTTTCGGCCGCTCCAGCCTTCTTCAGGTGGTTGGAATGTCTTGAATGTCTAAATGAACCCTTTATATCGCTCACTGGGGTAAACTGTTCTAGTTCCATGTGCCATGTTTAATGGATGTCAGTTATCTATTGTTAATTCCCCTCTCCAAGTTCTCTGCCTTTACCAGGTATTGAACTCACACTCTTTGGGTCAGCACTGGATCTAACACCTTTATCCACTGTACTATGTAACTTTCAGGACCTCTGTGTATGAATTTCAGCCACCATTTTTTACCAGTGCTCATATAATACCCAGAAATTCATACACAGATGTCCTCAAGGACACATGGCACAGTGGATAAAGTTAGTTAGATCCAGTGAGATCCAGTGACAGGACCCAAAGAGTGTGAGTTCAATACCCGGCTACGGGAGAGGAGAACTAACAGGAGATAACTGATAACAGACATCCATTAAACATGACACATGGAACTAGAAGAGTCTACCCCAGTGAGCGAATAAAGGGTTCGTTCAACATTCCACCCACCTGAAGAAGGCCAGAGTGTACAACGACTGAAACGTTGTAATAAATATGGCGATAAAGATGAGGACAACATTTCGAATAATGTAAATAATACCTCATCTCAGAAATATAGCCAGATATTGAAGCTACAACTGTCAGGCACCAGGTGAGGATTGAACCCACTACTCAGTAGCGATAGTCTTCTTGACTAACTCGCTAGTTTAAATATAATCTCTGCTTTTGCCTGTGTACCACCATAGTTCATTTCTGATATGTGTAATTGTCAATATCCTTCGGGACAGTGACATAATGGATATAAGAGTTGGTTATTTATGCATGTGTTGCTGTTATCTAGTGGTCATGAGTTCAATCCCGAGATCAGGTAGTGAAGTACTAGAATGAGCAATAGTTGGAATCAACAAAATAGCCCATATCATCTAAACAATGAATGTACCACCATAGTTCATTTCTGATATGTGTAATTGTCAATATCCTTCGGGACAGTGACATAATGGATATAAGAGTTGGTTATTTATGCATGTGTTGCTGTTATCTAGTGGTCATGAGTTCAATCCCGAGATCAGGTAGTGAAGTACTAGAATGAGCAATAGTTGGAATCAACAAAATAGCCCATATCATCTAAACAATGAATGCCTGACGATGGCCAGAGGGTACTTGGTTTAATTTTTTTGTCTATAACAACATCTATATCAACCACAATGAGAAAAATATTTTGAAATAATACAAGTATATGTGTAGCACCATCTTTTTGTTTATAATTTCTCAGACTCTTTTATCCTGTGAACTATTAATTGAGCTTGTCTGTATACACCCACCTTCTCACAGCAGTTGAATGGAACACAAACATAAAGTTGGTTTAAGGTGGGCTGCATATATATATATATATATATATATATATATATATATATATCCGATGCGATGAGAACGAAAGTAATATATAAATTCCAACGTTCGCAGCGTTAATTAAAAAACGAGCTCGATACGGGTAGTAGAGCGATAATTATTTATTTATTATAATTTTATCATATAGACAAAACCATTTTACTCACTACAAAGATACAACTTGGTTTCAGTGCAATTTAGCTGCACATCTACAGGTGAGGGTCGAAAATGGTTATGAACGATCCTGTTTGTAGGCAAGCCCGGATGTAAAATGTGACTTCCTATTTTCCATTTTTTTGAGAAGAAAAATGTACATACAAAATATACATAAAGTATCTGAGTGAAACAATTGTGGTTGTTGATAGCAGTTTGGTGGTGGGTGGACCGGGTGGTTAATGTTGATTGGTGTGTGGACATTTTTTCGTTGATAAACATCGGTCAAAGTTTAGGCACGTCAACTCACAAGCGTCCCAAGTTTGAGAGGTAGGGGAGGGAAGATAGCGATAGGGGCTAATATTACATTTGAGTAGGTAAAAAATTTTCGAATTATCTTTACTAATAATTGGGAGTGTTATTTTTTGGTTTTTCTATAAGATTTCTAAAGTTGGATTGCATTTCTTTATGTTGGGGTTATCACTATTTATTTTGTAATCAAAAGAACGTTTTTTGTGGTCATTATAAAAGGTTCATCAATTATACTGGTCACTATGAAGTATTTACTATACATACATGTTATATGTTGATTGCGACGTCTTGTCAGATGATTGCCACTCCTCCATTGAGGGATCGTCCATGAAATCGTTGATGACTTTTCAGTCCTGCCAGCGACTTGCATATCTTGTAACCGATTTGGCACTCATGAGCATTGGTGTTGGTATTTATAGTACTTATACATACATATATACATAATTATATATATATATATATATATGTATATATATATATAGAGAGAGAGAGATAATATTAGTGGTCAATATATATATATATATATATATATATATATATATATATAAATTCCCAAGAGGATAGAATCCAGG
Organism: Acanthosepion esculentum; assembly: GCA_964036315.1. Classification (NCBI taxonomy): domain Eukaryota; kingdom Metazoa; phylum Mollusca; class Cephalopoda; order Sepiida; family Sepiidae; genus Acanthosepion; species Acanthosepion esculentum. The sequence goes on from OZ038499.1 coordinate 98,760,752, forward strand.
TAGAACTCAATGTCCAGGACAGAGTAAGAATATAATATAAAAGGCTCAAACACTAATATTCCATGGTTATAATTTATTACATTGGAATTGTAATCACGATCCAATTGTAGGTCTGATGAATTGGATTGTGATTACGATTCCAATGTAATAACTTATAACCATGGAATATTAGTGTTTGAGCCTTTTATATATGTATATATATATATATATATATATATGAGGAAAAATATGGAAAAACAAAAAAATCCGAATATGCAAGTTTACTTGTTTTTAATGTTGTTTCAATGTCAGACGTCAGATGTTTCGGTCTAGTAGACCTTCTTCAGGACATAGTTATTAAAACATAATCAAAATTAGACGATATTCAAGTCAACATGAAAAGACGATAGACACAAGAATAATCAAAACAAAATGACTGAATTTTAAGATCAGCGATCCCTTTTGAAAATGCGATCATGTCGCCATCGACATTGAAACAACATTAAAAACAAGTAAACTTGCATATTCGGATTTTTGCTTTTCCATATTTTTCCTCATACTGTCAGATCTATATCCACATATTTGCTTACATACATACATACATACATATATATATATATATATATATATATATATATATATATATATAAATTTATTTGAGAATTATAACATAAACATGTTATAAAACCACAACAAAAATAGCCATTTTGTTTCAACACTTCTGGTGTCTTATCAAGTGATCACTTGATAAGACAAGTATATTAGACAAATAGAGTGTAATTGAATGATAAGATGAAAAATAAAATCATGAATGACATGTTTCAATCCAACAAAGATCTTCTTTGGTCTAATGATAGAATCAGTCTTATATATAAAATGGTTGTGGGTAGAGGGAAAGAAAATGGAGTTAAATCCCTCTTACAATTGATATTGAATTATTAAAGAGAGAGATGCTTAACTTTAAATTTAAATTTTGATGCCCAGTGTATATGGATGTTGATTTCTTCTCATTCATCTTTTTTATTATTATTTTTTTAATTGTCCTATCAAGAGTAGTTTTGTCAGAAAAAGAGATATGTTTTAAGATCCGGGATGTAAATTTACTGTATAAGATTCCAAAATTAGGGATCTTTTAATACACTGAAAGGAATCTTTTACAAAAACATTTTAATTGTTATGTCTGCTCTTAAGAATGCTGCTAAGTTCTTGCTAGACAATTTTTCTCACCAGAATCTATCTTGCGTATAAGTCTACCATTCATCCATGCTTTGAATATAGTTACCACATATGGTCCAATGCTCTTGCTATATATTTAGAGATTCTTGATAAAATCCAAAGAATCAGCAATATTATTGGTCCTGACCTGGCATCTCAGCTTTAGTCACTTTCCTTTTTCTGTAATGTAGATTTCCTGTGATTTTCTATAAATACGTCTGTGGTAATTGTTTAGATGAACTTTCCACTATGGTACCTAGACTTTATGAATTTAACACTAGTACAAGATTTGCAAGAAAGTTTCATCAGTTAACAGTTGAAATGGTTAGATGTAACTGTAAGTTCTATGCTAACAGTTTCTTTTCTCACACTTCTCAGCTGTGGAACTCTCTTCCAGCTTTATGCTTTCCAGTCAAATTTTATTTTCAAAAATTTAAATGCAATGTCAATAGTTATCTACTATCTTCTTGATTATTCTTCTTTTATTATTCTTGCTTGTTAATAATGTTTCTCTTTTTTCTTTTTCTTTCATATTTAGTAATTCCTTGTGTCTTAGTGGCTTTACTGCCTTACTTGGAGTGAAATGATTAAAAAAATAGATTGAAAGGGATCTTTGCGAAACAATACACACAATGCATTAATCATTCATCATAATAGATCTGGCTATAATTTTGACTTCAAAATGAAGTTTTGATTAAAAGAGAATGTATTTTATTAAGGTATTGAAAGTGCACTGATTTCAGAATCCTGTATGGTAAATTTACACCTGGTGTCATGCAACATAAAACAACTGCTGATATGATGTTGGATAACTAAAAATGATAGAGTTAAAGCAAAAGCAGTAAAAAGCTGAATTAGTTCAGGTAAATTAAAAATCTTGATAGACCAGACAACAAATTTTAGATTTAAAAGTTGAGAGTCCCCCATATCTTTAATATTTTGATATAAACTGTAACTGGCATTTTTTTTCTCCTTGTTGCCATCTTCATCTATAAAACTGATTCCATCAAGAAAAAAAAAAACATAGTTAATATGAAGATGTTTTTCCCCCATTTTGTTTACATACATATATAGTAATGTTTTTGCCTTTTGTGGGTCTCAGAAACTTTGGCGAGGTCTTGAATTTTTATAACAATCCTCAGATTGACAAATGAAAGAAAGTTAAACAATAGAAATCTTTTTCTTTCTTTTTGAACTCATCCCTTCATCTTCATTTCTTCTTTTTCTTTCTATTCCCTTTTATTAACAATGCACTCATTCACTTGTTTAATCCCCTCACCCTTATTCATTATGTCACATCTGTCACACCGTCCAGTTTAGAAATCTTTCAAGGCCTCATTTTGGGGCCCATGGTCATTGTTGTTGATGCAGTGCATTAGCTGCTGGTAGCTGCAATATTGCACTACCCTACCAGGTTGAACATATAAGCTAAACAAATAAAAAAAAAAAAATAAAAATTTTAAATGGATTTTTTTTTCTTATTTTTGATACAATTTTTCATTGGTTAAATTTGCTGAGGATGAGTTCGACCTATCACAGAATTAGGTCCACAATTATGCATTAGTTACCCCACCCCTGACAACCACCCAAAAGGTTTTTTTTTTTTTAATGTATTTTCTCTTTTTATTCTTTCTTTCCTTTTCTTTTTCTTTCTCTTTCTCATACTCTTTGTATTTTTTCTCTCTCTCTTCATCTCGTTCCCTTTTTTTATCATTCAGTAAACTGCTGTGTTGTGAAGACATTTTACTGACTGTTGTGACAATTTTATAAATTTTTTTAGGAGGAAAAAAATGGCTGAGAGAGATTTTTTTTTTTTTTTTTCCATATGAAAAAATGAATTTTCAAAATGTTTTGAATTGAAACAATTACCGAAACAACAAAAGAAATAAACGGTCATGTAAAAACAAATATCCAAATTTTGTAAATTTGGACAACTATCGTGACTCAAGTGTTTCAATAAAGATTTTTTCTTCCAACAGAATTGCTTATTTGTCACTTTATTTTCTCTTCATAATGCCCTATTTGAGGGCATATAAAATCCCTTTCATTTAATATCACTTTATAAAATTTAACTATCTGGGAAGTATTATTTCTGATGATAAAAACTATGACAAATCAGAAGATGAATTGGAATAGCAAAGATGCCTTCCCAAAACCAAGCAAAGTATTAAAATACAAAAAAAAAAAAAAGTATGTGTCTATATTTCTGAGATGAGGCATTATTTACATTATTTGGACTATTGTTCTCATCTTTGTCGCCATATTTATTACAATGTTTCGGCCATTCTCCGGCCTTCTTCAGGTAGTTGAAATGTCGAACTGAACCCTTTATTTCACACACTGGGGTAGATTGTTCTAGTTCCACATGCCATGTTTAATGGATGTCAGTTATCAGTTATCTCCTGTTAATTTCCCTCTGAAAGTTCTGCACTGCCTTAACCGAGTATTGAACTCACACTCTTTGGATCCTCAAGGACACATGGCACAGTGGATAAAGGCGTTAGTTAGATCCAGTGACAGGACCCGAAGAGTGTGAGTTCAATACCTGGAAGAAGGCCAGAGCATACAATGGACGAAACATTGTAATAAATATGGCAACAAAGATGAGGACAATAGTCCGAATAATTTAAATTTAAAAAAATAAAAAAGAGTGCTGAACTGTGATGTATTAGGTTGTCAGATTAATGTTTCTTTTAATCATCAGCAATTTTAACAAACCAGTCAATAATGTATAATGATAAACAAAAATTGCAGAGGAAGAATGGAGCCATAAAAAAAGCTATAAACTACTACAGTAAAAAAAAATGATAATGTTTAACCTTCATACCCACAAAAAAAAAAACTGGTGTGACAAAAATCCAGTTTTTCTCTTGACACTGCTATTATTTTCATACCTTCACTCCCCGGCAATGTTTATTGTTTTAAAAAGTGATTATTATAATTTTAATAAAACCAAAGCCTGAATGTGAATTTATACATTTTCTTCATTCTTGAGAACTTACAACAAAAATATTAAACACTATTTATTTATTAGATTTTCTATTGGAATTGCTGGCAAAACATCGGCTAATTACCAATCGATTCAAACTTTATAAAATGGTACATAATAAGGATTTCCTTATACTTGGTTCACATATTTTTATAATTTAGCAAATCTTTATAAATTTATGAATAAAAAATTGTTTCCATATTTATTTCTTGATAAATTGGTAAATGATAAATATTGCATTGTATTAGTTTTAATACAATTTTATTAGTTTTAAAAATATTGTAAATATAAAATTATTCTTGTAAGTAAACAATCTAATAAATAGTGTTTAATATTTTTATTGAAAACAAACAATAAGAAATGTAGAAATCTGGATATGGGAGAATGTAGTTGTATGAATACATTTTAATAGAATCTGCTATTTAACTTTTGTAGCCAAAATAAATGCAAAGAATACTATGGACAAGACATGAGAACAAGAAGGAAGTTTTAAGGAAAATGGAAATAAAAAGAACACTTGCTTATTCAAGAAAAACGACAATTTAAATTTCTGGAACACAATTTAAAGCTAAGTGTCCCTGTATCTTTAGCATTTCTCATTATAAAACTAACTAGTGTTTTATTTCTCCTCATCACTCATACAGATTCTATTGATAACACCATTATTAGTCTGAAGTCCCTGCTAAAGTCGAAATGGATAATTTAGGATTTTTTTAAAAAATTTTATCTTACAACTACCAAACTTGATATTAACTCCAAGAAACTAATTGTACATCAGCAGTAGATAAGTTCACCTATCATCCAGTTCACACTCATCTGCAGTCTTTATCCATTGTTTCCTGTTTAGGATTGGGTTTCCAGTTCTTTCTAATTTCTTTTCATTCTCTTACACTCCGAGTAGACCCTTGTGTCTTAGGGGCATTAATACCTTGCTGGAGTGAATTTATAAAAAAAAAACATCAGAGTAATGACAAACTGATTAAAGACATGTGAGATGAGAAAGGTAGTAGGACATTGTCTGTTCATGGGGCATGTTATGAATGAACACATAGACACGGTGGAGTAATGGATAATGGCTCGGACTGAGGAATCATAGAGCCGAGTTCGAATTCCAGTCGAATCCGTTACATTCACTTACGTGCTAACACCCTAGGGAAAGGTGTGAATCCTCTTCTTCTCCCTCCAACTATGGGTAAATAGCAGGACAGACTGGGTTCTATAGCCTTGGATGGCAACTGGTCTAGGAGAAGGTCAACTCTGAATTCAAAACCATTCGGCGTCTGTACCGGCATCCGGCGGCCTCTCGGTTACTCCTGCCTCTGCGACAAGTAAGAGCATATTCCTCCCTCCACTGGGATAGCACGCGAGGTGTGGGGACCGCGTGTGAAGTTCAAACTCCTTTGTTACTCCGTTTCAAGAATTCGCCGCCGTTTCAGCATTGGATGATCGGCCTTCGTTCCGGATGCGGTGAATTCCTTGGAAGGAGCCGGCTTAACCGATCCAGGGTGAATGCCGCAACATACATACATACATACATACATAGACACGGTTCCTATATTGTAATATCACAGCTACATAAGAGAATGCTACAAGCATTTCTAGCTAACTATCCATATCTTTATAATAAACCAAAATGTTGTTAGACGCTAAACAGGTATCGAGTCATTTATGATCGTGCAGAGAAATAAAAAATATTCCATTTCAGTCAAAGAAACAGGAAGTTGAAAGAATCCTTCGTCATGCTTGAAATCTACAGGTGCAAAACAAATTAAACAATCTGCTAATTTGTGAGCTATCGCAACTGGATAAACCACTACATTACAGGCGCAAGAATTGATAGCCATGATCCTGCACCAGCTCTTATATACAAAAAATTGAAACCTGTTCTTTTTTTTTTAGAAAATACCAAAAATGAAATTGTTACTCAGCATAATCAAATAAGTAATTATTAATAGAAATATATATGCAAATGGACGCAGATATCATATTTTAAAATCTTTTTCTTAAAAATTTCAGTATTTAGTACAGCAAGTTAAACTTGAATGCCAAAAGTTTAGAGACAGAATTACACTAGATGTTTTTTTTTCCTCCTTCTCTTCTAGAAATAAACTTAGCCAGATAAGTGACATAATTAATTCACTTTCTACAGTTTTTCAACATTTGTAGGTTAGAAAATTTTTTTTAGATTATAAGATTTTTATTTTTAGATAATAATGTCTTTTTTAGTGATACAATTCTTACTAATTAATCCCAGCAGGAGAAGAGGTGGATTCATACCTTTTTCAAGGGTATTTTACTAAATTAGCTGCAGCAAACACACCAATGAAGCATGTGGTCTAGAATCATCCTGATTGTATATTATACTCTTCGATTTGACTAATTCCAAACTATTTTATTTGGTAACCTTTTTTCATTAAAGGCTTCACTTTTGCAGCCCCATATCAAACTAAACAAATAACTTATGAATAACTTTTGTATTGTGAGCTGAAGTATTTTCATTATTAGGTTTACACTCTATTTTGCCTGAGGCTTCTGTCGCCAGATTAGTTAAGGTGTTGTACAGAAGACTGAACACTTGAGATTTAGGATGAGAGTTCAAGCCTTGTCAGGAGGAGCTCTTTTGCTGCTCGGCTCCTTTATGAGACCTAGAGCAAGAATTAATCAAAATTCAGTTCCAAGAGGATGTCCTCACAAAGTGAATGTACACCTTCTTCTTCTATGTGCTGTGGCCGATCATAGCTCTTCACAACTTCCTCAACTTTGTAGCACTTAGTATATATATATATATATTTTTTTTTTGTCATCCGGCCAAGTTCCTGTTCTGTCATTCATTTATTTACACAAACTTGTTAGATATGTTACTCACTGTTTCCCTCTGTCTTTCTTGCCTTCAGTATGTCCTGTGAGAGTCAAATTCTCCAAGCCGTCTTTCCTCATTATAAGTATAAGCGTAAGTTCAGTAATGAGAAAGTTTTAAGGAAACTGGGAAAAAAAGAACTGAAGAGAACTATCCCTGATGCATGAGCCTTAACAGGGAGTACCAAGGGAATTGGAAAATTTTGGCTACTACTTGCATTTACATGTGCATGGCTTAATTTTAACTCTGCTCTTGTGTTTAATCTACCACTGTGGGGTTTGGTTTGGTTTGTTTTACGGCATATCAACACCTCAATGGGTTATTTAATGCCGACAAAATTTTTATTGCTGGTAATATTTGTTTTTCAAACATGTATTGCTCGTAATATTTTTCCTTCAAAAAAAAAATCTATTTCTGATAATATTTTTTCAAAAAAGGATTGCTGGTAAAATGTTTTTGCCTGAAATGCATAGCTGATAATAATGTATTGATGGTAATAATTTTTTTTCTTTTACAAAGTATTTCTGGTATTAAGACCTATTTTTACACTTTCATAGTCTTTTGACCCCAATTAGGTGGTTAACTATTTGCCGATAGTTGGGACCCTAACAGGTGCTACCACCCCGGGTCAGGGTGAACCTGGGAACACCAGCAATTAAGAGGTGGTTCCACGCTCCTCAAAACCTTCTGATCAGAGGCCTTGTTGTTGGACGTAGTTTATCGTCATACCCAGGACGGCTAACACTGTGGGGATATCAGGAGAAAGGAAATAGTTGTAATGGTGGTGCTAGTCAAGAAAGAATATTCCAGGTTTTCATTTCCCCATTACATTAATATATCCGCGATATAGTAACACCTTAATACACAGACGAAACGGAATATCTGAAAGAAAGGAATGGCAAACAGGAATTGTTCTTAATTACAAATTTTTTACCGATATATACATACTTATCACAAAATTTGTCCCACACAGAGAAACTATAACGTATGCATACAACAAGCAGTGTGAAAGAGGCGAAACGAGAAAGTGTCTTACTTGTAATATTCCCCTACGTCTCAGGTGTACTTTATGCATCAGGTGAGATGTGGCTTCCTCTGTTCACCATATCGCTTTGGGCTTGCCACATGTCTTCACCGCAGGCTACATATGATCTAGCGTGGGATGACACGTCTTGCCTTAAGGTGGAATAAATAGCAACTGCTTTCAATACTATCAACTGACGCCAATCACCGACCATCACGTAACCCTCGTGACCTCATCTCAACCAAGAGGAGATAATCGCCGTTTGCATTGGGAGCTACTTCTTGACATTGACTTCACGCTATGGAGACTATTTGATTGGCTGGAGAGTATTCGATTTAGGAATTTGATAAAAGGCAACAATTAAATAAAATACTAATCAAAAATTAGTCACGACAAAGGGTGTAATATACAGAGTAACGTTTTACTGGTGTGTTTGCTGCAGTGAGTTTAATTAAATCTGCAACATATCCAATGTATACTCAATGTGGTTTAAATCTGGCGAGTACAAGTCAAGTGGAATACCTGGAAGCCGGCTAATTGTTCGTGAAACCAATTTCGTGTCACCTACTCATGATTATAGGAGGTTATGTTCCCTAGCAAAATCACTCTCCGGAAACAAGTCAAATAGAAATGGATGCAAATGATCTGCGACAAGTTCTGTGTATGTCACATCTGTCAAGCTAGGCAAGGTATAAATCCATCTCTCCTTAACTATGTGTTGAATAGTAGGATTTGTATCTGGAAAAATTAGATATTCTTAAAAAGATTGTTAATGCAATAGTCACTTCAGAATTATTCTTAAGTTTTAAAAACATCTTTCGGCGTTAAATAGCCACCAAAGGTTTGGTAAATCGTAAAAATGACTAAATATTTGAGCGCCCACATTCGTTCGATGTTTAATATGCATCGCTTGCCGACCAAGGTGATAGTAGATTTCTTACTGGATGTCCGTTACCCGGGTATTACAGGAGACTAAGCTTTATAACAATTATAGGGAAACAGCGGCCCGATTGGCTTTCTGAATAACACGCCTAATTTCATGAGGAAAATAACGTTTATTAAAATGTTTGTTTCCTTTCGTTCTCACTTGTTCACTCACACGCTCTCTCATGCATAAGCAATATTATGTACAGTGTTTCTTGAATTTTTTAACATTTCCTTGGAGGTAACGTTGTCAACATTTTAAGCAATTGGTGATTTTCACTAGGGAAGATCATACGTGTAAAAAACATCTTTAGCTTCGAAAACAGGAAACGTCAATGATAAATATTCTTTTTTTAAAAATATTTCTGTCTACTGAAATGAATAAATCAGAAACAACTCACACCCAGCAATGTGTCTTAATCACGATGTCATCAGTGATAATATTATACAAAGACTACATTTTTTTTTCAGTTATACAAGAAATTTTTTTCTCCAACAAAAAAAAATCAACTTTTCCCAATGTCTAAGGCAGATGCTTTTGTTGAGAAAATGGCTGCAGTATTTTTAATTAAAAAAAATATCTTAATTCTTTTAGTAGTGTGGCCCGCCTTATGGTGTACTGTACCTCATGCGACCCATTGTTTGAAAAAGGTTGCTCATGCCTGCTTGATAAATGTGTACGAGTTCATTACTGCGTACACAATGTTTGTGCATGTGTATCGCCATTGACTTTTTGGAGCCAATATCTAAACAACAGACGATATCTTTGCCAGAAACACTTTAAAAGGTCTGTAAAAAATAGGCTCTGCATGATGGAGCCTTCTATAGACAGACATTTCTTTTCGACCGATGCTAATCAAGCTATTAAGATAATTAGAGCGATTAAAGTTTTCTGTTTCCAATATACGGTAATGTGTCATTGCCTTCATAGAATTCGGCTCAACATCAAACCGGAGCAATAATCGGAAAAAACAAAAAACAAAACAACAATAACAACAACAACAATAATAATAATAATAATAATAATAATAATAATAATAATAATAGCAGCAGCAATAGCAGCAGCAATAGCAGCAGCGGTAGCTGCAGTAGCAGCTTTAATACATGGAATTCTGTGTTGAGATGCCGATAAGCGTAGACCGTTCAGGGAGATGCTTGAAGGGAAAAAGGTCATAACCAGTCTCGAGGGTCTATTATATTATTCAACCCGAATTATCAGTTATTTCTTTTCCCTATTTTTTTTTTTACTGTGCTTTCACGTGTCTTTGGGTGGAGGGTATTATGATCAGGTTATCAACTAGGAGTCAATGATCTGGACACATTACCCCGGGGAATTGACGTTTGCTTCTCAGTGGTGCTAGGGTAGGGTGTCGGGGCGTGGAGGGAATACACATGTAAAAATGAACACGTCTCATGTTCGAAAAACAATTCGGTAAATTCTTTACTTCTGGGCGCCTCCCGTAGCGTATTGGCTAGCAAAAACCCAATTCGATACCCAATTCGATACCCAATTCGTTAGTATAGGGCAGTGTTTCTCAACCTTTTTTTTTTTAAATTCAGGGCTCACTTGTAGAAAAACTAAAAATCAATGGGCACACTACAAAATTTTAATAGGAAAAATTAGTCATGAAATTTGAAAATAGGAAAATAAAGAATTCTCCTGAAATTGGCATTTATCTTTAAGACAATACATTGTATACTTCAGCATGCTTGGGTGAAATCTGTGCTTGATTTAATTTGGCAAAGAAGAAAATTACCTTTAAGGGTTATCATGTCTGGTTTAGCATCCCAAAAAAGATTAACGATAGTTTTCATTTAAAGAGATTTATCAAGAATCTGCAGTCTTTTTTTTTTTTTTTAAAGAGGCCGATAATTACTGATTTAAATCCATATAGGAAGTCACAAGAGAAAGGATTATCCACTCCTTCTTAAAGATTAAGGAATTCAGCATACAGTTTAAATGGCAAAGACATGGAAGCCATCTGCTTGTGTGTCTCTAGCTTTTTAAAAATAAAGATTTTTAAAATATAAAAATAATTCATAAATTGTTCTAATGGAATGTCCCGCCCTGTAAACTGACATCTGACTGTTCAGATGCCATTTTACCAGGAATGACACAAAAGAGTTATTAATAAGATGAGTTGAAATTAATGCAGGCAAAATGTAGCTCTAGAAAATGAACAAAATTTGGCATCGTGGTGTTATCAAGTACCTGCAGAAAAATGGTTTAGAAACCCAGGACATTCATGCTAACATGGTTGTTACATTAGGGGTGACGCCCCAGCCTCATCAACAGTGCAAAAGTGGACAGCTGAATCTAGGAGAGGAAGGGAGAGTCTTGAATATGGCCCCAAATCAGGACGTGCTGCAACTGTTACAATCGCGGTAAATATTGATAGTGTCCAATGCTATTTGCATATCCCGTGAGAGAGTTGAGAATCTTCTGCACAATGATCTTGGAATGACGTAGAATTTTGCTCGGTGGGTGCCACGTTTTCTGACACTTAATCAAAAGCGCACCAGACTGATCACATCACGGGATATCTGACATTGTTTGATGCAGGTTCAGTTGGTTTCTTGAACGTTTCCTAACTCAGGATCAGTGCTGGGTTCACCACTTTCACCTAGAGACAAAGAGACTATCTATGCAGTGCAAACACTCCTTCCCGCCTGCTCCAAAGGAAACCGAGGACGTTTCATTTACAGGGAAAATAATGGCCTCAGTTTTGGGGGATGTAAAAGGCATTGTGTTTATTGACTATCTTCAAAAGGTCCATGCCATCAATAGGAAGTACTATGCTAACTTGCTAAGGCAGTTACAAAAGTCTATCAAACTAAACATCCAGGAATACCGTTGAAACCGGTCTTGTTTCATCAGGACATTGCTTCAGCGCACAAGTTTCAATGCGGTGTGTGACTGTGACTTTGAACTGGTTGATCTATTCTCCTGATTTGGCCGAATCTGACTATCATCTGTTCCCCAACATAAAAAATACACTTGGCTGGGAACGTCATATCTGCTTCTGATGAATTTTTTGACCATAGGATGAAAATTTATTCGCCAATGGTATTCAGGCACTGCAAAACTGGAAGACATATATGAACCTGAAAATAAACCTCTTTTGGACATATTTCATGTGAGTATCTTGGTCAGCTTATGAACTTTTCAGCTGATCACCGTATTGTAGTGTGAAAGCTATAAAGTGGCGAAAAACAGAGTGGGTTTAATTCTCGTTGGATGACTCACTATTGTAACCTTGTACCAAACTAAGCTTAGCTTTAGATTGAATAAAAGACCGTTCGTTCCGTGGTTAGTGTTAAATGCAATTAGAAGCATTTGGTTTTAAGATTTTTTAATGCCGTATCCGTTTCAGGTTCTCCGCCTTAGAGGTTCTCCTCAAATTTCTTCTTTTTTTTTTAAATATATGTGAATTTCCATGACTTTCTGGGAAAGATCATGGACTGATTTCCTGTTGTCTTCTTCGCTCTTTGGAATTCAGAGCAGTAATCTCCTAGACTGACTGTCACACTAGGCTCATAACTGAAGAAAGCGGAGACATATTTATGCCTTTCCCAAAGATATTTATGCTAAAACAGACTAGATTGAAATTTGAACTCGCCTCACCGATTCCATTTTACACGACGATAACTGTTACGTTATACGAGTATCCTCGCTTTAAGTCTTCTTTTATGTGGTGTGTCCTTTCAAGACATGACTCTCCACAACTTTCTATCCTCTGTAGCTCTAAGCAATATTTTTCACTTTATTATCCCTCCCAGTTCCTGTTTACGATCACCAAAATTAAGTAACCCGGAGCTTGGTCACTACCTAAATGGGTAACTGATTCGGAATACCGGGGGCTGTAAGCTTGGATGTGCAGGTGTCGAAAATGGATAACGGATCGCAAGTTCCAATTCCAGATCCGCGAACAAGATACAAAAAATATATCTTCAGCAATTACTTTTGTCCGGATTTCGTCAACCTGTAACTTTACGCTGCTTCGTGCTGGCCTACGAGTGAACTTGTCTAGCATCGGCCTGATCTACTTGCGAACTCCAATGGAATTGTTGCAAAGATTCAACCAAAGAAAGTTTGTTCATTTAAATAACACTCGTATTTGCTATTCTGATTTTAATTCTCTATTTTTCTTCGACTCAGAAAGGGAGGCTGTTGAAATTTCTGAATATATAATGAGGAAAGAAGGCTTGAAAAAACTGACACTCACAGAGCATATCGAAAACAGGAGTGTCAGATGGAAATATCGAGTACCGTATTTCGCTGCTTATAAGACACCCCAAAGCATTTGGATTTTATCAAGAATCTCTAAATATATGGCTTGAGCATCGGACCATATGTGGCAGCAATATTTAAAGCATTGCCGAATGGTAGACTTATAAACTGATGAGTTATGCACCCTAAGCATGGAAGGCGTAATGAGAACATTCTACCTCCGTGGATTGAATAAAGAGTTTCTGTCAAAGTTTCGAGGTACTCTATTTATGTACAATGATTATATTTTATTTACATTGATAATAATCTCCTGAGTAAATGAGCAGCGAATATTTTTAATATTATAAACACGGGTTGCCAGGGATTTTGTTAATGTTCTTGTTTGTACATTTCATCATATCAAAGGCTCCAAATATTATCGGTATAACAGCAGTTTTAAGATGCCACATTTTTTTCAATTTTAGTTTCAAAATCCTTATATTTACATTGCCATATTCTTTAAAAGAGTATTATTATTATTATTATTATTATTATTATTATTATTATTATTGTTGTTGTTGTTGTTGTTGTTGTTGTTGTTGTTGTGTCGCACATTGATGTAATCTTTAAAAATTCTGTTCTTGACCCATGGTATCAAGAAGATTCCTCACAAGTCAAGAACTTTTCGGAGAATCCTCGCAAAGTAAATGATCACAGTTTTCCAAAGTGCTACATTATTGGTTACCATTCCAGTTTTACTTAATCGATTTTTCAGTTTTCTATGTGGTGTTCCAAGGGCACCCATTACTACCAACTTAAGTTCTACGTTCATGTGCCATAGGTTTTTCAGCTTCTAAGCCAGATCCTCGCTTTTTTCTATTCTTTCAGTTTCTTTGTAGTCCACTCTAGTGTCATATGGAACAGTGCGTCAGCCCCTAGAGGACGTATTTAATTGGCTAATTTTAGATAACTAACAAGCAAATCCGAATGTACTGAACGAGATATTTACTATAGCTTATGTTAATTCACCAACGTAAAACATGTACGGTATATACTCGTGTATAAGCCGATTTCATGTATAGTGCGATCCCTGAACTTTGGGGCAGGAATTTTAACCCCTGCAGAAAAAAATTTACCTGTGTATAGTGCAACCGGTCATCGAAAATGCATGATTTTTAATCTTTTCAAAAAATATTACCTGTGGATAGTGCGACCCCCGATATTTTGTTTAAAAATCTGATCATAAAATGTCGTACTATACTCGAGTATACACGGTACATGTTTACACCGCCAACGAATTAAGACCTGAGGACATGAGAGCCATTTCTAGTGTAGCATCAGGTTAGTATTTATACATTTTTTATCATATCAAAGGCTCCAAATATTACTATTATTATTATTATTATTATTATTATTATTATTATTATTATTATTATTATTATTATTATTATCATAGGTATAACAGCAGATGCTATATTTTTCAATTTCATTTTCAAAATCATTGTATTTGCCATATTCTTTAACAGTTTAATTATTATTATTATTATTATTATTGTATCGCACGTTGACATATATACATATACATATGTGTATATATATATATATATATATATATGTGTGTGTGTGTGTGTGTGTGTGTGTGTGTGTGTGTGTATTTAGGCAGCAATCCTTCTATCATGCTCAATTCATTAAAAACGACTGACAAGGTGCTTTTATTTAATTTTTTATATAATTTCTCGTGCGATCTAATAATATTTTTCTTTTCAGATGATAAATTATATAAAAACTGTCCGAATGTTCTTTTTATCCGAGCGCTTTCGGCTATACATTTAGCCATTTTCAAGGATTATATTTTAACTGTTAGAATTAGAAATAGTTTGTTAAACATTTTATAAAACATACATATAACAAACTATTTCTAATTCCAACAGTTAAAATATAATCCTTGAAAATGGTTAAATGTATAGCCGAAAGCGCTCGGATAAAAAGAACATTCGGACAGTTTTTATATAATTTATCATCTGAAAAGAAAAACATGATTAGATCACACGAGAAATTATATAAAAAAACTAAATAAAAGCACCTTTTCAGTAGTTTTTAATGAAATATATATATATATATATATATATATATATATTATGCCTTTAAATTTCTTGAGGAACATAGGTCTGCAAGATATCGTTCTGATCATAAAATCTCGCACTATTCCCCCCGCCACAAAA
>OZ038499.1:98778671-98851171 GCA_964036315.1 Acanthosepion esculentum
AAGGCCAAGTTTAAAGTGGAGTATCCGAGCAAAAATTCCCTATAGACCACGTAAAAACGGAGTCAGTTTCCCAAGACGAGACTCTGCCCTTAGGCAGAGACTCGTCTGGGGGATACCCTCTGACATAAGTGTTGTGGATTCCGGGAATGGAATCCTGCACAAATAAATAAACAACGCAACTAATTGAGATAGAAATAAGAGTGTATTAAACGTAAGAATATAGACTTGAAGTGAAGATTAGTAGTCCAGGAAGGCGAGTTAGTAGAAAGTATATGTACAAGTCTCTGTAAGTGAAGCCGTAATTTTCTCTCTCTCTCTCTCTCTCTCTCTCTCTCTCTGTGTGTGTGTGTGTGTGTGTGTGTGTGTGTGTGTGTGTGTGTGTGTGTGTGTGTGGACACCTTGTGTACTGTCTCCGTATCTCTCACCCTGACTCAACGTATTTCAACCTGGAGGTATTCTCTCTGTCAGTATAAGTATACTTTGGACGAGTCCATCTTGTGTAAAAGGGGTCTACCCCACAACAATAAGTCAGGTAGAGACATCGGTTATTCCGTATCTTAACGATGGAAAATATTTATTCTACACATGAAATATTGATTTTCCAACATTATCACCTTCTTTTCCAATGCAATTACTTCAGTAGTATACATTAATCATTAATTTCACGCCAACCAAGTTAATAAAGCCACTAAGACACAAGTGTGAAAGAAGAAAGAATAGAAACATTACTAAGGAGCGAGAACAATAGAAGAGTAATCAGGAAGACAGTAGATAACGATGGCTAGAAAGCATGGAGCAGGAGAAGAAGAAAATTTCACAGGCAATAAGTACGAAAAAAGAAACTGTCAACACAGAACCTAGCCAATTCAATGGTAAATTGATGAGATCTTATTGTCAATTTCGTCCCGCGCTTAAATTCATAAAGTCTAGGTAACATAGCGGAGAGTTCATTTGAACAATTACCATGGACGTATTTATAGAAAAGACACAGGGAAGCTACATTACGGCGGTGGGAAAGTGACTGAAGCCGAAACGCCAGGTCAGGACCAATATTATTGTTGAACCGTCTTTGGATTTTATCAAGAATCTCTAAATATATGGCAGCAGCATCAGACCATATGGGGCAGCAATATTTAAAAATTTATAAACTGATGAGTTATGCACCCTAAGCATGGAAGGCATAATGAGAACATTCTACCTCCGTGGATTGAATAAAGAGTTTCTGTCAACATTTCGAGGTACTCTATTTATGTACAATGATTATATTTAATTTACATTGATAATAATCTCCTGAGTAAATGAGCAGCGAATATTTTTAATATTATAAACACGGGTTGCCAGGGATTTTGTTAATGTTCTTGTTTGTACATTTCATCATATCAAAGGCTCCAAATATTATCGGTATAACAGCAGTTTTAAGATGCCACATTTTTTTCAATTTTAGTTTCAAAATCCTTATATTTACATTGCCATATTCTTTAAAAGAGTATTATCATTATTATTATTATTATTATTATTATTATTATTATTATTATTATTATTGTTGTTGTTGTTGTTGTTGTTGTTGTGTCGCACATTGATGTAATCATTAAAAATTCTGTTCTTGATCCATGGTATCAAGAAGATTCCTCACAAGTCAAGAACTTTTCGGAGAATCCTCGCAAAGTAAATGAACAGTTTTCCAAAGAACTACATTATTGGTCACAATTCCAGTTTTACTTAATCGATTTTTCAGTTTTCTATGTGGTGTTCCAAGGGCACCCATTACTACCAACTTAAGTTCTACGTTCATGTGCCATAGGTTTTTCAGCTTCTAAGCCAGATCCTCGCTTTTTTCTATTCTTTCAGTTTCTTTGTAGTCCACTCTAGTGTCATATGGAACAGTGCGTCAGCCCCTAAAGGACGTATTTAATTGGCTAATTTTAGATAACTAACAAGCAAATCCGAATGTACTGAATGAGATATTTACTATAGCTTATGTTAATTCACCAACGTAAAACATGTACGGTATATACTCGTGTATAAGCCGATTTCATGTATAGTGCGATCCCTGAAATTTGAGGCATGAATTTTAACCCCTCCAGAAAACATTTACTTGTGTATAGTGCAACTGGTCATCGAAAATGCATGATTTTTAATCTTTTCAAAAAATATTACCAGTGGATAGTGCGACCCCCGATTTTTTTGGTTTAAAAATCTGATCATAAAATCTCGTACCATACTCGAGTATACACGGTACATGTTTACACCGCCAACGAATTAAGACCCGATGACATGAGAGCCATTTCTAGTGTAGCATCAGGTTAGTATTTGTACTTTTTTTATCATATCAAAGGCTCCAAATATTATTATTACTATTATTATTATTTTTATTATTATTATTATTATTATTATTATTATTATTATTATTATTATTATTATTATTATAGGTATAACAGCAGTTTTAAGATGCTACATTTTTCAATTTAATTTTCAAAATCATTGTATTTGCCATATTCTTTAACAGGTTAATTATTATTATTATTATTATGATTCTTGTATCGCACGTTGACACACACACACACACACATATACATATATATATATATATATATATATATATATATATATATATACATATATATATATATACATATATATATATATATATATATATATATATATATATATTATGCCTTTAAATTCCTTGAGGAACATAGGGCCGCAAGATATCGTTGCGGTTTCTGTAAAAAGCTAGTTTTCAGCGTGTTATGGCCGTAACTTGATGCAGGGCCGTGATAGTTGGCGTAATAGACACATGAATGCCCGAGCTCGCTCGACCGAATAAAAATAAATGAATACGGACATCCTGCCAAAAGATGTTAAATTCAATCATTTCACCACGAACCTTGGTACGGGCAACATGTGTTAATAACTTCTCTCTGTAATATGGCTTGTAATACTACATAGTAATTTCTCCCTTTTATCACATGTAGCATAAAAACAATTGTAACCTAAAAAAATACACACACCAATACACACAAAAATATAAATAAATTGTATGAAATTAACATACAATTTACTATGTTTTTCCTGTTAAATTTGTACGTTTTATTTTCTTTCAAACACGAAGCTAATTTCTGCTACTATTTTGTAAGTGAACCCCCACATATCCTTTTCCTCATTTCCCCACAGTTCTCATCTCTTTTCTCATTTCTTTGCTTTTTCCCGCCTTGACTTTTGGCTTTCATCCATTCAACTGCTATTTTTCCCCTCTTCTAATTTTACGCGCATTTCTTACATACTCTCACCCACTTTACAGTACTTTCCTTTTCTTGCATTCCTACCCACATCGCCTACTACCATTGTCCGTCATCTACCTTCGTTGTCTCTCGTCTCTCATCTCTCATATTTTCAGGTTTCTCGTTATTCTTTCATTGGCTTACGGCCATATCCCGTTGAAACACCGCTTATCGTATGATCACCGAATTTAAACAACGTCGAGCCAGGTCAGTACCGAAATGGGTGACTGCTTGGGAATACCAGATGCTGTAAGCTTGGATGTGCGGGTGCCATGACATACAACGACGTCACGTTGAATCTTTGGTTCTCGTACGATGACCGAAGTTAAGCAACGTCGAGCCAGGTCAGTACCTAGATGGGTGACCGCTTGAGAATACCAGATGCTGTAAGCTTGGATGTGCGAGTGGCTTAACGGATAACGATTCGGAATTGAAGATCGGAGAGGCGTGCTCCAATTCCAGTTGGGTTCGTTATATTCACTTACGCGCAAATACGCTTGGAAAAGATATTAATCCTCCTCATCTCCCCCAGTTATGGGTTAATTAGTAGGTATAATAATTATTATTTTCAAAAAAATCTTACAATTCTTTACAACATTTGTCGGTTTTAAATAACTGATGATGGGTTGATGAACCGAAAAAATCAAATCAATATTCTTTCATTTTCTGTCATTTCTATATTTTTCTTTTTCTTTTTCCTCTTCCCTTCTAATCTTACTCTCGATATCTTCTACCCTCTTTGTCTTTCATATTTCGTGTTTTTCTTTATTCTTTCACCCTTTTCTCTCCTTTTACTCTTCTTCCTTTCTTTATCCTACCCTCACTCTCTATTAACTCCTACTCCTTCTTTGTCTCTTATTTCTCTTTCGTATTTTCACATTCTCTTTATTCTTTCTTCCTCTTCTTTCTTGCATTTTTCTCTTTTTTTTTTCTTCCTTGTTTACTATTCTTACGCGTTTCTTCCATATACTTTTTCTTCACATTCTTCCCTCTCTATTTTTTCATCTCCTACCCCTTATCATTCTAAACCTCCTCTCATGTCTTCTCCGTTTTTACATTCTCCTTCTCCTACCATCTCTCTTACCTTATCCCCCCCACACACACACTACCAGCATATACATGCATTACTTCCACATAGTACGCCTCCGTTCTCTCTCGAATTATCTACTTTCTTTTCGTGTGTAGGATTAATATTTTTTAGCGGAAGCTGTCAGGCGATTTCAGATTAACTGTAAGATGATCAGAATAGTGGCGGATAATTGAGAACGGCTTTAGAAATGCCGACGCTGAGAAAGACTGTCACTTCAGCCTTTATCATTGTATAACCTGAGACGTGCGTTCTAAAATAGGTTTTATGATATGCCGCAATTTGATTTATTATGCCTTCCATATACAGATTTATCTGTGGCATGTATCGATTAGACAAATTCCACTATTTTGCGAAAAATCATCCTATAAAGCTATTAAAATGCGTTGTCCCCATTTTAAAACGAATAATTGCGACCATAATCTAAATATTTGTCGGGTGAACATTTTTCATACTTCACTTAAAATAGCGACCGGTTGCAGATTTCGCCTGTGGTTATTGACGATTTTCTCAGTACATACACAATCTATGGTCTGTTTCGTGGTTGAAATATTTTTTGCTGGTCCAGAGGTCGGGGTTCGAACCCAGGTCGAATTCAGAATTATGAGGGGTGTTCCAAAAGTTTCGAACCTGGATTTTACAAGGATTTCGAATTATTATATCTAAACTCTCGGTATCTGTCTATATTTCTGAGATGAGGTAATATGTACACTATTTACATTATTCGGACTATTGTCCTCATCATTGTCGCCATATTTATTACAACGTTTTGGCCGTTCTATGCACCGACCTTCTTCAGGTGGTTGGAATGTTTATTTCGCTCACTGGGGTAGACTGTTCTAGTTCCACGTGCCATGTCTAATGGATGTCAGTTATCTCCTGTTAATTCCCCTCTGAAAGTTCTCCAAAGCCGGGTATTGAACTCACGCTCTTTGGGTCCTGTCACTGGATCTAACTTTATCCACTGTGCTATGTGTCCTTGAGGACACATAGCACAGTGGATAAAGGCGTTGGTTAGATCCAGTGACAGGACACAAAGAGTGTCAGTTCAATACCCGGTTAAGGCAGTGAACTTTCAGAGGGAAATTAACAGGAGATAACTGATAACTGACATCCATTAAACATGGCACGTGGAACTAGAACAGTCTATCCCAGTGAGCGAAATAAAGGGTTCAATTCGACATTCCAATCACCTGAAGAAGGTCGGAGCGTACAACGGCCGAAACTTTGTAATAAATATGGCGACAAAGATGAGGACAATAGTCCGAATAATGTACATAATACCTCATCTAAACTATCGGCTGTATACAACCGCTTTCTTGGAGGGATAGTTAAAAAAATTGATTCGAGCGAGTAAAACGTGGCGGTCTCAGCAAGGACTATCCTTCCTCAAACTTTGTGGACTGGCGTCAATCACAAAGACCTGTGCCAGGTAACAGAACCCATATAAGTCTGGTTTGGTTTGTCTTATGGGTTATTTAATGCCGAGTTTTTTTTATTTTCTTGGAAGCTTTGGTAATTTTTTTTTCCAAAATGTATTGCTGCTAATTTTACTACAAAAATGTATTTTTATACTTTCATAATGTTTTGGCCCCAATTGTAGGGTTCACTTATGCCCATAGCTGTGACCCTAACAAGTGCTACCACCTCGGGTCAGGGTGGACCTGGGAACAACGGCAATTAAGAGGTGGTTCCACGCTCCTCAAAACCTCCCACTTGCTGCCAGATGTAGTTTATCGTCCAACCCAGGACGAAACAGGAAGATGGAGGAAATAATAGTCAAAATTGTTATCATTATTATTGTTATTTTTATTTCCTTTGATATCTGGCGTTTACACAATTCTTTCCGGGCCCCGCCCAGGGACCTAAGGTTAGAAATCGCATCATGACACTTTCCACTGCAAAAAAAATAAAAATAAATAAATTAAAAAAATTTAAAAAAAAAAATAATTACATAGATAAAGCCCTTCGTAAAGTATGGGCTGTACTTGTCAGAACAATTATTATTATTATTATTATTATTATTATTATTATTATTATTATTATTATTATTATTATTATTATTATCGAGTGGCAGAGCAACACGACAAGAAAGTGCCGCTGGTGTAAAAATATATGAAGTCTAATATAGCTATCATGACACCCAGTCTAATAAGCGTATAGCAGGCTCGTACCTCACAGTCAAAAGCCATACCCAGGACGTACATATAAGTTGAGGACTGCCAAAATGGGTCGCACATGTAACTTGAAGGGAGAATGATGATCTAATCAAGATGCTGACGTACCACATTGTCCCCACACCCCACCAAAAAAAGCAAGGATAGAAGCCCCATCAGTGCTGAAAAGAGAATTAACAGCAACTGAACTTGAGAAAAATTATTGTTTTATTTCTACCACCCCGGGTCAGGTTGAACCTGGCGACAACAGCAATTAAGAGGTGGTTCCAAACTCCTCAAAAGACCCACTTGCTGCCAGATGTAGTTTATCGTCAAACCCAGGACGAAACAGGAAGATGGAGGAAATAATAGTCAAAATTGTTATTATTATTATTATTATTATTATTATTATTATTATTATTATTATTATTATCGAGTGGCAGAACAACACACCAAGAAAGTGGCGCTGGTGTAGAAATATACGAATCCAAATATACCTATCATGTCACCCAGTCTAATAAGCCTATAGCAGGCACGAACCTCACAGTCATACCCAGGACGTATATGTTGAGGACTGCCAAAATGGGTCGCACATGTAACTTGAAGGGAGAATGATGACATAATCAAGATGCCGACGTACCACATTGTCCCACCCCCAAAAGCAAGAAAGGAAGCCCCATCAGTACTGAAAAGAGCATTAAAAGTAACTGAACTTGAGAAAAAATATTGTTTTAATGTTTTAAAAGAAATGTGTTATAGCTTTCAACCGACAACAGCACTGTATAAGGCAATAGGTATTATTACCATTTGTGTACTGAAGTGGGTGCACCGGTTAACAAGCTCACAGGGTTTTAATCCTTCATCTTTATCTTTACATCTTATTCAACTATTGACTCTCGGTCAGTATGACTGTGTAGCTCTGTCACCATCCAAATCTTGGGCCTTGAATTTTGTCAGCGATCTGCGAGAGACTTTACTCCCTTCTGTTTCTTACCAATCTTTCCCATGCTTGCAAAACCGGATACGGGTGTCGGGTCACGTGCATCTCTATTCGGCGACCGGAAATGACTCCCCAAGTTAACCCTCTTGTACAGTTAGCTTCTTTGATGGTTTGTCATGTCGATACAGTTATCATATCGCATTAAATTTGATTGTCTTATTATAATATATTACTTGAACCAGCCACGTGTCTCACATGTATAAATGGTTACTCTAAAGCAAGAAGTAATATTAAATTCAGATTCTGAAACGTTATAACTATCTATAAAAGGCAGGATGTGTGTGTGTGTGTGTGTGTGTGTGTGTGTGTGTGTGTGTGTGTGTGTGTGTGTGTGACGAATGCACGGCCGCAATTTTCGACGGATTTCCACCAAAATTTACATGCATATGCTCCGGAAAAGCCAAGACTCACGTTGCATTTCCCAACTTCCATCGATAGTGGAAATAATCGAGTTTTTCATGCTTCTACGGCAGTTTTCATGTAGTTTACGGCTATTTTCTACTGGCCAGAGTGAAAGCCTATAGCTGGCTGCCACGAATAGGCAGAAAGATTCTATTGGCCAACATGAGAGCCAACAGCTGACTGACACGAATGTTAACTAGCATGCTAGCATGCAAAAAAAAATCGATAGCTGCATTCGTCACAAGTGGGAAAAATTTAAATCTGCATGGCACTTTACCCCAATTGGCTCATTCGCTTGCTTAAATTCAATGTTGATTCTGATTCCGCAGAACTGGGTTGAGTGTGAAAAAGTATTTGTTGTTAACATTCTTTTTTCATTCGGTTTTTCCAGTTACGAGTCCTTTTTTAAAGCTGATCGTTTTGTGTTCATTTTGTTTAGTTCTTTTTTCATAACAGATTTAATGTTTTGTATAGAGCTTAGAAAAAATTCGCAGTGTGAGATAGGCAAGAAGTAAGGCATGTAGCAACATCAGCACGGCAATGGGCACTCCTTTAAAGGCAAGGAAGTGCAAAAATATTTTAAGTCAAGTGATAGCGATTGCTATATGTGTCGTACGATTTTTGAATCAAGCACGAGCAACGCCGGGCCATGCTGCTAGTCCATTATATATTCCAATTAGAGATTATGTACCTAACCTAGATAAATTTCTACGATTTCAAAACCGGTAATATTATTTCTAACGACATATCATGATCAAAACAAAAGAGCATTAAACAATATGTCATGCTTAAAACGATTTATCATAATTTTAACTGGAGATTTGATTTCTCAATCTATAAAGATATTTATTGGTCTACCTTTACTTTTGACATGAAAGAACCTGTAAAGATCGAACACTATCACCGACAGTACTTACACGCCAACCACTGATCTACAATAAAATTCTGCTTGTCTCATAAAAGAATCATTCATAGGAGATTTGATGTTCGTTGATGAGGCAAAATTATTTTTTAAGATTTCAAATGAAAACTTTAGTTTGGATTCTCGATTAAAAAGAATAATATAATGTACGCTTCCAACACCTTATTCAGGCTGAGCATGTTAGCTTAGCAGGCCAAGGAGCTATTGTAGTATGAGTTGGCTTCGCAGGCCAAGGATCTAGTGTAGTGCGAGTTAGTTTAGCAGGCCAAGGCGTTATTGTAATGCATGTTGGTTTCCTTGGTTTGGCTTCCCTTGTCCTGAAGAGTAAGGGCACATAAAAAAGAAGCACTTAACCCAACGCTTTATTATTCCGAAAGCTCGATCAATAACTGGAATTTTTGAAATTCCTTATCCCTTCAGGACATAGAAAATCACGGCTCTCCACAACAACTTTTTCTTTAATACCTGTAAACTGCCATACTTTTCGAGAAAGATAGCTGAGTGGATTTCTCATACGTTCTCCACGGTTTGGAATTCATGGTTTTTCCTTTTCCTAGACTGATTGCTACTGAATGCTAGACAATCCAATCTACCTTACTTTTTAACTGGCGTTGGATGTTAGATGTTTTTTGCTTATCGGCATGTCAACCTCTATGCGTTATTTAATAACGAAATCTAAATACTTTGTACGCAATGTTACTTTTTCAGGAGAGATAACAATGGTTTCAGTGATACAAGCCTTACTAATTAACCCATAGCTCGGGGAGAAAAAGTGGATTCATACCTTTCCAAGATTATTTGTGTGTAAGTGAATATAACATAACCAACTGGAATTGGAACTCAGTTAACAATTGCGAGTCATTATCCACTACACCACCCGCACATACAAACTTACAGCACTTGCTATTCCCAAGCGGTCACCCATCTACGTACTGACTAGGCTCCACGTTGCTTAACTTCGATAACCGGACGAGAACCGGTAGCATGTTCAAGCCCCTATTTAAGTGGCGGGTGGAGAGATGAATTCTTGCCCTTTTTTAGAATGTAAGATTCTTTTATATATATTAATAGTTTAATGATTCAAGTTTTACTAATTAACCTATAGCTGGGGGGAAGAAGATGTGGATTCATAGCTTTCCCAAGTGTATTTGTGCGTAAGTGAATATAACGAACCCAAAAGGAATTGGAACTCAGTTCTCCCATTAACAATTAAGAGTCATTATCAATTACATCACTCGTACATCCAAGCTTACCGCACTTGGTATTCCCAAACGGTCACCCATCTATCTACTGACCAGACTCGAAGTTGCTTAACTTCGGTAATCGGATGAGAACCGGTGTTTTAACGTAGCATGTTCACGCCTCTATTTAATTGGGGAGTGGGGTGGAGAGATGAAATCTTGCCCTTCCCAGGAACACTAGCACGAAAGCAAAAGCAATAGATTCTACTTTGCAAAGTACTCCCTTTATCATAGATATCTTTAGATGTGTACAATGTGTATATGAAGAAAAGGCACTGAGATTCAGAGAACTTAAAACGATTACTTCTTTACTTATTTTAGTGCATCTTTTTTTGCTTATAATTAACGTCACATAACACAAACATAAGTCTGTGCATTATTTAAACAAATTAACCGTAAACGATATATAACTTTTTATATATCAGAACAGTTGTAGGAAAATCTATGACAAAGTGGGAACAACGTTTCGTGTTGTAGCGGACCGTGCGGGGTGAAGATGTGAAAAGATATCAGAAGGTTAAAATTTCCTGCTGGCCGGTTCAGCTACATGAGAATGTCGGACTTTAATTAAGTCCAAAGAAGACAAAGAAAACAAACAAGACCGATATACATGGGTAAACAAATATATATTAATAACAAAACAAGTTAAACAAAGACATGAACTGTTACATAGAGTTTGTATGGAGAAATTATGTGTGTGTGTTGTAAGTGTTCGTACGTACGTGTATTGTTCTTAGCGCGTTCCCAGAATTTGGGAAACGCTGTATCTGTGAGAGGTCACATATTGGTGTAAGTGAAAAAGAGAGAGATTTTACCTCACCTCCGCGCGGCCTAAGTCGAAAAAGGGAGAGAGAAAGAAGGGTCAGCCAGTATTTATAGCCAGGAGAGAGAGACCCCTGTTGAAGGATTAAAGAACCGAGGAGGAGCTAACTGCGACAGTGTTATGTGTTTCATCCTTTAGAATTTCATGGGAGTAAAGTGATGTTTTACATTGATGTGATTGCACATGCGCATAAAATTTTAAATTAATTTTTTTTAAATGTGTTTGAGGATATATAGTCTAACTAAATTCATTTTTACTTTCTTTATCTTTTTGTTTATGTTTTTATCACGTTTGTTATTTAATATCCCACATTTGTGATAATAGACGTTCTGCCAAGAAAGGTGAAATATTGCTTAACTTCGATAATCGGACGAGAACCGGTTCCATGTTTAAGCCCACATTTAACTGGCGGGTGGAGAGATGAATTCTTGCTATTTGTTAGAATGTAAGATTCTTTTATATATATATTAATGATTTAAATGATTCAAGTCTTACTTGCCAAGAAAAGTGAAATGTTGTAAGAACCTGAACACCGCGGATGATCTAGAATCAACGAAGTAAACATTCTAATTATCGCTTTAATCGAAATAAGTGCTGCATAATTTTCTACGAAAAAGAAAGCATTGGAACAAAAAGGTCTGTAAAAAAAATACTTGTAATGCTTTCCAATAATCTATTTCAGCAGACAGGGGCAAGTTACATATGCTAAGTTTAGTTTTGTCTGGCGGAAGATCACAATCGTGAGATATCCAGTGGTGTGTTGGAACTCATTCGTGAATTAGTCCGCGAGGCGAGCTTCCTGATAATTGCGCCACGGTAGGTGACCGGCGTGTGGTGAAAATTGACTTTAGAATTGGATAGCAACAGATTTTTTATGTCATTAATTTGCACTGAAGACATGCTGAAAATATGAATGACGTAAAGGAAATTCCAAAGATGATGAAAGTGTGGATATATTTAGACATTAATATAACTTCATGGAACTGCGTAGGTTGACTTTCTTACACAAAAAGGAAATTCGTAAGTGTATAAATCTATGCATGTAAGACATTACGTGCATTAACACACACACACACGCACACACACACACACACACACACACACACACACACACACACACACACACATATATATATATATATATATATATATGAAAGGTCAAGAAGCCGTTCCCTTCATAATTCATATGTTTGGTCATTTGGTCAGATTTTGCGAAGGAGGTCGGTCCGAAAACTTCTCTTTATATATATATCTATATCTTTATGCCAGTCTCCATTTCTTTCTTTTTCTCTCGATATATATCTCTATCTATAAAAGGCAGGATGTGTGTGTGTGTGTGTGTGTGTGTGTGTGTGTGTGTGTGTGTGTGTGTGTGTGTGTGTGTGTGTAACGAATGCACGGCCGCAATTTTCGACGGATTTGCACCAAAATTTACATGCACATGCTCCAAAATGGTGGAAAGGCCAAGACCGACTTTGCATTTACCAACTCCCATCGATAGTGGAAATAATCGAGTTTTTCATGCTTCTACGGCAGTTTTCATGCAGTTTGCGCCCATTTTCTACTGGCCAGAGTGAGAGCCTATAGCTGGCTGCCACGAATAGGCAGAAAGATTCTATTGGCCAGCGTGATAGCCGACAGTTGACTGACACGAATGTTAACTAGCATGCAAAAAAAAATCGATAGCTGCATTCGTCACAAGTGAGAAAAATTTAAATCTGCATGGCACTTTACTCCAATTGGCTCATTCGCTTGCTTAAACTCAACGATGATTCTTATTCCGGAGAACTGGGTTGGGTGTGAATAAGTGTTTGTTGTTAATATTCCTTTTTCATTCGGTTTTTCCAGTTACGAGTCCATTTTTATAGCTGATCGTTTTGTGTTCATTTTGTTTAGTTCTTTTTTCGTAACAGATTTAATGTTTAGTATAGAGCTTAGAAAAAATTCGCAGTGTGAGATAGGCAAGAAGTAAGGCATGTAGCAACATCAGCACAGCAAAGGGCACTCCTTTAAAGGCAAGGAAGGGCAAAAATATTTTAAGTCAAGTGATAGCGATTACTGTATGAGTCGTACGATTTTGAATCAAACACGGGCAACGCCGGGTCATGCTGCTAGATAGATAGATAGATAGATAGATAGATAGATAGATAGATAGATATTACAGGCTTATGTAAGAATTCTTCGTTCAAAATTGTTATATTAAATTGAATGAACAGGAGATGTCTGTTAAGGCTTTGGGAGAGTTTCTCCTAGTGTCGAATATCGTTTAATGTAAGATAGTAACTTGCATAAAAAATTGCCGAAATTGTGTGTAGTGTCATTTCAGAGGGAAGAAGGTAGAAAACGAGAAATTTCCCGGACTATGCAACCATTGTTGACGTAGGAAACCTCCGACCCTTCCTCACTGATAGAGTTTAGGAGGTGCTTTCACAGATTGGGATCTCCAAAAATAGGTTCACCTCATTACATGCCGAAATCTACCCGAAAACAGAAACACTGGGCTGACAGAGAATAGAAAACAGATACTACGCTCTGATCTTAGGTAAGAGAAGCAGCACTTTGATCCGAGTCAGAGCGCACCGATGCTAGGCAGAATTACCGATTCCTCTTGTAAAGAAACTCGTCATTTTTTATGGGTACTACGCGAGTAAATAAATAATATCAACAAACAGATAGAGGTCAAAATAATGATATAAACCGGTTACTGGCAATTTCCAAAGAGAAATTGTCAGAGAGGAAGTGATGAGGGATGTTATTTTGGGATGTAGGTAAATTGCTCGAAATCAATTGCTCGACAATAAATTGCTCGAAATCATTTGCTCTACAGTAAATTGCTCAAAATCATTTACTCTGCAGTAAATTGCTCGAAATCATTTGCTCTACAGTAAATTGCTCGAAATAATTTTCTCTACAGTAAATTGCTCGAAATCATTTGCTCTACAGTAAATTGCTCGAAATCATTTGCTCTACAGTAAATTGCTCAAAATCATTTACTCTGCAGTAAATTGCTCGAAATCATTTGCTCTACAGTAAATTGCTCGAAATAATTTTCTCTACAGTAAATTGCTCGAAATCATTTGCTCTACAGTAAATTGCTCGAAATCATTTGCTCTACAGTAAATTGCTCGAAATCAATTGCTCGACAATAAATTGCTCGAAATCATTTGCTCTACAGTAAATTGCTCAAAATCATTTACTCTGCAGTAAATTGCTCGAAATCATTTGCTCTACAGTAAATCGCTCGAAATCATTTGCTCTACAGTAAATTGCTCGAAATCATTTGCTCTACAGTAAATTGCTCGAAATCAATTGCTCGACAGTAAATTGCTCGAAATCATTTGCTCGACAGTAAATTGATCGACAGTAAATTGCTCGAAATCATTTGCTCGAAAAATAATTTCTCGAACTATCCATTGCTCGAAAGGCAGATTGCTTGAAGTAATTTCGAAGCTCGAAGCCCCACGTAAACTGCGCCGTCTCACGACACGTCAACGGAGCTGGATATAAAAGGAGCCACGACACTTAACTTTAGCAGTCCTGATTTTTTTTTTCTATATTTGTTTTCTATTTCTATTTCAGTAATTTTGGAGATCTCGAACCCTAGTGATGGACATGACTTTTGTTGAGAGCGAAAAAGGAAAGAAGAAGAAGTTGTGTTTGGATGGATATATATATATTAAGGACAAAACAGTGAACAATAAGATTTACTGGAAATGTGAAATGTGCAAAAAAAAAAAAAGAAATGCTTAGCACGTGTTTTATTTTTTTTTTAACCACAGGTTTCGAGCAAACTGCCTTTCGAGAAAAATAAGACCTGCTATATAAATGTACTCGTTCTTTAATTTTAACTGTTCAGTTAACAACAATAAAGTTGGATTATTTTATCTTATAGTAAATATTAGTAACAATGTAATTTTCTTTTTCTTTTTTATTTTTTGAACCACAGGTTTCGAGCAAACTGCCTTGATTTCGAGCAATTTACCGGATACGGTTATTTTGTGCGTGTGTAATCAAACGACCCACAATACCAGTACAATAATGCAGCGCTGTTAACCTATAAACATATGATTTCTATTGAACAGGCGGAGTAGCTACTGAAGTGACGCCATTATTTCTTTAAGAAACTCGCAGCAGTCCAGATACTGGTATATACGAGAATGAGGCTTTGGTTGTCTGTTGCCTGTATTATTATTGTTATTGCCACTATTATTACAGTTGAAATTTGTCATCCCATTGTTTCTTTCTTGCTCTCTTTCTATTATTTTTTCTTGCTCCCTTCCTTTCTTTCAAAAATTTTCTCTTTCTGCTTTCTCCCCCCCTCTCTCTTTCTTATTTCTTCACGCAACTATCATATAGGATTAAAAATGCAATTTTCGCCGATCGTTTCTTGAAACAAATGTAACGGCTTAAAATGACAAAAGTACGCAGGTGTAGGCTTTAAGAAGTTTTTATACAGCTGAGAATACATGGTTCGCGTATGGTGTCCTTTTATAGTCCCAGTAAACAGAAATAGCTCTCTCTCAAAGAGGAGAGTTACAAAACAAGGGGAGACCACTTTTGATTATTCATAATACGACTATCAAAGACAAACACGAGACTAAAATTCCCATACGTTAAATCACTACATATTCAACTCTGGACCTTGCCGGTGGGTGTGTGGCTTTCTCCGAATGTGGATTTCTCACGCTGATATAAGAGGCTCTCCACTTTTCTCATTCGGGTGGGTGTTTATACGGTTTTTCATGCAGTTTTTCTCACGGACACACATCCTAAGCTGACTATTTGTTCATATGTTGGGGGCTTCCAGTAAAAGCGTAGATTTGCGCCTGGTGGCAAGAACGTCACCTCCAAGGTGAACCCACCGATGAACCTGGCTTCTTTGAAGCTCTGGCGTAACACTGAATGCAAAGATCATTTTGGTAACATGTGAGGTGAATGACATGCTACATAAGGTAAGATAATCTATAATTATTAATACAATTATTAGAACTACTCATCTTCATTATGGCGTGGTGGACATAAACTTAACATCATCAAATAGGTATCTGACATAAAACAAAATTGCAGGAACTCCTAGACAAGCTGGTAAAGGAAAGCTGGGAGAATGAACTATCAGTTTTAAGAAGAGAATCTATAGTGATTTTCTATGTGTAACTTAGACGTGGGACAAGGCAGAAAGGGTGGGATATCCCAGTGTCGAACTCACTATTCAGTCGTAATTGATGTAGCAAAACACGTTTGCTAGTCATTACAACATGTCGAGGTGCCTGTAAGAAGAGAATCTATGGTTGTCATCAATAGGAACGGTTCAAGATACGAGTTATAAAATCAAGCAACTACAGAAAGTTAACTATCTGGGAAGAGTTATAACAAGCGGCGGAAAATATGACACCGAAATCCGAAGAATTGGAATAACGAAAGCGACCTTCCAAAAAAAATAAAGAAACAATGCCTTAAGAAACAGAAAATTTAATTCGGAAAAAAGAAAAATGCTGAACTGATATGCAATACAAAGAATTCTGCTTAGGCTAACAGCCGTATCACGTTGAAACAGCGGTTCCCGTACGATCACCGAAGTTAACGACGAGCCTGGTTAGTACCTGGATGGTACCTAGTAACTGTTCTAATATATAAAAAGTTATATATCATTTACGGCTAAACGGATTAAATAATGCACTGACTAATGTTTGTGTTATGTGACGTTAATTATAAGCAAAAAATGCACTAAAATAAGTAAAGAAGTAATCGTTTTAAGTTCTCTGAATCTCAGTACCTTTTCTTCATGTACACATTGTACACATCTAAAGGTATCTATGATAAAGGGAGTACTTTGCAAAGTAGAATCTATTGCTTTTGCTTTCGTGCTAGTGTTCCTGGGAAGGGCAAGATTTCATCTCTCCACCCCACCCCCAATTAAATAGGGGCGTGAACATGCTACGTTAAAACACCGGTTCTCGTCCGATTACTGAAGTTAAGCAACTTCGAGTCTGGTCAGTACGTAGATGGGTGACCGTTTGGGAATACCAAGTGCGGTAAGCTTGGATGCACGAGTGATGTAATTGATAATGACTCTTAATTGTTAATGGGAGAACTGAGTTCCAATTCCTTTTGGCTTTCGTTATATTCACTTACGCATAAATACACTTGGGAAAGCTATGAATCCACATCTTCTTCCCCCCAGCTATGGGTTAATTAGTAAGACTTGAATCATTAAACCGTTAATATATATAAAAGAATCTTACATTCTAAAAAAGGGCAAGAATTCATCTCTCTACCAGCCAGTTAAATAGGGGCTTGGACATGCTACCGTTTCTCGCCCGATTATCGAAGTTAAGCAATGTGGAGCCTGGTCAGTACATAGATGGGTGACCGCTTGGGAATACCAAGTGCTGTAAGTTTGGATATCCGGGTGGTGTAGTGGATAATGACTCTTAATTGTTAATGGGAGAGCTGACTTCCAATTCCTTTTGGGTTCGTTATATATATAAAATTATCTTACATTCTAAAAATATTATCTGCCTTTAAATAACTTGCAAAGGGTTGATAAGCCGTAGAAAATGAATCAGTCAGTCAAAACCTTCTGCAATTCATTGAACGTTAGGCAGCTTCCTCACGTATGAAGAAGGAGACTGGAGGCAGCAGAAAGGTGGTTTTACCGAGAAAGCCATGAATGTAGCAATGAGGACGTTTTAAGGAAAATGCTGACGAAAATGACACTTATACATAGAATCAGAAAAAGACAGTTGAACTTACTGGGATACGTAATGAGGAAAGAAGGCTTGGAAAATTTGACATTCACAGGACATATTGAAGAGGTTTAGAGGGAAACGAGTAACCTACCTAACGAGTTTTTGCAAATGGAGGACAGCACATAAGTAGAATAATAAAAAAAGCTATCATTTTTAAGAGAGATACAAAGTTACAGGAAGTTTTAGAGAGACACGTTCGAACTCCAGTAATTCAAGTCACATTGGCATGAGCAATGCGACTGGTGACTCAATAGAAGTCAGAGGACAGAGGTCAGAGATCAGCTGATATGGGCCTGATGTTAAGGTGCTGTGGCGCCACTAACGATCACCTTAGATAATGCTATCCCATGATTTTCATCACTTCAACGTCAGTATATATATATATATATATATATATATATTGTTGTGGATTCCGGGAATGGAATCCTGCACAAATAAATAAACAACGCCAGCAATTGAGATAGAAAAATAAGTGTATTAAACGTAAGAATACAGACTTAAAGTGAAGATTAGTCGTCCAGGAATGCGGGTTAGTAGAAAGTATATGTACAAGTCTCTGTAAGTGAACCCGTAATTATCTATCTCTGGACTCTCGTATAATTCTCTGTGAACACCCTGCGTACTGTCACCGTATCTCTCACCCTGACCCAACGTATCTCAACCTGCAGATATTCTCTCTGTCAGTATAAGTATACTTTGGACGAGTGCATCTTGTGTAAAAGGGTCTGCCCCACAACATATATATATATATATATATATATATATATATATATATATATATATATATAAAATAATATAATAAAAAAGGCTCAAACACTAATATACCATGGTTAAGATTTATTATATTGGAATCGTAATCACGATCCAATTCATCAGACCTACAAATTTTCCGATTTCTTTTTGAATTTGTAGGTCTGATGAATTGGATCGTGATTACGATTCCAATGTAATAAATTATTACCATGGAATATTAGTGTTTGAGCCTTTTTTATTATATTATTACTCTGTCCTGTACATTGAGTTCTACCTGGATTCTCTCCTCTTTGGAATTTACATATATATATATATATATATATATATATATATATATATATATATGTATATATATATATATATATATATATATATATATATATATATATGTATATTGACCACTAATATTATCAACATATATATATATATATATATTTTATATATTTTATACATACATATATATATATATATATGTATGTATATTGACAACTAATATTATCAATATATATATATATATATTTATATTTATATATTTTATACATATATATATATATATATATATGTATGTATATTGACCACTAATATTATCAATATATATATATATATGTGTATATTGACCACTAAGATTATCAACATATATATATATATTTATATATTTTATATATATATATGTATATTGACCACTAATATTATCAATATATATATATATATATATATATATTTCGTGTGACGCGTTTCGTCCTTTATGACCTCATCCTAACGTGCATCTTTAGAATTTATTGAATGTGGTCCTTTCAAAAATATTTTACCTAAACAATCAACATATTTCCGATATATTGATGGCATTCTAATAATGATATACCCGCAAAACTACCTGACCTTGTAGGTAGACAAAACGAAGTCGAACATAATGATAGAATTCACTTACAAAGCAGAAACGAAACTTCACCTATCCTAAATATGTTACACTGTAAAGGCAATTTCCTAAAACCAAGTGTACATTGCAAATCAACTAATAAAAATGATCTTGTAAATTTCTATTCTCACCATATCAGCAAAATAAAATCCGCAATAATCATCGGATTCTATTTACGGGTACTTAGAATTTGTAGCCCTCAGTATTTACATGATGAAGAGAAATACACTGAAAATAATTTTAAGGATTGTTTTATTTTTTTTTTTTTTTTTTTCTTAAGGATTGGTTTGGTTTACGGCATATCAACCTCAATGGGTTATTTAATGCCGATAAATTTTTATTGCTGGTAATATGTTTTTCTTCAAAAATCTATTTCTGGGAATATTTTTCCTTGAAGAAATCTATAGCTGGTCATATTTTTTTTCAAAGAATGTATAACTGTTTGTATTGCTGGTATTTTTTTAAAGTATTGCTGATAATAATTTTTCCTTCAAAAATTATTACTGGTATTTTTTTTTATTACTAAGTATTTCTGGTATTAAAACCTTTTTTTACACAAGTTTGGGTGTTAACTATTTGCCCATAGCTGGGATCTTAACAGGTGCTACCACCCCGGCTCAAGGTGGACCTGGGAACGCCAGCAATCAATTGGTGGTTCCACGAACCTCAAAACCTCCTGATCAGAGGCCTTGCTGTTGGATGTAGTTTATAGTCTTACCCAGGAGGCGGATGTGGTTTATCGTCATACCCAAGACGGGGAAATAATCATGGTCTGGACATCCCGCAACTGCCACCACCGAAGAAAACATTGACTGTGATCATCGCATGGTGATGGATGACAGGCAACTGACTATAAATCAAATAGCCAATGTTATTAACATATCCCGTGAGAGAGTTGAGAATATTCTGTACAATGAACATGGCGTGAAGAAGGTTTCTACTTGGCGGGTGCCACGTCTATTGACACCTAATCAAAAGCGCACCAGGCTGATCGCATCACGAGAACATCTAACATTGTTTGATGTATATCAAGCTGGTTTCTTGAACGTTTCCTAAC
Source organism: Acanthosepion esculentum (assembly GCA_964036315.1). Taxonomy (NCBI): domain Eukaryota; kingdom Metazoa; phylum Mollusca; class Cephalopoda; order Sepiida; family Sepiidae; genus Acanthosepion; species Acanthosepion esculentum. Next base: position 98,799,059 of record OZ038499.1, read on the forward strand.
CCGAGATGAGTATTGGATTCATTACTTTGAGTCAGAGAAAAAAAAAGAGATAATCCGTACAGTGAAAACACCACAAGCACTACAACGACTACAGAAGACGCGTGTGGGCCACAAGGGGACTATGTTTTAAAAATAAACCACATTTGGTCACATTCCATGGGAGTACCTTGGTCGGCATAGGAACTTTTCAACCGTATATTTAACACAAAGAAAGGGGCAGTTGATATTTGTCGGACACATAATGAGAAAAGAGGGCTTAGAAAATTTGACACTGACAGGGCATATGAAAGGCAAGTGAGACAGAGGAAAACAGCGCATAACCGACGTAAGGGGCAGTTGATATTTCTCGGACACATAATGAGAAAAGAGGGCTTAGAAAATTTGACACTGACAGGGCATATGAAAGGCAAGTGAGACAGAGGAAAACAGCGCATAACCTACGTAAGGGGCAGTTGATATTTGTCGGACACATAATGAGAAAAGAGGGCTTAGAAAATTTGACACTGACAGGGCATATGAAAGGCAAGTGAGACAGAGGAAAACAGCGCATAACCTACGTAAGGGGCAGTTGATATTTGTCGGACACATAATGAGAAAAGAAGGCTTAGGAAATTTGACACTGACAGGGCATATGAAAGGCAAGTGAGACAGAGGAAAACAGCGCATAACCTACGTAAGGGGCAGTTGATATTTCTCGGACACATAATGAGAAAAGAGGGCTTAGGAAATTTGACACTGACAGGGCATATGAAAGGCAAGTGAGACAGAGGAAAACAGCGCATAACCGACGTAAGGGGCAGTTGATATTTCTCGGACACATAATGAGAAAAGAGGGCTTAGAAAATTTGACACTGACAGGGCATATGAAAGGCAAGTGAGACAGAGGAAAACAGCGCATAACCTACGTAAGGGGCAGTTGATATTTCTCGGACACATAATGAGAAAAGAGGGCTTAGAAAATTTGACACTGACAGGGCATATGAAAGGCAAGTGAGACAGAGGAAAACAGCGCATAACCTACGTAAGGGGCAGTTGATATTTCTCGGACACATAATGAGAAAAGAGGGCTTAGGAAATTTGACACTGACAGGGCATATGAAAGGCAAGTGAGACAGAGGAAAACAGCGCATAACCGACGTAAGGGGCAGTTGATATTTCTCGGACACATAATGAGAAAAGGGGGCTTAGAAAATTTGACACTGACAGGGCATATGAAAGGCAAGTGAGACAGAGGAAAACAGCACATAACCTACGTAAGGGGCAGTTGATATTTGTCGGACACATAATGAGAAAAGAGGGCTTAGAAAATTTGACACTGACAGGGCATATGAAAGGCAAGTGAGACAGAGGAAAACAGCGCATAACCGACGTAAGGGGTAGTTGATATTTCTCGGACACATAATGAGAAAAGAGGGCTTAGGAAATTTGACACTGACAGGGCATATGAAAGGCAAGTGAGACAGAGGAAAACAGCGCATAACCTACGTAAGGGGCAGTTGATATTTCTCGGACACATAATGAGAAAAGAGGGCTTAGGAAATTTGACACTGAGAGGGCATATGAAAGGCAAGTGAGACAGAGGAAAACAGCGCATAACCCACGTATGGGGCAGTTGATATTTCTCGGACACATAATGAGAAAAGGGGGCTTAGAAAATTTGACACTGACAGGGCATATGAAAGGCAAGTGAGACAGAGGAAAACAGCGCATAACCTACGTAAGGGGCAGTTGATATTTCTCGGACACATAATGAGAAAAGAGGGCTTAGAAAATTTGACACTGACAGGGCATATGAAAGGCAAGTGAGACAGAGGAAAACAGCGCATAACCTACGTAAGGGGCAGTTGATATTTCTCGGACACATAATGAGAAAAGGGGGCTTAGAAAATTTGACACTGACAGGGCATATGAAAGGCAAGTGAGACAGAGGAAAACAGCGCATAACCTACGTAAGGGGCAGTTGATATTTCTCGGACACATAATGAGAAAAGAGGGCGTAGAAAATTTGACACTGACAGGGCATATGAAAGGCAAGTGAGACAGAGGAAAACAGCGCATAACCTACGTAAGGGGCAGTTGATATTTCTCGGACACATAATGAGAAAAGGGGGCTTAGAAAATTTGACACTGACAGGGCATATGAAAGGCAAGTGAGACAGAGGAAAACAGCGCATAACCTACGTAAGGGGCAGTTGATATTTCTCGGACACATAATGAGAAAAGGGGGCTTAGAAAATTTGACACTGACAGGGCATATGAAAGGCAAGTGAGACAGAGGAAAACAGCGCATAACCTACGTAAGGGGTAGTTGATATTTCTCGGACACATAATGAGAAAAGGGGGCTTAGAAAATTTGACACTGACAGGGCATATGAAAGGCAAGTGAGACAGAGGAAAACAGCGCATAACCGACGTAAGGGGCAGTTGATATTTCTCGGACACATAATGAGAAAAGGGGGCTTAGAAAATTTGACACTGACAGGGCATATGAAAGGCAAGTGAGACAGAGGAAAACAGCGCATAACCGACGTAAGGGGCAGTTGATATTTCTCGGACACATAATGAGAAAAGTGGGCTTAGGAAATTTGACACTGAGAGGGCATATGAAAGGCAAGTGAGACAGAGGAAAACAGCGCATAACCCACGTAAGGGGCAGTTGATATTTCTCGGACACATAATGAGAAAAGGGGGCTTAGAAAATTTGACACTGACAGGGCATATGAAAGGCAAGTGAGACAGAGGAAAACAGCGCATAACCTACGTAAGGGGCAGTTGATATTTCTCGGACACATAATGAGAAAAGGGGGCTTAGAAAATTTGACACTTACAGGGCATATGAAAGGCAAGTGAGACAGAGGAAAACAGCGCATAACCGACGTAAGGGGCAGTTGATATTTCTCGGACACATAATGAGAAAAGAGGGCTTAGGAAATTTGACACTGACAGGGCATATGAAAGGCAAGTGAGACAGAGGAAAACAGCGCATAACCTACGTAAGAAGCTTATGTAGAACAAGGTTTTAGGAGAGATATCAAAAAAACAAAATTTACTAATAGCTACTAAGGACAAGACATGTGCAATGCCATGATCGCCCACGCCTTGAAGGGGTACGGCACCTGAAAGAGGACCCGTGATTGACTTCTAGCGGTCATCCATTATAAAAAATGTATCAAATATCTATAAAAGTCCCTAGAGACCTCTATTTTTCTAAAAATCGACGCAGAGTAAACATATTATTTTATTAATGTTTACCCTATACAAAAACCAAAAGAGCCACTCAAAGTAGAAAGCTACTGAAGGCGGTTGTGTATGCGGTAAGCCGTGCAGTTTATGTGGATATGAGGGAAATATAAAATTAATCATAGATTTCAAGAAGTTAAGATTGTAGTGGTCGAGAACGCATCCTCCTAGGTTTGTTTCTTAGGAAGAAGCTGTGTGGAACTTCCTCCTTACTAATGGAATGCGAAGAGAATAAGGATGGTTCGCGTCTATATATACGGCATGACGGGTTTAACTAGGGAGGTTATAGTTTGGAGAAGTAAGTAATGTTTGAACATTTTCCATGGAAATAGCGATAGAGTAACGCGCGGCTTGCAGCGTTTTCGTCGGTGATAAAGGTGTTGTCAGGTGGAAAAAAATTCATCACCTACATGGCCGCGTAGAAGCTTTGAAAGTGAAAACTGGACAGGTCTCGTCCAGATATAAAGGGAAAAAAATTCTGGAAACGCTCACATATGTCTAATAGAACAATATAACACAAACAAAAAAAGAAAAGAAATAAAAACTAAAAAAAAAAACAAATGCAGCTAAACGGTATTCAATCATTCGCATATTTTTTTGATTAAAAAAGAGAATCCGAATAATTAGTAAATCGTTTTAAAATAGCCATAAAAAAATACAAAAGAAAATTACAAAATTTCTATTTGCGTATTTAGCAGAAAATGGATCGGGAAGCGACATTAAATAATGGCGGATATACTTAAGCTGTTGCCATTGACTACAAAGCGGCCATTATAGAATTCACGTCTCCTGGCAACGGCCTGGATGGGTTCATATGCACTTTATCTGTATGTGACATTTTTCATTGATACGAAAAGCAGAGTAGAAATTCGTGCGTATAAGCAAATTCCAAATACAAAACGTATGCATTTGTGCTGTCAATTGCCCGTAAATCTGGGTAGGGTAAAGTATATGCAAGTGAAAATGCGTGGGATGTTTATCCATAGTCAGATTTATACAATACTTCCTGTTTTGTTAATCTTTAAATGCATTTATCATTGTCCACAGGCATGCACTTTATACGCTGTATGTGTGAACAGACAGAATAAGAATAAGAGCTTTATGATGTTTGTATGAACATGTAGAATAAGAATAAGCGATTTACGGTGTAAGTGTGAAGTGGTAGATTAAGAATATGAGTTTAAAAATGTATGCGCGAACTGGCAGAATAGAAATAAACGTTTTGCAATGTATGTATCTGAATATGTTCAATTTTGTTTGGATCGATTCTCATTGGAAAATACCAAAGTTCTGTCTTTTTGTCTGATTTCTTTCAATCTCTGACGAAGCTTTAATAAACGTGAAGCAGGATAGATTGATAAACGTTTCCTATTTGTTCTTCCTCTTATCATATATACATATATATATATATATATATATATATATATATATATATATATATATATATATATATATATCGAGTCTAGAAGAAACCTCAACAGAATGCAGAAAGCACTGGACGGCCGTTTCGTCCTATATTTGAGACTCATCAGCAGTGCGCATCCACTACCGAGAATTGAAATTCCGTGGTGGAATATGTGATCGAGCGGCGTTATATCGAGTCTAATTCGCTCCCTCTTCGTCACCGAGGCCCGTTGGTACAGTTGGTATGATGTTAGCCTGATAACGTAACTGCCCGGGTTTCAATTCTCGGTAGTGGATGCGCACTGCTGATGAGTCCCAAATATAGGACGAAACGGCCGTCTAGTGCTTTCTGCATTCTGTTGAGGTTTCTTCTAGACTCGATTAATTACTTAATTATAATTATCTCAAATCCTCATAATAATTTCTATCACACACACATATATATATATATATGTGTAATTTGGCAGCAACTTTTCTTTTAAATATGTAGTATTGAATGTTAAAGACAACATAGTCTTGCATATTTTCTTTTGAATTTTCTCATATTCTCTAATGAGACTTTTTATTTGAAAATGATTTCGAAATATGTATTGTCCATACGATGACCTAGCGCTTTCGAACATCATTGTTCATCTTCAGGGTCAATATTTTTAGTCAAAATAAAAAGTCTCATTAGAGAATATGAGAAAATTCAAAAGAAAATATGCAAGACTATGTTGTCTTTAACATTAAATACTACATGTTTAATATATATATATATATATATATATATATATATATATATATATATATATATATATATATATATATATATATATATATATATATAATACCAGAAATTCATACACAGATGTCCTCAAGGACACATGCCACATTGATAAAGGCGTTAGTTAGATCCAGTGACAGGACCCAAAAGAGTGTGAGTCCAATACCCGGTTAAGGCAGTGGAGAACTTTCAGAGGGAAATTAACAGGAGATAACTGATAACTGACAGACATTAAAACATTCTACCCCAGTGAGCGAAATAAATGGTCCAGTTCGACATTACAACCACCTGGCGACAAAGATGAGGACAATAGTCCAAATAATGTAAATAGTGTACATAATACCTCATCTCAGAAATATAGACAGATACTGAAAGGCCGAAACGTTGTAATAAATATGGCGACAAAGATGAGGACAATAGTCCGAATAATGTAAATAGTGTACATAATACCTCATCTCAGAAATATAGACAGATACTAAAGAGCCGAAACGTTGTAATAAATATGGCGACAAAGATGAGGACAATAGTCCGAATAATGTAAATAGTGTACATAATACCTCATCTCAGAAATATAGACAGATACTAAAGAGCCGAAACGTTGTAATAAATATGGCGACAAAAATGGGGACAATAGTCCGAATAATGTAAATAGTTTACATAATACCTAATCTCCGAAATATAGCCATATATTAAAGGGCCAAAACGTTGTAATAAATATGGCAACAAAGATGGGGACAACAATCCGAATAATGTAAATAGTGTACATAATACCTCATCTCAAAAATATAGACAGATATATCGTTTCATTAAAAAGAACCGGCAAGGTTTGTATGTTTCATTTTTTATTGTATTTTTAATTTTTGGATAAGGTGTTGAGTATTTCTGTATTGTTCTCGAAGTTGTGAATAAACTGTCTGAAGTTCTTTTTTTATTATTGTTTTGTTCAAGTAATTTCAAAGGACAAAACAAAACAATAACAAAATATGAACTTTGGACACTTTATCCACAACTTCGTGCACAATACCCAACACCTGATCCTACAACTGAAAAAAAATACAATGAAAAATTAAACAGACAGACATTATCGGTTCTTTTTTACCAATCTTGTTAGGATAAATACTAGCTGCCTAAATATATCTTAGTTGTGTATTTGTGTATCACTCTTAATACATGTTTCGTTTAAAATGACCGCCAATACACTTCTCGTAAGTTCTTTTATGGTATTTTTCTTGCATGAGAATAAGAGCTTTCTTTTTCTGACTTAATTAGCGTCGAAAACTTCAAAATGAATGTTTGGGTCAGATGCTTTCAGCTAATCTATTAGCCATTTTCAATGATTTTTGTTGTGTTGTTGCGAACGTAAACGGCCTTGATGTTCGGGATTTCTTCCTCGGGAATAAGAGCTCGGAATAAAAAGCAATTAAGACACTCCCCAAGTTTCAAAAAGAAAGCGCTTATTCGTATACATGAAAATGCAATGAAAAAACGTGACAGAAGTACCTTGTCAGTCATTTTTAACGAAACATATATATATATATACAGGGTGTCCATAAAGTTCGTGTGTACTTTTAAAAAATTCTAACTTTATTTGTATTTACGATAGAAATAATCCGTAAAAAATGTTATAAAGTTTAATTTACCTAGTTTAAGTATAGCTAAAATAACTAATGTGATTTCAGGCATTACTGTAAATCAGTTGGCAAATGTTTTCCGTGAACCGCAAAATCGTATTACCCTTTGTATTGCTAATGATGGAGGACATGTGGAAACAACTGTCATGTTAGACGCATTCGTCAGGCCTGACGATTGCATCTAGCATGAAACAGCCTGTCGCCTCTGAGTGTTGACTTCAATGTTCACTTATATATTTACACACGCTCTGTCTCTGATATTGAGCACTTTATCCCATAAATATAGCACACCTTAAGGCTATATTTCTTCATATATATATATATATATATATATATATATATATATATATATATATATATATATAATGGAGAGAAAAATAAATGTTTGTACACCATGAATTTTTTAATTGACATAGTTATAACTTATGAAAAAACTTAAAAATCCATACAATATTTCTTTACCATTGCATAATGCTGCAATATGCAAAAAAACAATTAGAAAACTTTGTTATAAACGAAATTATGTGCTATTTATAAAATTTCCAGGCGAAAAAGTATTCGTACAAAATGTCTTTAATATCAAAAGGCTGAAATTACCTTTATTTACATAATACTTTGTAAGATTTTGCTGGATTCTTCCAATTATCTTATTACCGGAACAATCTAGAACATTCCTCAATTCATTTCTTATATAAGGTTATCTCCACACACCAAATTATACACAATAATTATCATTATGGGGAAAGGCAAGGAACTATCAAATTCGCCAAAACATTTGTCATCAAACATTGGAAGGAAAGCAAAAGTTGTAGAAAAATAGCAGATATCCTGAATATACCATTTACTACTATAAGTTCCGTTATTACTAAGTCTAAAAAGGTGAAATCGAGATCTGGTGCACCGTGTAAGATTTCACCCAGATCAATGAGAAGAATTCAGCGCCAAATTCAAGAAAATCCATTGACTACTTGGAGAGAAATACAGGAAGAATTAAAAGTATCAGGCATTCTTGTTACGAAGTCAACAATAAGCAATGGACGTCATAGAAGTCAACTAAGATCATGTTCTCCAAGAAAGACTCCACTACTATTGAAGAAACATAAGGATGCCTAGTTAAAATTTATTTATGAGCATAAGTATAAAATTCAATCATTTTGGGAAAATCTTTTATGGTTAGATGAAGCCAAAATTGAATTCAAGGACTCACGTTTGGAGAAAAGATGGCACTGAAGAACACAATCCCAACGGTGAAATTTGGCGATGGCAATATCATGGTTTGGGGATGTTTTCTCTGCTAATGGTACGGGTAATTTAGAGATAATAGATGGTAGAATGAATGAAAAAATATACTAAGTCTTTGGGGTTTTTTTTTTCGTTACTCTAATTTGTTTGGGTCAGGTGTAAAGCTTGGACTCCCAAATGAATGGGTTTTGCAACAAGATAATGACCTTAAATTTACGGCTAAATCTACGAAAAAATAGCTTATTGAAAACAATGTCAATACACTGAAATGGTCATGACAGTCTCCAGACTTGATCCAATGGAGAATTTGTGGCATTTGTTAAAAATTCGAGTTAATAAAAGAGCCCCGAAAAATCATCCTGGACCTAAAGAGAATATGCAAAGAAGAATGGAATAAAATGCCAAGGGAAACTTGCAAATCATTGATTAAAAGCTACAGAAAGAGACTGATTGCTGTTGAATTGAGTAAGGGATATGCTAAAAAGTATTACATAGGTATTATAATGTTGTACGAATACATTTTTCGCCTCCAATATTTTAATTTCATATAATTTCAATTTTTTTCTGAATTTTTTGCCTAGTGCAGCATTATGCCATGAGGTACACATACCAAATGCATTATAAAATTCTTTTAGAAAATGTATATTAAATAAAAAAATTCATGGTGTACGAATATTTCTTATATATATATATATATATATATATATATAGAGAGAGAGAGAGAGAGAGATAGTCAGACAGAGAAAAAGAGAGAGAGGTAGCTGAATAGAGAAACCAATACTGCAAAGTGAATTTTCATTTTCACACCTCAAGCAATCTTCATGCCAATTATATATATATATATATATATATATATATATATATATACAGGCGGGTACTAAAAAGTTCTCAAATCAGTCAACTTATCAAAATCTGATCAAATAACCAAATATCAGAATTCGTTTGTGCAATGGGCTTCTTGCCCAGACGGAAAACTTCAGCAATCATCATCATTATATATATATATATATATATATATATATATATATATATATATATATATATATATATATATATATATATATATATATATATATATATGGAGAGGGAGGGAGAGAGAGAGACGTTTCATTGAATAATTTAGACACGTTTTATCTACTTATTTTCAATTGGATTCTTTTATATTCACTAACAAGCTTTTTGATGTTATTATTAAAGGCAGAAACCAAATTGTGTTGATTCATATTATTTATTCCGAGTACTTTCGACATCAGCACAATGTCATCATCAGAGTGTTATTTTTTTCAAAACAAATATAGCAGTGTTCATCATTTCCAAAGACAAAATTCTTGCCAAAATATTCTCAATCTCTCTCTCTCTCGCTCTCTCTCTCTCTCTCTCTCTCTCTCTGTGTCTATACACACACACACACACACACATATATATATATATATATATATATATATGTATACAGTCACACACAGTATATATCTGGATTAAGTATCGCAACTTTATTGTAAGTATACTACTTAATAAATGACGACCTTAAATGCGTAAATGTCACTATCGTAAGGCTGTTCAGTCGGCTGTGATTGCACTTCAATGAATTTCGAGATACATAATTGTCGCATTCACAGGGCATATGCATCAAATTTTGCTTGAAACTTAGACATTCATCCGTAAAAAAATATTCGAGTGATTACGAAGGTTACAGTGAGCGAAGCGCAGTTAAGACCTTTTGTTGCTGATACTTCAAAGTTGGCTGAGAAACCATTCAAAGCTTCCCACATTCTGGAATGCCTTCAACGAGTAGAAGACCCCAAAATACGGACACCAGTCAAACGAAATTAGTGATTGACAATACGAAAATCAGAAGATGTATGAATTCTTTAAATAGCACCGAAAGTATGCTGCAATCTTGAATATCTCGACTTATCCATTCTTTGCATCTCGTACAGGGTTTTCGCAGCAGATCATCGTATTGTAGCGAGATTCGCCACAATTATTTAACTTTGACTAGGAAAGACGTGTTAAAGAACATGCAAAGACGCTGGAGGTCACTATCCAATGTGGCGGTCACAATGCAATTTATATTTGACGTGAAATAGCACATAGTATAAAATACAAGACAGATCGTAATGGTTCAAAACATAACAACTGAATTTATTTGTTTTGATGTACATGTATATAAACTGAAGGTTTGATAGATTTATGTCTCTTAGATTTGGGAAATATTTGTACCTGAGCTCATAAAGGTTGGATTAACTATTAAACTGTAGTTTAGAAGAATAAAGTTCCTGTTGCATGTTAGGAATTGTGTACTGGAAAATTGGTAAGAGTTCAGAAGAGTTAAGAGTTCGTACTTGCGTGAAATGGTAATGTTCTTTAACGTCTGACTGCATGGTCAAGACGGGAGTTCTTGAAGGTTACATTTTGGCAACAAGGAATGAGACGCGAGAGAAAATGGAGAAATACCAAGAGAGAGAACCACTTGTGTTTTGTTTATATACGATGGTGTTTCAGGGGATCGGCTCCTTGGATGGTGAGCGGGAAAACAGATTTGTCGCGTGCGGGCGATTTGATTGGTCGGAATTGACCAATCAGCGAGCTAGTTTTGAGGAGATTAACCAATGAAGGCTTGTCATACGATCTCTATGTATGTATGTATGTAATGGTGGTGGTAATCACCACAGTATCTTCCAAGTCAGACTTCGTCTCATACAATCAGCAAGTAAAGTTCAAATTTCGGCTAGTCTATTGCATTTACTATAGCACAACTGCCCCTGGGAAAGTCTTTAATCCATCTCTCCTACTCTTAGCTATGCGCGCCCACTCGATCGGGTAACATAAGATCAAGTTTAAAGTGATAGCCCACGCGTACTTAAAATATGGACAAAAACTACTTAAGCGCCACTCGGCTTCAGAATATTAAATATGTTTTAACCACCGAGCCCTGTAATGTCTTAAATAGCAGGGACCTAGGTTCTCTCTTGGCGGGTAGGCAGCTAGTCTAGGAGAAGGACTACTTTGAATTCAAAAGTCATGAAAAAACAACGGAAGACTACTATCTTTCCCAAGAAATTCACAGATATTAAAGAAAAGGAATCTATGGAGACTCATGACTGCCTACCTTTCTGAAGAGACATGGATTTAAAAAATCTATGAAGAACGAAAGGAATCGATTATGTTGTTTACGTTGTTTTAAATAAAATTAGCTGTTAGCAAGCTTAGATTTGGCACAAGTGAGGATTGAACTTACTACTCAGAAATAACGACGACGAGACTAGCTCAATAATCCTTAAGCCACAACTACTTAAAAATCATATAACTTTTTGCCCGTTGGGTGTTTTTATTGCTACGAACAAGGGAGGTAATTATGATTAAAAAATAAAAAGATAATGATTTACTTCGAAAAGCATTATCAGATAATGTCCTCAGAGATTGAGCAATAAAGGGAAATAACTCCACAAAATGTTAAAATTTGTTTTAAACGAGTAACTGTATAAAAGCTGAAACTTATGCAAAAATTATGGAATCCACAGATGTTCAACCAGTTTGTTTGTTTTTTTTTGTTGCCAGAAATGAGATTAAATCATTTTTATTTAAAAGCTAAACATGTTTCATTAAATATACTTCAAAGCAGATTAAATTAATTTATTTTGGACATATTTCTCTTCCAGACAGAGTACAGGGAAATATAGAATCACTCAATATTAAACTTCCGTTAGTACTGTATTGCAAAACAGGGCCGGCGCAGACTACAACAGATCCCCCACTCCGACCGGGGAGCAAGACTAATTGGGGGCTAGGGGCACTACATTCTGACCATAGCTATCTTATCAACATTTGCTTTTTTGCAAATTAAACTAAGGGCAACTGACTATTAAAGGATGAAAAATATTCGCTGATTTTTATGTCATTTTGGGGTCATTTTTTTCGTCCATGCTAAGCCTCGAAAAAAAAAAACACTATATAAAATTCACTATTTTTAACTGCATAATGTTAAATGTGTTAAAATTATTCAACTCTTTAACAAGAAATTTCAAGCTAATGTTAAAAATTGGTGCAAAACATCGTTGATTTATTTAAGATGGAATAATCTATTATGACATGTCTCTAATTTGTATTTAGATACATTGTATTCATTTTCAATGTTTTTAGTTGAATTGTTCACGTATATCGGATTTGATCCAATATTGTACATAATTAAATTGCAATAAAATTTGTATTTTACATGAATACTATCTTATGAAAATTTAAATGGTGTAGAGGACCCGTGTCATAGATTCGGGGTGGATCCCACAAGATGCTTGCACCGGTCTTGTTACCACACCATTAGTGCTGTGTGGTATCGAAAATAGCTCAAATTATTGCATTTAACTTTTTTGAGATATGCTTCCCGAAGCCAGAATGTATAGTTATGAGGCAAAATAAATGGTTTGTATCGTATCTGTGATTTTTTTTTTTTTGCCGTGAAGCATTAAAACGTGAATGCTAGACAATTTCCCCATTAACGAAGAAGAGATAAGAGGCAACAGAAATGTAGTTCTACAGAAGGATGCTGAGAATGCCATCGACTGAACATATGAGCAAATGGAGGTATGCAGATTTAAATTTAAAAATTTTTCAATTTTGTGTTTTTATCTTATTTAGTTTATTACTTTTCTACTGCAGGTAAAAGAAAAAGTAGAATGTTCTATTTCTTCCGTCCTGATACGGGGGCAGGATCAGTAAACAACCTACCCACCCCGGACACCAAAATATAGCCCTCAGTTAAGATGACAAAATGAAAGGAATTTGGTCACTTACAATTGTTGTCGAGTTTATTGAAAATTAACTGTTCAGTTGAAATAGCACAATTGTTAGATTTATTCAATCTAATAGACGACTTCAATTCTATAATTCTAACGCCTCCACCTAAACTCTGAGAATCTGTTTACTATTTATTTTTTATTTTTTCCTCAATAGAAATAGATAGGTTTACCTATCGTTCGGTTTACACACCTCCCTAGTCTTTTGAACAGGAGTAGAGGTTAATCCCTTATTTCCTGTTTAGGGTTAGATTTCCTGTTCCTTCTAAAGTTTTTTTTTCTTTATCTTTCACTTTCGGTGACCTATTGTGTCTTGGTGGCATTATCACCTTGTATAGGATGGTGCCTCTTATTCTGTAATACTCTACCTCGAGTGACTCTTGGGCTTTGTACAGGGTGGTGCCTCTTACTCTGTAATACTCTACCTCGAGTGACTCTTGGGCTTTGTACAAGGTGGTGCCTCTTACTCTGTAATACTCTACCTCGAGTGACTCTTGGTCTTTGTACAAGGTGGTGCCTCTTACTCTGTAATACTCTACCTCGAATGACTCTTGGTCTTTGTACAGGGTGGTGCCTCTTACTCTGTAATACTTTACCTCGAGTGACTCTTGGGCTTTGTACAGGGTGGTGCCTCTTACTCTGTAATACTCTACCTCGAGTGACTCTTGGTCTTTGTATAGGGTGGTGCTTCTTACTCTGTAATACTCTACCTCGAGTGACTCTTGGTCTTTGTACAGGGTGGTGCCTCTTACTCTGTAATACTCTACCTCGAGTGACTCTTGGTCTTTGTACAGGGTGGTGCCTCTTACTCTGTAATACTCTACCTCGAGTGACTCTTGGTCTTTGTACAGGGTGGAGCCTCTTACTCTGTAATACTCTACCTCGAGTGACTCTTGGGCTTTGTACAGGGTGGTGCCTCTTACTCTGTAATACTCTACCTCGAGTGACTCTTGGGCTTTGTACAGGGTGGTGCCTCTTACTCTGTAATACTCTACCTCGAGTGAATCTTGGTCTTTGTACAGGGTGGTGCCTCTTACTCTGTAATACTCTACCTCGAATGACTCTTGGTCTTTGTACAGGGTGGTGCCTCTTACTCTGTAATACTTTACCTCGAGTGACTCTTGAGCTTTGTACAGGGTGGTGCCTCTTACTCTGTAATACTTTACCTCGAGTGACTCTTGGGCTTTGTACAGGGTGGTGCCTCTTACTCTGTAATACTCTACCTCGAGTGAATCTTGGTCTTTGTACAGGGTGGTGCCTCTTACTCTGTAATACTCTACCTCGAGTGACTCTTGGTCTTTGTACAGGGTGGTGCCTCTTACTCTGTAATACTTTACCTCAAGTGACTCTTGAGCTTTGTACAGGGTGGTGCCTCTTACTCTGTAATACTTTACCTCGAGTGACTCTTGGGCTTTGTACAGGGTGGTGCCTCTTACTCTGTAATACTCTACCTCGAGTGAATCTTGGTCTTTGTACAGGGTGGTGCCTCTTACTCTGTAATACTCTACCTCGAGTGACTCTTGGTCTTTGTACAGGGTGGTGCCTCTTACTCTGTAATACTTTACCTCAAGTGACTCTTGGGCTTTGTACAGGGTGGTGCCTCTTACTCTGTAATACTCTACCTCAAGTGACTCTTGGGCTTTGTACAGGGTGGTGCCTCTAACTCTGTAATACTTTACCTCGAGTGACTCTTGGGCTTTGTACAGGGTGGTGCCTCTTACTCTGTAATACTCTACCTCGAGTGACTCTTGGACTTTGTACCACCTGAGCATCACTGTAAAAACACTAGTAAGGTCTGTTTTTTTTATTATCTCTCCTTATACTTGTTCTTTTAACCATTTATGCAAGATCGTCAGGCAGGTTATGCGCTGGTTTTCTGTGTTCTCCTACCGCCAATATGACCTGTCTGCGTAAAATCCTTCAAGCCCTCTTTCCTCATTATGTGCCCGAGAAATTTCAACTGTTTCTTTCTGATTCGAAGTATATGTATCCTTTTTGTTACCATTCCCCTGAAACTATCTTAGTAAGTTTTTATCTATCTCAGTCTATTCAAATCTATCTATCTATCTATCTATCTATCTCGGTGTTCATAACTATCTATCTATCTATCTATCTGTTTCTTCATATCTATCTATCTATCTGTTTCTTCATATCTATCTATCTATCTATCTATCTATCTATCTATCTATCTATCTATCCATCCATCTCTGTTCCTATCTATCTATCCATCTATCTCAGTAATTTTTTATCTATCTATCTATCTATCTCTGTTCCTATCTATCTCTCTATCCATCTATCTCAGTAATTTTTTATCTATCTATCTATCTATCCATCCATCTCTGTTCCTATCTATCTCTCTATCCATCTATCTCAGTAATTTTTTATGTATCTATCTATCTATCTATCTATCTATCTATCTATCTCGGTGTTCATAACTATCTATCTATCTAACTATCTATCTGTTTCTTCATATCTATCTATCTATCTATCTATCTATCTATCTATCTATCTATCCATCCATCCATCTCTGTTCCTATCTATCTATCTATCTATCTATCCATCTATCTCAGTAATTTTTTATCTATCTATCTATCTATCTCTGTTCCTATCTATCTCTCTATCCATCTATCTCAGTAATTTTTTATCTATCTATCTATCTATCTATCTATCTATCTATCTCTGTTCCTATCTATCTCTCTATCCATCTATCTCAGTATTTTTTTATCTTTCTATCTATCTATCTATCTATCTATCTATCTCTGTTCCTATCTATCTCTCTATCCATCTATCTTAGTAATTTTTTATCTATCTATCTATCTATCTATCTATCTATCTATCTATCTCTGTTCCTATCTATCTCTCTATCCATCTATCTCAGTAATTTTTTATCTATCTATCTATCTATCTATCTATCTATCTATCTATCTATCCAAAACCAGTATATAACGTAAAAGACTGCTTCTCATTTGAAAAAAAAACAAAACTTTATTCATGTATTTATAGTTACAACGAAGAAAATTATCGTATGTTGAATCCGCTTTTCATCAAAAGAGCTTTGATTCATTCATCGATGTTGCGTTAAGGTCAATCGATTTGAAACCCTGACACAGGATAAGAACAATATCATCTCTCAGTCTCCAGCAGTTTGGCCAGTTGCGTGCAATCAATATTTGTGACGCAAAAACATTATAGAAGCTGCTTTTGTTCAGTTCTGATAGGTCACCATTGACTGATCAGGGTCGCAGTGGCCGTGAATTTTTATAATCTGCACTTAGCCGAATAAAATGTATTTCACCTTGCCTAGCTATGAAAAGAACGCCTGCATCAATTGTATTTGAGTTGGTTAATCAAGCGTTTTACAACATGACAATATCACTAGTCCTTCTTCTATATGCCGTGTCCCCTCAGAAGGTTGGCGATCATGGCTCTCCTCTCTTTTGTAGCTCTTTGTAAGGTTTGTCCTTTCACTATCCATGTTCTGTTATCCATTTACACAAGCTCGTACGTTTCCCTCTTACGTTTGGGCTTACGGCAATATAGCGTTGAAATAACGGTTCCCGAACGTTCACCTAAGTTAAGCAATTCGAACTTGGTCAGTACCTAGAAGAGTGACCGCTTGGAAATACCAGGTGCTGTAAGCCTGGATGTGTGGCTAATGTAACTGATACTTGCTCGGAATTGTTAATCAGAGAGCCGAGTTCTAATTCCCGTTGAGTTCGTTATATTTACGCGGCAAATACCCCTGGGAAAGGTATGAATCCACCATTTCTCCCCCCCCCCGCTAAGATTTATATCTCTAAATCATTATTATTTCCTCCACCCAAAATTCTTACAATCTAAAAATATTTTCTGGCTTTAAATAACCTTCAAAAGGTTGATAAGCCGTAAAAAATGAATGAATCAATCAATCAAAAAACCTCTTGTGTTCAAGATGTCCTGTGTGCATCAAAATTCTTGAAGATTTCTTTTCTCGTTATATGTCCTAAAAATTCCAACTTCTTTCTGATTCTAAGTAGAAGCGTCTTTTTTGTCTTCATTTTCTCTAAAAGTTCCTCTTTATTCACATAGTCGGCCCATGGTATTCTCAGCATAATTCTTTTGTTTTTATCAGGGCGTTCACTATTTGGGATTCTAACAGTTGTTACCATCCTGGGTCAGGGTGAACCTGGGAACAAAAGAAATTAGGAGGTGACTCCACGCTACCCAAAACCTCCAATCTTTCGATCAGAGGCCTTGCTGCCAGATATCGTTTATCGGCATACCAAGGACTATACTTATAAGGAAACGGTTAATATTACCATTCCTAGAAAGTGGGCGCAAATTGTTACTGTTGGGATTTGAACTCTAATAGCCGATTCGATGCTCCAAGGCGTTAATTGTTAGGCCACGTAACTTAGTAATGGATGACAAATAAAATCCAGCGATCGGTGTTCTCATTCTCCTCACGTAAGTCTCTCAAACGCCTGCACAACCTGTCTGTCCAACATAAAACGAGAACTACATAAGGAATGCAATTATCTATGCTTATATACAGGAATAATACCTAAAGGTATTCATGCCTCTACGGGTGTGAGACTTGAACGCTTCTGATTGAGGCAGGAAAAAGGGTCCAGGTGTCCTCGAATAAATGCTCCTACTGGGAGCACGAAACCAATGACTATGTATGGAGCAAAGTCAAAAGTCTTGTAGGCCGACAAGAATTTCTCCTCGCCACTATTAACCGTAGGAAGATAGTTTGGCCACGTCACACGGCATAACAATTCTACAAGACCATCATGCAAGGTAGTATTGAAGGCGGACGTAAGCTGGAACTCCAACGCAAAAATTGGCCAGGCAACATCAAAGAGTAGACGGACATGAAAATGCCGAAACTCCTGAGAGCCACCGCCAACAGATTATCTTGGAAGTGGTTGCCTATTTCTTCTGCCCTTAGATCCCGCCACTCGACGATTGAAGCAGTCAAGTGATTGACAGTAATGATTCATGCAGTTTAGTTACTTGTAAAATCCATGATAGCGAGTGTGTAATTATTCAAATACATAGTAGTATGTCTGTGTGCGTGTTTGAGAAAGAAATAGTTTATTTGTGTATGTGTGTGTATGTGTGTGTGTATAGGAGAGAAAGAGAGAGACAAAGTGAGTGAGAGAGAGAGAGAGAGAGAGAGAGAGAGAGGCTACAAATAAAAATATGAATACATCTACACCAATCTACATAGATGTTCTATTATATATCCATAAAAAGAATATTTAATATATATATAACATTTTACGTCGTATATGATACACGGGGCATAGGACGTCGCCGAATGTTTTGGAAAAGCGTTCGGGCAGTGCAGCGGCTAACGACTTGAAAAGATAAATCAGCGCGGCAAGTTCAAATTCCAGCCGATTTCGGTACGTTCACTTTCGTACGAATACGCTTAGGACTGGTTTGAATCTATATCTTCTCCTCACCCACAACTGCCATTAAATACCATAGCAGACTAGTTTTTCGAGTGGCAGCCAGTCAAGAAAAGCAACTCTACAAGGAATCAACACTGCATGGTGACTGTCAGTCCTGTGCCACAGTGCAACCCTCACATTAAGCCCCACTACTCCTTTAGATGTTTGTATGTATAAGTCTCTGGGGAATTAAGGGAGTTCTTCCCTCAATATATATGAAGACACTATTCTTTTGAGGACCACAATAAAACCATAATTCCAGCTGAAGTTGCTTATCTTTAGAAAGGACAAATGAATTTCGAAATGGTAGGAAACAACATTCCATCAATAGGTATATAGAGAAAAATGTCTCGTTACTAGTATGCCACAATAGCTAAGAAAGAATATATTTAATTGAATAATTTGTTTTTTAAGGTTTATCAACACTTTGTCTGTTATTTAAAACCGAAACATATTTTGAAATTCAAAACGAGCCTTCAGAGGGATGGTCTCCGTCAGGTTATCTTACTGCTATGGCTATGCAATACGTAATGAGTTATGACGTGATGTGACGATGTTGGAAAAATTAAATTGAAAGGAAACTTTCAAGAGCTTGTCCCGAACTTCACTGCAGAAGATAACATAGATTCGTCCCAAGACTGAACTCAGAATTTTGTCGGGTGCAGAGGTGATTTAAACGGTAATTTTTTTTTTTTTTTTTTTTTTGAGAGGCGGGAAAAGTGCGTCTTACATCTAGTAAAATACAATGATATAAACTAATGCTTGAAAAAGAAAATGGACGTTGCATATTTTTTACCTGCTACCGGTCGTGATGATTTTGTATTGAAACGGAATTTGTTCATCTCGATTATTTGTTTCGAAATTGATTGGAGAAAACGATTCCGAAAAGTCCTTGGAGAAAGTAGAAAACCCCAAAAGCGCCTCTTTTTCAGTCATCGGACTTTTCCGCGAGCCCGGAGCAAAATGGTTACTGACAGACGAGAGATACTGTGCCAATTACTTTGCTACAAATATTGTCATGTTTACACGCACACAAAATGCGTATAATTGCTGGTACTTGTGTGGAAAAAGCGTATGTTTATATCCTTGGAAATGTACATGCATACGTCTTTGTTAGTGTAAAACATTCATTTTATCAAGTGTCGAAAGAAAAATATTTCGATATATCGAGATTCGTTTTCTTCCCGGGATTTTCCGCCCGCTTACATGAAGACCTTGCACTTTCTCTTTCTTCTCCCTCCCTCTCTCTCTCTCTCTCTCTCTCTCTCTCTCTCTCTCTCTCTCTCTCTCTCTCTCTCCTTATCTATGATTATCTTTCTTCCTGTCACTCGTGATCTGCTTATTACAGTTTCTTTCTCTATGATTAGTTTATATCTTTCTCTACCACTCCCAATTTCATTTAATATTTCGTTCCCCCCCCCCCGTTCACCTAATTTAACTCCACCCCGCCGTTCGCGATTTCTCAATCAATATAATGCTCGCGCTAACACAGTTTTGACTTATCTCTTTCTTTTTCAGTGTCGCTTTTGTTTGTTTGTTCATTTTAGGTTTATCTTCCTCTTTCTCTCATCTCTTTCTTTCTCTTTTCTTTCTTTCTTTCCCATCTTTCTTTCTTTCTTTTAGCTGTTTTCCTCTTACTCTCATGTCTTTCATCCTCTTTTCTCTCATCTCTTTCTTTCTTTTTGCTTTCTTTCTTTTTCTTTCTTTCTTTGTTTTTTCTTTCTTTCTTTCTTTCTTTTGGGTCTGTTTTCCGCTTACTCTCATGTCTTTTATCCTCTTTTCTCTCATCTCTTTCTTTTTGCTTTCTTTCCTTTTACCATCTTTCCTTTTCTTTCTTTCTTTTTTCTTTCTTTTAGGTCTGTTTTCCTCTTACTGTGTCTTTCATCCTCTTTTCTCCCATCTGTTTCTTTCTTTCTTTCTTTCTTCCTTTCTTTCTTTGCTTTTTATTTGTCAAACGCTTCTCACCAGCATTATTTCTCTTTGTCTATTTATTTCTTTTCTCTTTTTCTACTCTTTTTTTCTTTCTCCTCTTTTCTTTTTAGTGCTCTTTTTTCACCTTTCTCTTTATTTCTCATCCCTGCCATTATTTTCTCTTTTTATAATTTTGATTATATCTTTAGCCCTTCAGTCGAGCCACAAGAGATTTACTCTAGGATTACGAAAGGATTACCTTCACTAATCGATATCTCTCTTTGTGAACACCAAGCCCCAGCCGTTAACCTGCTCGTCCTCATTGACTTATAAGTTCTCTTCTCCTTCATTTTTTGTTCTCTTACTGCTCGTTTCTTTTGACAATTTACTTCTTGTATGTGTCGTATCAGTCACGGACTTGTGTGATCATGGCTCTCCACAACTTCCTGTCTCTTGTATAACGTCTAATGAGAAAACGAGACTAAATCTTTCATATGTAAAATTCTTGTTTATTCACTTCTGAACTCGGCTGCGAGGGTGCGTCGTTACGGAGACCTCGAGCAAACGTTCGAATCTCCTTCTGGCGAAGATGTGAGGCACTCTCTACTCACCCCTCTCAAGCCTGGCTGCCGATCGGTAAAGCACCAGCTACTGACCTCCTTTGAGCCGTCCTGGATATGACGATAAACTGCATCCGCGTCCTGGGTAAGACAATAAACTACGTCCGCGTCTTGGGTAAGACAATAAACTACGTCCAACCAACAGCAAGGCCTCTGATTATGTTGTGGTAGGATCCACCTAATTTGCATAGTGGAGTACCGACGATATAAATATGGTTGGTACCGGAAGACATGGGGGGGGGCGAATACAGAGATCCAACTAGAGACTCTGGCCGACTGCGACTTAGTCAACACATTCTCCAGGAACGGTCTTCCCAGGAATATACAAAAGACTATATGTAAATATTGTGTACACTTTCTTGTTTCAATACATTTTATTCTAACTACATTTTGTGTTTGCATTATTATTCCATGCATTAGTCAAGTTTCAACAGATTAGGAGGTTTTGAGGAGTGTGGAACCACCTCATAATTGCTGGTGTTCCCAGGTCCACTCTAAGCCGGGGTCGTAGCACCTGTTAGGGTCCCAGCTATGGGTAAATAGTTAACCGTTAATCCCTAAATCCAGATCTCGTCCTGGGTATGACGATAAACTACACCCATGTCCTGGGTATGACGATAAACTACATCCGCGTCCTGGGTATGACGATAAACTACATCCGCGTCCTGGGTATGACGATAAACTACGTCCAACAGCAAGGCTTCTGATAATGTTTTTGAAAAAATAATATTACCAGCTATACGGTTTTGAAAAAAATAAAATAATATTACTAGCGATACGTTTTTGAAAAAATAATATTTCCAGCTACACGTTTTTGGAAAAATAGTATTACCAGCTATAGGTTTTTGAAAAAAATAATATTACCAGCTATACGTTTTTGAAAAAATAATATTACCAGCTATACATTTCTGAGGAAAAAATATTGACAGAAATGGATTTTTGACAAAGCAAAAATATTACCAGTTAAAAAAAAAGTTGTCGGCATTAAATTACCCATTGAGGTTGATATACCGTAAAACAAACCTCCTTTGAGGCCCGATTCTGTACCTTCAATGTTAACACTCTGATGCACCTAACTCTTCTGATGTGACACCGAGTACAAAGCTTAATTTGATATCTCTTAAGATGAGCACAGTATATATTAGGATCACCACAGATTGGCTCCTCTTAGAAGAAGGTTTCCTGATTTACATTAAATTCGTCTCAGACCTGCTATTTTCTGGTGTGAATCGCATACTTCATTTGTTGATCTAAGCAGCTTTTGTCTCCGTTCTGTCATCTGTTCGTCTTCGTTCTGTCATCTGCTCGCCGAAACTCATAAGATAACTTACTGTTTCCTCCCTGCAATACTATTCTTTAATACGTTCTGTAACTGTTAAATTATCCAAACCCTTTTTCGTTATAACGTATCCAAGAAATATCGTTTCTTTCTGGTTTTTAACTATAAAATGTCTTTCCAGTCCCTGTTTGCTTTAGAACTTCCTTGTTTCTCACATGTTCTTTCCATGGTATGCTCATCATCCATCTGTAGAGCTGCATCTATGTCGTTTTGAGTCTCTTTTTCATCCATAAGGAAATTGTCCAGCATTCAATGTCATAGGAGAAGACAGATATTACATAAAGGTTAAGCAATATTTTCTTTGCATTTTAAATATTTCCGTCTTTATACTTTGCTTAGTTTCTGAATGTCTTCTTTCACTATTTAGATGTGCTTTCGGATTTCTGATATAATGGAATATGCATACACATGTGTTCCCCCTCACTGGAATATGATTGGCTAGTGTCCGTCATAAATACAGACGGACGTGTAGGTACGACAGAGAGGTAAAATCATTGGACTACGCCATTGGTTATCCTATTGGTCTACACCTATTGCCTAAGCATATTGCCTGCGACTACGATGAGTGCCAGTCGATTACCGCTACATGATAGATTGTACTACTTGGTTACAGTAGCCAAAACCACTTAGCTACTTCGATCCAATATATCCCTTTCCGGGACATATCAGTGTCACACTCTCCGTCGTCTGATAGATAGTTACATTGCTGAACCTCTTGATTTTGATTACTCCCATTCGAAGTTCACAACTTTGGCATACCCTCCACCCCCCGGTGACGATCATAAATTCTGTCTTCTTATAGTTAATTGTGAGTTCTTTCTTCTCACTTTGCTTTGCCACCTTAGCGTTTTTGTAGCTTTCCTTCTGAGTTTGTCATCAGCACAGTGTCATCCGTGTATATTATTTTAAGACTATAATCTACGATAATAAATCCTGGTAGAACTTCTAGTTCTCTTAAGATCGTCTCGCTGTATAGGTTAAATAAATCCGGGGAGAAAACGCAACCTTGTTATATTTTTCTTTCTGTTCTTGTGTACTTGATTAACTTATTTCCTATTCTGACGAAGAATTTGCAGGAGGCACTGCTGCTGTTTTCGCCGAAATATTATTATTGTTATTATTATTATTAACCATTTCAGGATAACGTCACTGAGACGCCAGGGGTTACTGAGAGTGAAAGAAACTGAGAAAACGTTGCTGAAGTGAGAGGAAAATAAAAGAACAGGATTCAAGGAGATAGAAGATGACGATTGACAACGCATTTAAATTTTTGGAGGTCGTTGTTTACATGAAATCAAGAAACTGGAAGTGAGTTCCACCGGCAAGAAGTGCGAGAGAGAAAAAACATTAAAATAAAACTGACATTTACTCTTAGCGATTTTAGTATTAAAATAATGAAAACTTAGCTGCCAGTCAAGTACTGCACTTAAATTCATGTAGTCGATACCAACGATGAAAGAACATCAGAATAATTACCGTGAAAATATTTATAGAAGAAGCAAAGGAAAGTTACGTTGCGGCGGTGGGGAAGCGACTGAAGCAGGGATGCCAGGTCAGCACCGTTAACGGTGCCGATTCTTCTCTGAATTTGGAATCGAAGACGATAATATTACTGAAGAAGAACAGATACTACACTCGCATCCCAATCCAGTTTTTGGTCATGAAATCGTCAATCTAAGTTCTAATTCCAGCTGAAGTTGCTTATCTTTAGAAAGTACAAATGAATTTCGAAATGGTAGGAATCAACATTCCATCAATAGGTATATAGAGAAAAATGTCTCGTTACTAGTATGCCACAATGGCTGAGAAAGAATATATTTAATTGAGTAATTTGTTTTTTTAAGGTTTATCATCACTTTTTCTGTTATTTAAAACCGAAACATATTTTAGATTATAAGAATTTTTCCAGATATAAGTCCCACTATTTAAACCATAGCTAGGGGAAGGATATAGATTCATACCTTCCCCAAGGATATTTGTGAATAAGTGAATGTAAAGAACTCGACTGGAATTCGAACTCGGCTCTCCGAGTTCTCATTCCGAGCTTCTATCTATTACACCACCAGTATACTCGACAAAGAGCTAAGTGAGCCCTTTTCAAACCCAATCTCCCATAACTGTGTTATCCTTCACCTAATGGGGAGAGCAAATAACTTTGTCCCCCGATTTTAAACACTGCAAGGGGCCAGGCACATTTATCGAGGCTTAATTTTTCCAATTTAAAAAATAGTGGATATGCCTAAAACTGTAAAGGCATTTTATTATGGTCGCTAAGAGAAAGAGATGTTCGTAGTAAAAACACAAAGTCGGTCGTAATAATTTCTTCTGTAATGGAATTAGGCCAGCTGTATATTAAACCACTAGACACTAATCTCTGATCAACAAACTGACTATCTGAACGACAGATGTTAGTAAACGCAAATATTTTCGTGATACATTACTATAAAGTTTGGTTAGTCTAGTAAATATATTTCTTTAATCAGTCGTTCCCGTCATAAACAATTTAATTTACACGATTTGCCGTCTGAACATCGCTTATATCAGTGACGTCCCGAACTCGTTAAAATCAGCATTTTCGCGTACTTTAAAGCTTGCAATGTGAATCGCACGTGTTGCACATTACATGTGGTACACCACATGAAGCAAATGAGTGCAAGTAGCTAGCTGTTAATTAGCTAGCGGTTCATGTAGCCGAGATATCACAGGTAGGATTCCTTAAACAAATACGTCGAAACCTTCATTCAAACTCTACGTTACAGATATAGTAGTATGTAATGATGGAATATGTATAATTATGTTGAACATTTTTCAGTGTTGATTGATTGATTTAGTCATTTTTTACGGTTTATCAACCTTTTGCAGTTTATTTAAAGCCAGGAAATATTTTTAGATTGTAAGAATTTGGGGGAGATAATAATGGTTTATTGACACATCTTATTAATTAACACATAGCTGGGGGGGGGAGAGGTGGAGTCATACCATTTACAAAGGTATTTGCACGTAAGTGAATATAATGAACCCAACCAGAACTGGAATACGGTTCTCCGCAATATTTGTCTTTTTCTATTTCTCCTAACCCCTGCTCTTCCAGCACCTGCTCGTTGGGTAGGTTATTCGCCGCTTTCCTCTGTACCCTTGTCCTCAACATCTCTTGTGAGTGTTGAATTTTCCAAGTCCTCTTTCCTCATTATGTGCTCTAGAAATTTCAATTACTTCTTTCTGATTCTAAGTATAAGTGTCCTTTTTATTCCGCGTCCTGGGTATGACAATAAACTACATCCACGTCCTGAGTATGACGATAAACTACGTCCAAGAGCAAGGCCTGCGATAATACGTTTTTGAAAAAATAATGTTGTCAGCTGTACGTTTTTGAAAAAATAATATTACCAGCTGTACGTTTTTGAAAAAAATAATATTACCAGAAAAATGTATTTGTGAAAGATATCTTAATATTGACTTTATTTGTCAATATATGCGATATTTTAAATTAAAAGTAATATTTGTTTTAATTGAACTTGAAATAAGTTATATTTTATTTTTGAAAGATTTCTTAATATTGACAAATCTTATTTGTCAATATGGACGATTTTAGCGATTAAAAAAAAATTCCATTTAATTTCGATACAGTTTAAAATACAACAATGTATTTGACTTACTGGAAATATTAAATTTAATCTATTAAATTGGAATTACAAATAAAATAAAAGCTTCAAGAGAGATTTTTCATTTTTAAAATGCATTTATACAGGAAATTTGTCTCTCCTCTTTAATGTCTTTGCTATAAACTCAGCAAAAGAAGACAATCTGGACTTAATACGATGCACTGATAGTGAGACCAGTATCTTGGGACGATGTAGGATTGAGTCTCCTCCCTTATCGATTGGTTGGGTTTGGTTGTTTTGTTTAACGGCATTCCAACCTTAGGGGTCATTTTATGCCGAAAATGATTTTGAGTGACCTTCATTTGGATTTCAAAAATGTATTGCTGGAAACATTTGGATTTCAAAAATGTATTGCTGGAAACATTTGGTTTTCAAAAATGTATTGCTGGAAACATTTGGTTTTCAAAAATGTATTGCTGGAAACATTTGGTTTTCAAAATGTATTACTGTGGAAACATTTGGTTTTCAAAAATGTATTGCTTGAAACATTTGGTTTTCAAAAATGTATTGCTGTGGAAACATTTGGTTTTCAAAAATGTATTGCTGTGGAAACATTTGGTTTTCAAAAATGTATTGCTGGAAACATTTGGTTTTCAAAAATGTATTGCTGTGGAAACATTTGGTTTTCAAAAATGTATTGCTGGAAACATTTGATTTTCAAAAATGTATTGCTGGAAACATTTGGTTTTCAAAAATGTATTGCTTGAAACATTTGATTTTCAAAAATGTATTGCTGTGGAAACATTTGGTTTTCAAAAATGTATTGCTTGAAACATTTGATTTTCAAAAATGTATTGCTGTGGAAACATTTGGTTTTCAAAAATGTATTGCTGGAAACAATTGATTTTCAAAAATGTATTGCTGTGGAAACATTTGGTTTTCAAAAATGTATTGCTGGAAACATTTGGTTTTCAAAAATGTATTGTTCGAAAATGTATAGCTGGTAATACAATTTTTCCAAAAAGGTATAGCCGACAACCTTACTTTTTCAAAAACAGCCTTTCTATTGGACATAGTTTATCGCTGTACCCAGTATGCATATACAGTTTACCGTCATACCCATGGACGCGGATGCAGTTTACCGTCATACCCAGGACGACTTATCGATTGGATAGTGGCTTTATAATACATGTGGAAATATTCCAAATGTTGTATCTAATCAGAGCCAATGTTTGAAAAATCACTTTCATAATAAATAGTTCAGTGCATTAAAAAATCACTTTCATAATAAATAGTTCAGTGCATTAAAAACTATCTGCTCTGCTTTACATTTTCTTGGGCATCATATTTTCATTAATTTCGATTTCTTCATAATCGTTTTCTTACTTGAAGTAAAGGTCTGTGTGTGTTTGTGTGTGGGGGGGGGAGGTAATCATTTTACCCAACACAAGGAGAGTAACAAAACAAGGGGAGACCACTATTGATTATTCATAACACTGCCATCTATACACGTATTTCATTGTTTATTCCCCATTAAAATTTCTTAACCAAGCAGCGTTCAAAGGTTTTTATTTTACTATTGTTCACCCAATGCAAGGCCCAAGAGCCACTCAAAGTAGAGGTTTACTAAATGAGATTGTTGTAAGGACGTAAAGGAAGGAAAAAAAGATTCAGATTATGAGAATATGTCGGGTAGATATCTTGACTCTAGACTTGAAGAGGTTAAGATTTTAATGCTCGGGGAAGATGCTTCTTCAGAGTCTGTTTCACAAAGTGACAGTTCTGGGGAAGAAACTGAAGAGTAGGACTTCCTCCTTACCAAAGGAATATAAAAGGAATAAGGATGCTGTCTACGTGGCATGGCGGATTCTAGCTGTGAAATTCTGATCTGGTGGAACTAAGGAATGTAGCTCAAAACAAAACTGCTCTCCTTTATTCACCAGAGAGAACCATTCCTGCCTCCCATTAGAATGTCTGACGCTCAACTCCAGGAGAGCACCTCTTTGCGACTGCTCGGTCTCACATTGTCCGCTGACCTGAAATTGAACGAATGCATTGAGTCAATAGCTTCGTCCACCGCTTGGAAAGTTGGCTCCCTGTACCGCGCCAGGGAATTTTTCTCGCCGGAGTCAATCCTTCAGATCTACAAATCAACCATTCGCCCTTGCATGGAGTATTGCTGCTATATATGGTCTGGAGCCCCTTCTAATTATTTCAAGGTCCTTGATAAAATCCAAAGACGGATATGCAATGTAATTGGCCCTGATCTGGCATCTCGTCTGCAGCCGCTCTCGCACAGACGTGCCGTTGCCTCTGTCTGTCTTTTTTACAAATACTTTCATGGTAACTGCTCCGATGAGCTGCTTTCACTGGTTCCCAGACTTCATGAATTTAAGCGTTCAACTAGGCTGGCATCTTGCTCTCATCTGTTCACTGCCGAAACTGTTAAATGTAGCCATTTATTCTACTCCAATAGCTTCATGTCTCACACTTCTCGCCTGTGGAACTCCCTCCCCATTTCTTGTTTTCCGGATAGCTATAATCTCCAACTATTCAAATGTAATGTCTATCGACGCCCGATGCCCTGATCTATCCCCTAACCGTCTCTTCATCCTTTCCTCTATCACTCCTCTTTGTTCTCGCTCCAACTCTGTAACCCTTTGCGTGCTAGTGGCTTCCCGCCTTGCTTGGGGTTGAATGCTTAAAAAAAAAAGTTTGAACATCTGTCATAGTGTTACTTGGCAGAGTAATGAGAAGCTGGCAATGTTTTGTCCATAGGAAAGGAGACACAGCGTGAACACCGATTTTAGTATCCAAATTCTTACTCAAATTTAAAGACCGACGCCCTACCACTAAAATACTCTGGCGACGGTCCTGAATTTACACTGACAGATTGTTGATTAAAAAGTCGACAACTTCGATTCATGTCATAAATTGGTTCTGCCAATACTAAAACATGAAGGTTTATTGCATTTTCAAATAAATTATAAAAATACAAAAAACAAAAACGAAATTAAATTACTGTTCGAATCGCTTTTCGTAAACGAGGCTGCAGAAAAAAAAAGCCAATATGTAATTTCTTTAATCCCTACGGCGAATTTACACGAAATTCTTTAAATATATTTTTTTCTCACTACGAATGTTTCATTAATTCGTGATCCATACATTGTTTCCTTTATTTCAATGTCTTAGTTATCTTCCTCAGAAAACAAAGAAAAACAAAATGTTGGCCTCGATTTCAAAATTAATCCTCAGACGTTGCCAAGGGTAATTCTATGGAAAAGAACAAATGAATTGCTCTTACTTAACGCATGTTGCATACGGCATTTCTCTTTATTTTTAAAGGGTACATGTACTGTTACAAGCTGATTATACTGTATGCAATAGTCTCTTACAGCTTGTCCTAAATTTGACATAAAAGGGAAGCCCCTAAAGCACGCGCGCTTTTAGTACAATTT
Source organism: Acanthosepion esculentum (assembly GCA_964036315.1). Classification (NCBI taxonomy): domain Eukaryota; kingdom Metazoa; phylum Mollusca; class Cephalopoda; order Sepiida; family Sepiidae; genus Acanthosepion; species Acanthosepion esculentum. The sequence continues at coordinate 98,828,503 of OZ038499.1, forward strand.
GGTAAACAAAAGAAATATTTTACTTAACGTACTGAAAACCGTCCCACGGCTGGAATTTTTAAGTTCATCTTATTTGAAATTATGTAAAGCCACGAGCTATCCAAATCCATGTCAACTGTTAGAAGGAATACATTCTCGCTAGCAAAAGAGGCAACCCAAGATGGGAGTTACGCATCAGGGACGTCAAAATCAGAGAGAGAAATTTAGCTATCTGAGTAGTGTAGCAATAAACGACGGACAATATGATGCAGAAATTCGAAGGCGTGCACACACATACACACAAACATATATATATATATAAATATATAAGTGTACACAAGTATCAACGCCAAGCGTTTCATGCTTGAGCGCAATCTTCATGGCCTGTTCACTTGCATATTTAAATACGCTCTATCCCTATAAACCTTTAAATATAGCATATCTTAAAATATACATTGATCATATATATATATATATATATATATATATATATATATATATATATATATATATATATATATATATATATGGTATAAGAATGAAAATAGGAAAAACATCTTAGTTTTAGCCGACGCGTTTCGTCTTCCGACTTCATCATGGCAAAATTGAAACGAATTTTTTTTATTTTATTTTTTATTTTGCCTTGATAAAATCGGAAAACGAAACGCGACGGCAAAAACCAAGATGTTTTCCTATTTTCATTCTTATACCAATTTGTCTTATCCACAGAATTGTTCTGTGAATTTTATTATATATATATATATATATATATATATATATATATATATATATATAATTGCGTATCTGGGCAGTAATCCCTTTTTTTATACAAGTTTCATTAAAGACGACTGAGTAGGTACTGCAATTAAATTTTTTATTTAATTTTTCTTGTGTTTGTATAATTTTTTCTTTTCTGAACGTAAAGTATGTAGAAATTGTCCGAATGTTGTTCTGTATCTCCGAGCGCTTTCGGCTATTCTTTTACCCATTATCACACACACACACACACATATATATACACACACGCACACACACACACACACACACACACATATATATATATATATATATATATATATATATATATATATATATATATATATATATATATAATGACCGGCCACTCGTTCCCTAACGTTTGTTGCTAATGCTGCTAGACAATTCCCGTTGCAACAGCCTACTCGGGCACAATTGCGTTTGTCCAACACCTACAGCGTACACTTGTGTTCTAATATGCAACTGTACTGAGGGGATCTTAATTACAGCTTCAGGGTGTGAGCGCATAATCTGGAGTGATCAGGTTTGAATTAGGCCAGTACGCTCAAACACTCGATTACGATGACCTCTGACTTCGTGCTAGTACTACCATATATATATATATATATATATATAAACACGAAAGTGCATTAATAGGTTTTCAGCTTGAGATATTTATCAACTGAAATTCGATCTGTAAATTTCACTAACTCGTTAGTGTAGTAACAGACAGCGGAAAAAAGGACACAGACATGCGAAAAATGTCTTCCATAATTGTTATGGTCCAAGTTCCTTGTACCATGTTGATGGTCCAAGGTAGAACCAATGAAGAATAACTCGAACACAGGTATGGAATAACACAGACATATTACAAACAGAAATATGTACAAAGAAGTAGAAGTATTAGTAATGACTATCAGATTTGGTTAGAGTGAACTATGTTGTCTCGACCAGTATCACTATTCCAATGTCTTACAGTAATCATCTGACTCGCGACTCTGTCTCTGGCTCTGAACCTGAGCTGAACAGACTGCTCCCTCTTGAGGCGCAGTATTTATGATGTACGGAATAGTTCATTATTATTATGGGTAAGTTCCCATAACAATAAACTAACCAAATTATTAAAGAAAGTGACTATTTAAAATCTAATTTCCTATATGCTAGTGAATCACCTGACAGATGTAGAAAGGACTCAAAGTGACAGTGATTGGATTCTAACGACAAATACAAAGTAAAGAATACCTTGGACAGAACATACGAGCAACGAGGAGATGAATAGGAACGGCAACGTAATAAACTTACAACCAGAAAGAACCGGTGAAATTTTACGAACACATAATGGGGGAAAGTGGGTTTATAGAATTTATCCCTCACAGGACATACTGAAGCAAGAGAAGTAGTGACGAAACAGCAAGTAATCTACTTAAGGAATTTGTGAAAATGGATGGCAGAACAGGGACAAAGGGGGATAATAAAGGGTCAACAAAAGAAAGGAACTTGTGAAGAGTTGTGATCTCCCATCATTTGATTGGACGTGGCGCCTAAAAGAAAAAATGTCTCTATATTCATCAGTCAACTTACACTGTTTTTCCGTGCCTCGCCGGACCTTTCAAGCATATCTCGAAATCGCCCTACCGGGAAGGTCATTTTCATTGTTTTTCTTTTCCCTTTGAAAAAAGTCATTTCTCGCTTTAAGTTTACTGAAATTTTAACGTAACACTTATATCTAAAGTAACTATTTTATAAGGACTTTAATAAAGTCATTTATGATGTTCATCTTAGTCTGGTTGCAAACTATAAGAAAGGAATGAGTATACTAAAGTAGTAACAATCTACGAGGCTAACCTACTAACTCCCACGTCATGGTGATTGATTTATTTACTTTTTACGGTTTTTTGTCAACCTTTTGCAAGTTATTTAAAGGCAGAAAATATTTTTAGGTTGTAAGAATCTTTTTGAATATGATAATGATTTACTGATACAAGTCTTACTAATTAATTAATTATAGATGTGGTGAGAAGAGGTTAATCGGTATATTCCACATGGATATTTTAAGTGAATATAACGAACCCGGGTTGGGCATCTCGAGGCGGTGTAATGGTTAACAAGCTTGTCTTACTAGATCAATTACGACTGAATAGTGAGTTCGATCCTCACTGGTTGCCCCATACAAACGGCCTTGTGCCACATCTAACCTAAGCCTGGAAAAACGCTATAACGAACCGGATTTCCACTACTTCGATCAAATATACCCTAGCATGTAAAAGTTTTAGGCCAACTACATAAAATGATTACACACATTTACTTTATTAAGGAGTTAAAATTATTTAGCAGTATTCTTTTAGCAATAATGTCTGTGGTCGTTGAGGATTGCAAAATAAGTTGTTGCGTTTTCGTAGTTCGAATGTAACAGAAGATGCTGCTTAAAACTGAGAAAGGGCCATGCAAAAAAACTGGGCCAATAAAAGATCTGAGATGAGGTCGTCATCATAATATGCAAATTCTCAAGTTGGAATTGTTCCATCGAATTAACAATCGAATTCCACTTAAATCATGGCGCTGATAATTTACTGAACAAAGTAACTAATAATAACAAAACAAAAGTCATTGAAACAAAGCAAGTTCAGTCGACCAATGATGACAATTCCACAACAACGTAACTATAAACAATTTTTTCTATCCTCTGCCAGCCGCAATGATGGAGAAAGCCTTAACTTTAACCATCGCCAGTGAGCCACTCCGTTTCGCGAGGCTTGTCCCTTAATCGAGACGCAATCGCGCCAATCCTCCGAAGGAACGCCATCGAACGAGGGCCAATAACCCCTGAAGTGTCCACTGCCACAGGAGTAAAAAAAAAATCTATCAGCAAGAGAAGAATATTTAGCTATTTTTTTTATCTCTGCGTCTCGGGCGACGAACCCCGGCTCAACCGCGGACCTGATCAAATTACCGGCCGAAAATGTATCTACAACGGTCGCATCCCAAATCAACGACTTACCCATTTTAAAATTGAAGATGGTAATGCCATCCGGCCGCTTTCCATCACCACGGTCGAGGCCTGCGGGTTCATGGCTAAAACTTTCTGCTGAAATAAAGGTGAAGGCTTTAAATTTGAAGGGGGAAAATAACTCGAGACTTTTTCCAGAGACTTCCTAGAAACAATATTGAAATCACCCAAAATACTATTGGAAGTGTTTTAAGTGCAAAGAATAAACACAAATTTAGACAAGAGAGACAAAAGAAAGATTTTGAGAGTCTAAAATATGTACATATTCTTTACCAACCAGTCAAACGACTGATTTTCTTATGGTGTATTTGAAATTCGTGTTACATGTGACAACAATCAACGTATACACAAATAAATTTAGCCACCATTTTCTTTTCTCTTTTCCTTATTTTCCCAAACACACTGCCCAGACAACCTTTAAGACGGCCTTATTAATCCATATTTGGAGATGTCTGCCGGTAGATGGGCAAGGAATTAGCCGAATGAATACATATTGAAGACAGGCTTTGAGTAAATTACATATACATAATCGCCGAAAACATTTAAGGACAATGGCTGCCAAACACAGTATTTAGGCGGGTAAATAAGCATAGCAGATACAAGGGTGAGTATTGATTGAATTGGGGACATCAGTTAAAACTATTTGAACAGAGAATCAACAAATAAAAAGGTTGGCCAGTGCTTACAAACACATACTGATACGGATAAAAACAAAATGGTCGACTGTTAGATATTTTATTGGATTTTTACATCGTCAAAAATGACAGAAATATATAGTATTTTTTTTGGGCTGTTTAAGGCTAGCGGCATATCATCCATTTTCGGTTATTTAATGCCGAAATCTAAATATTTTGAACACAATTTTATGGCTTCAACTAAATAACTCAATTGTATGCCTTCAATTACAGATATTCTGTACATAATTTTATACTTTCAGAGTAAACGTATGTTTTTAGATATGTAGTTTGTAGATGATCTATTGTAGGTGTTATATATTTTGTATATTGTTATATATTTTGGCATGAATCTATTTCTTTAAGATACGACATTATGTTGACGGTTTTAGTATTTTCAAATAGTTTTCGCATGTTAGTTTCGTGGTAGTATTTATATCTTACAGGTGCTAAATGATTCCGTCAGTTATGTACCATGCGTGATACACACTTAGGCGATCATGTACCTTTCGATACATGACCGACAAGGTTGCCATTACTTTCTGCAGTTGCCATCCAAGGCTATTTACCCATAACTGGGGGAGAAGAGGATTCATACTTTACTCAAGGGTATTAGCACGTAAGTGAATGTAATGGATTCGACCGGAATTCGAACTCGGCTCTCCGATTCCTCAGTCCGAGCCGCTATCCATTCAGTTAAAAATATGAAGAAATTCATTTTATACGATATTAATATTTTAAACTTAATACAGATTAAATTTAAAATTTAAAATGGGTAATTTTTAATTTTCAATTTTATAGTAAAATTTAATATTAATTAATTAGAATTAATTCTATTTTAGTCTGACCCTAACATTAAGGCAATAATATATAACCAAGGTTCGTTGTCAAGTTTTTTGAATTCTCATTTTCATTGGTCATTGAAGTTTATATAACGGCGTTTCCCCTAGTGACGGGTGTTTGATTGATTTGAACCTTTTAAAACTCTTTATTCTACATTCAACACCATCACTTGATAAGACACCAGAAGTGTTGAAACAAAATGGCTATTTTTGTAGTGATTTTATAAAATATTTATGTTATAATTTTCGAATAAATAATTATATTTGCTCTACTCTGTATTGAGCACTCTTTTAAGAATAGTATTTGTTGGTTATTGGAATTTATTCCGCATACACCAATCCTATACTTGGGTATATATATATATATATATATATATATATATATATATATATATATATATATATATATATATATATATATATATATATTTCATTAAAAACGACTGACAAGGTGCTTTTATTTAGTTTTTTATATAATTTCTCGTGCGATCTAATAAAGTTTTTCTTTTCAGAGGATAAATTATATAAAAATTGTTCGAAAGTTCTTTTTATCCGAGCGCTTTCGGCTATACATTTAGCCATTATCAAGGATTATATTTCAACTGTTAGAATTAGAAATAGTTTGTTATGTGTATGTTTTATAAAGTGATTCATTTTTTGTTTGTTTCAAACAAAAAAATGAATCACTTTATAAAACATATTTTTGGTGTGCGTTTTGTTTTTTATTTCCCAGATATACTTAGAAAGCATTGTGCTGTACGCATATTTACTATTTGTGAAAGATGGTTTGTGTACATAATTTCTTTGTTACCAGGATCCTTCAGTTACTCCTATGTATACTTTTTCTTCATTATCTGGTGATTTTATGTTATAAATAATTATATTTGCTCTACTCTGTATTGAGCACTCTTTTAAGAATAGTATTTGTTGGTTATTGGAATTTGTTTCAAACAAAAAAATGAATCACTTTATAAAACATACACATAACAAACTATTTCTAATTCTAACAGTTGAAATATAATCCTTGATAATGGCTAAATGTATAGCCGAAAGCGCTCGGAAAAAAAGAACATTCGGACAATTTTTATATAATTTATCCTCTGAAAAGAAAAACTTTATTAGATCGCACGAGAAATTATATAAAAAACTAAATAAAAGCACCTTGTCAGTCGTTTTTAATGAAATGTGCTTGAAAGAAGGATTGCTGCCTAAATACACAAATATATATATATATATATATATATATGTATATTAGGGAAAAGAAGTATGGCAAACTGGGAAAAGCTTTTGTGTGAGACATTTTGTCTTTTACAACTTCATTGACTAAGTTTATGTCTACTACGTTAATGTGACTACACATGCGCTCAAATGAAAAAGATGTTACAGACTTTAATTTTAAATTTTTTATGTGTTTTTGGTATATAAAAAATATAAAAAAAGATTCATACATATATATATATATATATATATATATATATATATATATATATATATATATATATATATATATGAATCTATATTTAACAAAGCTAAGAAAGTCTACGAAACACCACTAAAAGATAGCGGATTCCAAGCAACACTCACATACTCACCACAGAACACAAAAAAGGCCAACAGGAAAAGAAATATCATATGGTTCAACCCACCGTACAGCAAAAACGTAAAAACAAACGTAGGAAAAGTATTCTTCAAACTTTTACACAAACACTTCCCGGAATCAAGCACCCTACACAAAATATTCAACAAAAACACAGTAAAAATCAGCTACAGTTGCACCGAGAACATGGCACAAATAATAAAAAAGCACAACAGGACAATTATTAACAAACCACACGAACAAATTAAACCCACGTGCAACTGCAGAATAAAAAACGAATATCCCTTAAACGGTAAGTGTTTACAAAACAACGTAATCTACCAAGCCACGATAAAATCACCAGATAATGAAGAAAAAGTATACCTAGGAGTAACTGAAGGATCCTGGTAACAAAGAAATTATGTACACAAACCATCTTTCACAAATAGTAAATATGCGAACAGCACAATGCTTTCTAAGTATATCTGGGAAATAAAAAACAAAACGCACACCACACCAAAAATATCTTGGAAAATAAGGAAAAAATCATCAGCCTACAACAACCTATCAAAAACTTGCAAACTTTGCTTGGAGGAAAAAATAGCTATCATTACCTTCCCAGACCAAAATAAATCATTAAATAAAAGATCCGAGCTAATCTCAAAATGCAGACATGAAAACAAATTTTTACTACGTAACTTAAAAATCGAAAACGGAAAAAATAAATAAATACATAAACAAACAAAATGACAATAAAATAAGCAAAATAAATTAATCCAAACAAATTACCAAACCACACTTGTTAGAATAGACGAAATAGAATGAAAAAAAGAAACAAAATCAATAAATAAAGTAAATAATAAACAAATTAGCAAACTATTATGACCACAATATATAAAAAATCAAAACAAAAAATCGGACGAAAAATAGCTATAAATGTTATATAACGATAAAAAAAATGAATAAAATATAATATACTGCTTTACTAAAAAAATTCGAAAACCAAAAAGATAAAATATACAGTGTAACAAATAAATAACAACGATATAATAAATTGATCTAAATACATCCAAATATATAAATAAACTAACAACCGATACCGATAAACTAGCCGTTTAGATAAAACAAGTAAAGATAATCAATCCCAATAAATAAAATAAATTTTTATTACGTTAATAAAAACACCGATCAAAATAAAAATAAAAAATAAATAAATATATGAGATAAAAAATAAAAATAAATAAAAACAAGCAAAATAATTTGACTCAAATAAATAAACAAATAAACGACTTCCGGTAAAATAACCGCCAAAATAGACTACCCACAATAAGCTATATAAAGAAATTTTTACTAAGTTAATAAAAACACCGATCAAAAAAAAAATAAATGAATATATATGATAAAAAATAAAATTAAATAAAAGCAAGCAAAATAATTTGACACAAATAAATAAATAAATAAACAAATAAACGACTTCCGGTAAAATAACCACCAAAATAGACTAGCCACAATGCACCACTGACCCGTATATATAAATAGTCGAGAAAAATAACAGCACTTGTGGCCTGACGATTGCATCTAGCATGAAACAGACTGTCGCCTCTAAGTGTTGACTTCTATGTTCACTTTTATATTTACACACGCTCTATCTCTGATATTGAGCACTTTATCTCATAAATATAGCACACTTTAAGACTATATTTCTTCATATATATATATGTGTGTGTGTGTGTGTGTGTGTGTGTGTGTGTGTGTGTGTGTGTGTGTGTGTGTATGTGTTTGTGTAAAAGATCAGATTACCATCTTGAACATTACAAAAAAATGACATTATGAGAAGAAATCCTTTTTTTTTCTTAATTCTTTCATCTCAAGCAAGGCTATAATGCCACTAAAATACAAGGGGTTACTGAGTATGAAAGAAAATAAGACACTAAAAGAACAGAGATCAGAAATATATATATATATATATATATATATATATATATATATATATATATATATATATATATATATATATGAGGAATTTAAATGAAATAATAATAAAAAAACGAAAGAATATTAATCTACAACCCAGTGTGTCTGACGATTTTAGTGATTTAAAAAAAAATATTCCATTTAATTTAAATACAGTTTAAAATACAACAATGTATTTTACTTACTGGAAATATTAAATTTAATCTATTAAATTGGAATTAAAAATAAATTAAAAGTTTCAAGAAAGATTTTTCTTTATTAAAATGCATTTTAAACTTTACGTATCGATTTTTTTAGGTACCTATATAAAGATATTTTTTAAAATCATTTTGATTTTTACTAGCGGGTTTTGAAATTTTGAGAAAACATTTGGTGAAATACTAATTTAAAGAAATACAGAGGTTTAGTTTCATATGCAGAGAATGAAACCTGTATTTACAAAATGCTAACTGACTCTTAAGTTTAATATAACTTATGTATTTATAGTTTTTCCTAAATGGCCACCTGACACTGCCTGAGGGAGAATTCAACGTTTGGTTTTAGAGACATCTGTCGTGTTTGTAATCGCCAGCCTTTTAAGGATGTCATGACCTCGAAATTGTTGTCGTTTATTTTGTCGCCGTATATCATTATTTGTTAATCTTGACCTGATGTTATCATTAGTATTTTCTCCCATTTTTTTTTTTTTTTTTTTGTAAACTTTGTCACGAAATCTGCTGATACCTGTGCTTGCTCCTCTGGTTGAAGGCTATAACAGATCCGAGATATAGAGAGAAAAAAAACAAACTCTAATCTAAGATCTAGTCGGCAGTCAATTTGAAACCAAAAAAACAGACAACAATACATCTGTTGATATTAACCGGTTATCAAAAGTATGTTCGTTTTACACAGAACTTTACTCCAAAGTTTATTTCATATACACATCTAAAGAATAAAGACTATGACTATTATTATTATTTTATTTCCTTTGATTTCTGGCGTGTACACATTTCTTTACGGGACTCGCCCAGAGACCTAAGGTTAGAAACGGCATGACACTTTCCACTGACAAAAAAAACAAAAAATTATTATTATTATTATTATTATTATTATTATTATTATTATTATTATTATTATTATTTCCTTTGGTTTCTGGTATATACTCATTTCTTTCCAGGTCCTGACCAGAGACCTAAGGTTAGTAATGACATCACGGCATTTTCTACTGTCCAGTTTTGAAAAAAGAAATCGCACATAGTTTACATAGACAAGGCCCTTCGTAAAGTGCGGGCTGTACTTGTGAGAACAAGTTTTTGTATTTCTTTAAGGCATGGGCTACCAGGGATTCCTTCAATGAGTCTATCGGAATTTTTTCCAATCAATCCGGGGCCTCTAACTACAACTGGAATTGTTAATGTCCTCATGCGCCACATTTTTGAGATTTCGATTTCAAGGTCCTTGTATTTTGATAGTTTGTTGTATTATTATTATTATTATTGTCCCTCTCTTCGTTAGTTCGCACGACCACTATGTCCTGCCAATACCTCATAAATAATGGACTATTCCATTTTGATCGTGAGGAAATTGGGAAAAAGACACTACTTAGTTTCAATGAGAACATGAAAGAAATTGACAAAACTAACTCTACCGTAGACTCGTCTATTGAGCAATTTCCTTATGTCCAATACTCAGTTTGTATAACGGATCTATAAATCCTTTGTAGCCCATAATAAATATCGAGTGTTATACATCTTTTTTACAGGTTATCCGGGTCGATATGCACATGATGAAGGCCGGAGGGCATATCGTGTGAAATATTGTTATAACAACAACAAAGATGAGGACAATAGTTCGATTGTAAATAGTGTAAATGATGATAACTCATAAATTCAGACGGATATTCAAAGGATAGGAAATTGTGGAGAGCCATGATCGCCAACGCTCTGAAGGGACACGGCAGATAGAAGTAGTACTTGGTAAATATTTTTTTTAAAACTGCAAACTAGCTGGACTTGTATCTCGCCTAACTCCATAATACTGTAATAAATGTGAAATAGCTTTTATCAGGCATCAGATATAGCTTCTTTTATTTTAATGACATGTCTCTTCTTTATTATCTAGGAATTGTTGTTCATGATGACGGTAGTCTTTGAGTATAGAATCCAGAGGCTGGCAGTGAATACTTCGAAGACAGAAGGGAAGCGTAGTTCAGGTTAGCAGTGGATATCACGATAAAGTAGCAGAGCGTAGTTCAGTAGTTTTACCTTCTGTTCATTCGCTTGACAGGTTGGAACTGGATATTCGGAGAGAGTAAACAAAATGGCCGCCTTTATACACGACGGAGTGAATATTTCACGTCTCCTGATTGGTTAACCTTCTATTGGGGAACTATAAAGTGAGTCAAGTCATTTCGGTAGGCTCGCTAGTTACATAAGGCCACGTGCCACAATTTGTAATTATTACAAATAAATCTCCTAGTTACATAAGGTTACACAAAAATTGTAACATGAATTGCCATGGCTTCTTTACCGTTTCCAAATTTAAATATTTCTTCTGGACTGGTTGCCACCCAAACTTACGCGGCGACTTACTCCATAGTTGGAATAGGGGATGAGTTATATAGTTTTCCTAAAGGCATTAGCGTGAATAGGATGCAATAGATTAGAGACTATTCTATCGAGCAATTTCCTTATCTCCTGTACTCAGTTTGTATAACTGATCTATACATCGAGGTATTTGAAATACTTAGTATTTACTAATTCCACATTCTCGATTTCTATAATGGATATGACTATATCGCCTAGTATAAATACAGCAACTAAAATTAAGACGAAGGAAATGCTCTTTTTTACAGGTTATCCGGGTCGATATGCACCTGATGAAGGCCGGGGGTGGTGCATAACGGGGGAAATATTGTTATAACAACAACAAAGATGAGGACTCTCCCCAGATTCCCTTTATTATCTGTGAATTGGCATGGCTTCTTTACGGTTTCCAAATTTGAATATTTCTTCTGGACTGGCTGCCACCCAAACTTACGCGGCTACTTACGCCATAGTTGGAATTGGGGATGAGTTATATGACTTCCCTAAAGGCATTAGCGTGAATAGAATGCAATAGATTAGGAATGGAATTTGAACTTGGTTGAGTGATTCCATTTTCCGCGCCGATAACCGTCACGCTAACCGCACATACTATTAATACTTCGAATAAAGGTTCACATATTTTGTAGAAACGTCATTATATTTGGAATAAAAGTACATATAAATTGAAAATAACCTTTTAATATCTAGCGAGCTACATATCTGGGGCCGAGGGAATATTATAAATACTTCAAAAGAATTCAATGTCTGTTAGTGGTTATTTTCGTTTTAGGTCACGCGACTTCATGTTCAAGATGTTCCTCACAAACAATATGGCAACTGGTCGTATCTTTTTTTAAATTTATTTATATATATCATTTTTTAATCTAATGACATGTCCCTTCAGGACGTAGGTGATCATGCCTCTCCACGATTTTCTTTTTTTTTTAAGCGTTTCACCCCAAACAAAGCGGGAAGCCACTAGCACGCAAGGGGTTACAGAGAGTTGGAGCGAGAGCAAATAGGAGTGATAGAGGAAAGGATGAAGAGAAGGATAGGGGATAGATCAGGGCATCTGGAGACGTCGATAGACGTTACATTTGAATAGTTGGAGATTATAGCTATCAGGGAAACAGGAAGAGGGGAGGGAGTTCCACAGGCGAGGAGTGCGAGACATGAAGCTATTGGAGTAGAAGAGACGGCTACATTTAACAGTTTCGACAGAGGAAGGGTGTGAGTGAGATGCCAGCCTAGTAGGACGCTTAAACTCATGAAGTCTGAGAACCAGCGAAAGCAGCTCCTCCTCCGTGTAAGTATTTGAGAAACAATGAGCAGTGTTTTCCCGTTGTCTTTTCTACGGATTCTACCTGCCTCTTAGACTGACTAGAGAACCAAATCTACCCTGCTATTTTACCATAGCTGGGGAGAGAAGAGGGTAAACGGTCAAAACGTTACGATTATAACAACTATCATGGGGCGGGGTCCGAACAGGAAGACATATAATAATGACAATTCCTCATCACAAAAATTCAAGGATTACGGCCACATCACATAGGAACATCGATTCCCGTACGATCACCAAAGTTAAACAACGTCGGGCCTGGTTAGTACCTAGATGGGTGACCGCTTGAATATGTCGGTGGTGTAATGGATAATGGCTCAAAATTCTTAATCGATGGGCCGAGTTCCAGTTACAGTTGGGTTCTTTTATATTCACTTACGAGCAAAAAACCCTTGGGAAAGCTATGAATCCACTTCTTCTCCCCCCAGCTATGGGTTAATTCGTAGAACTTTTATCAATAAAAATTATTATTATCTCCAAAATTCAAATAAAATACTGTAGAAAATATTTATATTTCGACATTAAAGAACCCTAAGAGGTCGATATGCCGCTAAACAAAATCAACAGCCAAACAAAACAAAAATCCCAATATAAAATGAATGATGCATAAACGTCCTGGGTATGACGTTAAACTACATCCGCGTCCAGGGTGAGACAATAAACTACGTCCAGCAGCAAGGCCTCTGAACAGGAGGTTTTGAGGAGCGTGGAACCATCTCTTAATTGCTGGTGTTCCCAGATCCACCCTGACCCGAGGTGGTAGCACCTGTTAGGGTCCCAGCTATGGGCAAATAGTTAACCCCGAAACTGAGGTAAAAAGCATTATAAAAGTGTAAAAATAGGTTTTAATACCAGAAATACTTTGTAAAAAATTATTAGCAGAAATAAATTTTTGAAGAAAAAAAACTATTACCAGCAATATATTTTTGAAAAAAAAAAAATTTCCAGCAATATATTTTTGGAAAAAAAAAATTTCCAGCAATATATTTTTGGAAAAAAAAATATTACCAGCAATGTATTTTTGAAAAAAAAATATTACCAGCAATATATTTTTGAAAAAAAAATATTTCCAGCAATATATTTTTGAAAAAAAAAAATATTTCCAGCAATATATTTTTGAAAAAAAAATATTACCAGCAATATATTTTTGAAAAAAAAATATTTCCAGCAATATATTTTTGAAACAAAAAAATAATTCCAGCAATATATTTTTTGAAAAAAAAATATTACCAGCAACACGTTTTTGAAAAAAAAATATTACCAGCAATACAGGTTTTAAAATAATATTACCAGCTATACATTTTTGAGGAAAAAAATATTACCATAAATAGATTTTTAACAAAACAAAATATTACCAGAAAAAAAAAAGTTGTCGGCATTGAGGTTGATATACCGTAAAACAACAAAACAAACCAAAAACAATGGCGCATAAAAGTATACACAAGGGAAAATAAACAATGAAGAAAAACATAAGTAATTTTAGTTGCTGACGAATACATCATGAATCGAGTCCCGTGATCCACTTGGGTCTTAGGGGCACAGCGCATGTACTGCAGCTGTAGCAGCAGTGATGTGTCTAGGACAAGATAACTGGAGCCCATCTCTCTTCAGGTTGGTTTTGAATTCAGATACGTTCATCACCTAGATTGATAACTCTACCAAGCAGAAGAGTCTGGTCTGTCCTGCTCTTTAACCCATAGCTGGAGGAAGATAGATTCAAACAATTGCCAAGGGTATTAGCGCGAAGTAGGTGTGCAGGTGGTGTAATTGTTAGAGACAAGAAATCCGCGAGCTGTTCGAATTCTGGCCAAATTCATGACATTCACTTTCATGCAAATATCCTTTGTAAAAGGTATGGATCCATCACTTCCCCAGCTATGGATTAAACTGCCTCTAATCTTGGTTGGTTTCCAGTCTAGGAGAAGGAGAACTTTGAATTAAAAACCTGATGATGACAGCGCGAAGTGAACAAAACAGAATCGACCGAAATTTGAACTCGGCTTGCCGATTTTATGTTTCGAGAACCGTGACACTAATCGGCACCTACCGAATGGTGACTTAAACTTAGTGATAACTAAACGCCAGTTCTAACCTTCACGGCTAGGACCATCCACATTCTCTCCGTATACCATCGGTGAGAAGTAAGTTCCACTCGAACAGCTTATTCCCGCGAACCACGTGTCTGTGGAACAGACTCTCAAGAGGATGTTTCCCCGATCTCTACAATCTTCACCTGTTCAAGTCTAGAGTCAACCGTTATCTTCCCCTCCTATTCATATAAAATACCCCTTAAATGTAACCCTCTATCTCGAGTGGTCCCCGGGCCCTGTATAGGTCGAATGTTACTGTAAAAATAAATAAATAAATAGACGTCGGTCCGTAACACCAAAAAAATAAAGAACCCTAATCTGAAACTGTTATGCATACAAACTGGTATTTAAAATACAATTCAAACAAAGCAAACGTATTTAACAAAATAATATTTAAATAAAAGAAAAGAAATAAAGTATAAATTGGTAAACTTACGTTAAATTCTATCCAAATATGTTGCAGCTAATTTCAGAAAATTATTTTTATTTTTTTCATCCAGTTTAAAAGCTTCTCTAACTCAAATGTTACGCTTTTTAGTTTGCCGTTTAAACTTTCCGATGTCAGACGTTTCACGCCGTGGCTTGGTAATTTACGAGAGACGTTATACCTAATAATGAAATATCTTCTCCTGTTCCCTCAACCATATGATTGTCTCCTTTCTCCCCGCCCCCACCTCTTCTATTTTTTTTTAATTATTCAGTAATCCACCGCCCTTAATTCTTACCACAGGGTCTTTACAGATTTTTTTCGTTCGATCATTCATTCAGTCAGTCGTTTTTCTTTCCTCACTTCGCATTACATTGATTTTTTGTACTTCTTTTTTTTTGCTTTTTGTTTTCTTTTTTGCATCTTTCTTTTCTTTTTTATATTGTGTCTTATGTTTCTTTCTTTCTAGCTTTCTTTCTTTCTTTCTTTCTTTCTTTCTCTCTCGCTTTCTTTCTTTCTTTCTCGCTTTCTTTCTTTCTCGCTTTCTTTCTTTCTTTCTTTCTCGCTTTCTTCGTTTGAAAGCTTTCTCTTCTTCACACATTCATACTTATAACTACTTTCCCCCATCTCTCCATTTTTTCCAGTCAATATACTTCTTTCTTTCTTTTTTTTCTGTTTTCCTCTGACTCTCATGTCTTCCATCGTCTTTTCTCTCGCCTCTTTCTTGCTTTCTTTTTTCTTTCTTTCATTCTTTCTTTCTTTCTTTCCCATTTTTTCTTTTCTTTCGTTCTTTCGTTCTTTCTTTTTGTCTTTCTTTCTTTTTTCTTTCTTTCTTTTAAAACGTTCTCGTCTTCTTCCATTCATACTTCTATATACTTCACTTTCTTTCACTTTATCCTTCTCTCTCTTCTTCCAGTCAAAATATCTTTCACTTTCTTTCTTTGAAACCCTTCTCTCCTTCACCCATTCATATTAATATACACTTCACTTTCCCTCGTTCTATCAGGTTCTCTCTTCTGCCAGGAAATATCTCTCACATTCGTTCGTTCGTTCTTTCTTTCTTTCTTTCTTTCTTTCTTTCTTTCTTTCTTTCTTTAAGAGCTTTCTCTTCACACATCCACTCTAATAACCCTTTCCGTCTCTATGCTTCTCTTTTTCTCTATCTCCTTCTCTCAATTCCTCTCTGAAAAAGTGTGTCGGCAGGGACACACGATCACCTGTCCATTTGCCGGCTGCCCTAAGCACATGGCAAGGATGCTGCTCAGAATGTCTTCTTTTGTTTAATTATAATCCGATCACCGCACTCTGCTTCATACCCTTCTTCTGCATACATGAACATACATATCTATCTATCTATCTATCTATCTATCTATCTATCTATCTATCTGAGTCGTCTGTTCATATTCATTCACTACCATATAGACTATTAGATATTACATAGCAATTCAACACTATTTCTTTTGCGTCTAATAAAATTTACCATCTCTTAAGCTTCGTTTGCTTCGACAAATGATACATTAAGCAGAAACAGAAATTATTGCAATTTTTATAGAGAGTAATACTAAAAAGTAAATAATCATTAGAAAACAATGAAAAATGCTAAGATTAGCGAGCTTGATTGAATATTGCATTGAGGCTAATGTCAATATTAATCGTTTCCTTATCAGGACACATTCGGCATTATTGTCTCTTCTCTTCCAATTGGATGTCCTATGCATTATTGTCTTTTCTCTTCCAATTGGATGTCCGATGCATTATTGTATTTTCTCTTCCAATTGGATGCCCTATGCATTATTGTCTTTTCTCTTCCAATTAGATGTCCTATGCATTATTGTCTTTTCTCTTCCAATTGGATGTCCTATGCATTATAGTCTTTTCTCTTCCAATTGGATGTCCAATGCATTATTGTCTTTTCTCTTCCACTTGGATGTCCGATGCATTATTGCCTTTTCTCTTCCAATTGGATGTCCTATGCATTATTGTCTTTTCTCTTCCACTTGGATGTCCTATGCATTATTGTCTTTTCTCTTCCAATTGGATGTCCGATGCATTATTGTCTTTTCTCTTCCAATTGGATGTCCTATGCATTATTGTCTTTTCTCTTCCAATTGAATGTCCTATGCATTATTGTCTTTTCTCTTCCAATTGGATGTCCGATGCATTATTGTCTTTTCTCTTCCAGTAGGATGTCCTATGCATTATTGTCTTTTCTCTTCCAGTTGGATGTCCTATACATTATTGTGTTTTCTCTTCCAGTTGGATGTCCTATGCATTATTCTCTTTTCTCTTCCAATTGGATGTCCTATGCATTATTGTCTTTTCTCTTCCAAATAGATGTCCGATGTATTATTGTCTTTTTTCTTCTAATATGATGTCCTATGCGTTATTGTCTTTTCTCTTCCAGTTGGATGTCCTATACATTGTTGTCTTTTCTCTTCCTGTTGGCTGTCCTATGCATTATTGTCTTTTCTCTTCCAATTGGATGTCCTATGCATTATTGTCTTTTCTCTTCCACTTGGATGTCCTATGCATTATTCTCTTTTCTCTTCCAATTGGATGTCCGATGCATTAATGTCATTTCTCTTCCAATTGGATGTCCGATGTATTATTGTCTTTTCTCTTCCAATTGGATGTCCGATGCATTATTGTCTTTTCTCTTCCACTTGGATGTCCTATGCATTATTGTCTTTTCTCTTCCAATTGGATGTCCTATGCATTATTGTCGTTTCTCTTCCAATTGGATGTCCGATGCATTATTGTCTTTTCTCTTCGAATTGGATGTCCTATGCATTATTGTCTTTTCTCTTCGAATTGGATGTCCGATGCATTATTGTATTTTCTCTTCCAGTAGGATGTCCTATGCATTATTGTCTTTTCTCTTCCAATTGGATGTCCTATGCATTATTGTCTTTTCTCTTCCAATTGGATGTCCTATGCATTATTGTCTTTTCTCTTCCAATTGGATGTCCGATGCATCATTGTCTTTTCTCTTCCAGTTGGATGTCCTATACATTGTTGTGTTTTCTCTTCCAGTTGGATGTCCTATGTATTATTGTCGTTTCTCTTCCAATTGGATGTCCTATGCATTATTGTCTTTTCTCTTCCAATTGGATGTCCGATGCATTATTGTCTTTTCTCTTCCACTTGGATGTCCTATGCATTATTGTCGTTTCTCTTCCAATTGGATGTCCGATGCATTATTGTCTTTTCTCTTCCAATTGGATGTCCTATGCATTATTGTCTTTTGTCTTCCAATTGGATGTACCATGTATTATTGTCTTTTCTCTTCCAATTGGATGTCCTATGCGTTATTGTCTTTTCTCTACCAATTGGATGTCCTATGCATTATTGTCTTTTCTCTTCCAATTGGATGTCCGATGCATTATTGTCTTTTCTCTTCCAGTAGGATGTCCTATGCATTATTGTCTTTTCTCTTCCAGTTGGATGTTCTATACATTATTGTGTTTTCTCTTCCAGTTGGATGTCCTATGCATTATTGTCGTTTCTCTTCCAATTGGATGTCCTATGCATTATTGTCTTTTCTCTTCCAATTGGATGTCCGATGCATTATTGTCTTTTCTCTTCCACTTGGATGTCCTATGCATTATTGTCTTTTCTCTTCCAATTGGATCTCCGATGCATTATTGTCTTTTCTCTTCAAATTGGATGTCCTCTGCATTATTGTCTTTTCTCTTCCAATTGGATGTCCGATGTATTATTGTATTTTCTCTTCCAGTAGGATGTCCTATGCATTATTGTCTTTTCTCTTCCAGTTGGATGTCCTATGCATTATTGTCTTTTCTCTTCCAATTGGATGTCCTATGCATTATTGTCTTTTCTCTTCCAATTGGATGTCCTATGCATTATTGTCTTTTCTCTTCCAATTGGATGTCCGATGCATTATTGTCTTTTCTCTTCCACTTGGATGTCCAATGCATTATTGTCTTTTCTCTTCCAATTGGATGTCCGATGCATTATTGTCTTTTCTCTTCCAAATAGATGTCCGATGCATTATTGTCTCCTTCTCTTCCAGTTGAATGTCCTATGCATTATTGTCTTTTCTCTTCCAATTGGATATCCGATGCATTATTGTCTTTTCTCTTGCAGTAGGATGTCCTATGCATTATTGTCTTTTCTCTTCCAGTTGGATGTCCTATACATTATTGTGTTTTCTCTTCCAGTTGGATGTCCTATGCATTATTCTCTTTTCTCTTCCAATTGGATGTCCTATGCATTATTGTCTTTTCTCTTCCAAATAGATGTCCGATGCATTATTGTCTTTTCTCTTCCAATAGGATGTCCTATGCATTATTGTCTTTTCTCTTCCAATTGGATGTCCTATGCATTATTTTCTTTTCTCTTCCATTTGGATGTCCTATACATTATTGTGTTTTCTCTTCCAATAGGATGTCCTATGCATTATTGTCTTTTCTCTTCCAGTTGGATGTCCTATACATTGTTGTGTTTTCTCTTCCAGTTGGATGTCCTATGCATTATTGTCTTTTCTCTTCCAATTTGATGTCCTATGCATTATTGTCTTTTCTCTTCCAATAGGATGTCCTATGCATTATTGTCTTTTCTCTTCCAATTGGATGTCCGATGCATTATTGTCTTTTCTCTTCCAGTAGGATGTCCCATGCATTATTGTCTTTTCTCTTCCAGTTGGATGTCCTATACATTATTGTGTTTTCTCTTCCAGTTGGATGTCCTATGCATTATTGTCTTTTCTCTTCCAATTTGATGTCCTATGCATTATTGTCTTTTCTCTTCCAATTGGATGTCCTATGCATTATTGTCTTTTCTCTTCCAATTGGATGTCCTATGCATTATTGTCTTTTCTCTTCCAGTAGGATCTCCTATGCATTATTGTCTTTTCTTTTCCAGTTGGATGTCCTATACATTATTGTCTTTTCTCTTCCTGTTGGCTGTCCTATGCATTATTGTCTTTTCTCTTCCAGTTGGATGTCCTATGAATCATAGTTTTTGCAATTGTCAAAAGTCCTAAAGAGATGTGGTTCCTGTAATTTTGTACAGTTAGTGATTGTGTAGCATCAGTCCATGAGGTTCGAAGAAGGATGGTTCGCGCAATACCTCCAGCGTTGAAAGGCTTTAAGTATTTGAATTATTCGCAATTAGTTATTCAAAGTTTCATTATTACGTGGCCTATGTTAGTCTGGCAGACGGAATAATGACACTGCACAGAAGACAAATTTCCGGAATATCGGTGTTGTATCTCCCGAAAGGTATAAGTGCTTTATGTGCTGGGTCCCCTCAGGACGTAGGGGATCATGGCTCGCCAGTTTCCTGTCCATTGTTCTTTTGTTATTTCTCCTAAATCCCGTTTGCATTTACTCAAACTAACTATGTTATGATTTGTTTTCTTCTGTTCTTCTTGTCTTCAATATGTCATGTGAGTATCAGATTTTTCAAACCCTCTTTCCTCATTATCTGCCCTAGAATTTTCAGCTATCCCTTCATGAGGTTAAGTATAAGTTTTCTTTTTGTTTCCATTTTTTCTAAAACTTCGTCATTGATCACACATTTAGTCTATGGTATCCTCAGCATCCTCCTGTAGAATAATATTTCTCTAGCTTCAATTTTCTTTTTCATATGTGAGGAAAATTTCCAGCATTGACTGTTATCCAGGACAGATATCACGTCACAGTTCCGTACTCTTTTCTTTGTCTCTAATTAAGTTTTTTTTCTGCTTCTTAATACTTTGCTTAGCTTTTTGTATGCATCTTTGGTTATTCCATTGCGCCTTCGAATTTCATTGTCACACGTTCCGTCCCCTATTAAAATGACCCCAAATCTTTTTACATGTTTTATTTTTGCATCTCCGATTTGTAATTGGCATTTTGGGTTTATCCTTTTGCTAACAACAATGCATTCTGTCTTCTTGTAGTTGATGTTTAATCTTTGTGGCAGACAAAAACATGCCTCTATACTTCTGTGTGTATGTGTGTTCATTTGCGCGCATGCGCGTACACATACTCACAAAAGATACAGTTCCGGAATTCCGCTCACTGCTTCGAAAAGTTGAAAAAAAGTCCCCTGTTAAGCTCTTAGAATCCTTAACAAAAGTTTTACAGCAGATTTCTGATTTTCCGACAGGCTCTGGTGAAAGAATTTTTTTTGTGTGTGCGAGCGTACAAACCGGAAGTGAAATATTTATTTTTAAAGTCACCATTTCCTGCACAAGATGGCACGACCAGTTTGCATGATCCAACATAGCGATAATGGATAGGTGAAGCGTATTTCTTAATGCAGTAGTTAGAAACGGGGGTTAGGGGTATCACTTTAAAAATGAAAACGTGTGACAGATTCCCCATCCAAGAGCTGTAGTCCCGGTGGACAGCTTCCCAACTTTTGTAAGTGAAAGAGAGAAGGAGCAAGAGAGTGAATAGAGAAGAGTGTCAGCAGAGGCAGTATTTTAGCTGTCCATGTCTATTAAGTATGTCTTTTTAAAAAAAGCAAAATTTACGCATAATTATCAAAAAGAATCATTGATATTCAAAATGCGGAGCAAAAACGTCTACAGCGTTAGTTAATGAGGATCTATCAAAATAGTGAACGATCTGACATTTTGCGGGACGGTTGAAAACTCAAGTCAAAAAGCCCGGCAAGTGTTTGCCAACACACACGGGCTTTGTAGCCAGACTAAACTTGAATCCCTACTTTGTTAAAAGGATATTTTGCATAATGACCCTGTTTACATCGCTGTTGATGTTCAAGTTTACAAAAGGGCAAAGCTTCCAAATGTTATGCTGTCAAACACTTGCTGCAAAAGTTTCGCTATTCCGAGTCATAAAACCATTCTTATATTTGAAAAGTCAGCGAAATGCAAGTGATATAAACAGGTAAATGCCTTTATTATTTTCTTTCATAACATTTTTCTAGTTGCTAATCTACATTTGTCTAACAGATTCTTAAAATTCCAAATGGTTTGAACTTTTAAAAGAATACGGCAGCCGATTCTGAACACACATCTGCGCATGCGCAGTTGTTCCGCATAAGTGACACAATTTCAATGACATTTTGCCAATTAACTGTTTGACACGTTGAACCAGTTTACGACATCATTAACGTTCTTAGATAAGATTTTAACAGTTTAATTATTTCCTTAATTAGTAAATTTAATTTGATAGCCAGATTAATATGGCAAAATAAAAAGATGAATGAGAGATTTTATTTGACGTTAGCCACAGTAACAGCTTTATTTTAATTTTATTAGATGAAGCATTGTCAGCCATTACTGCTAAGTTTAACTATTATTTACTTTTTCTTTAGAAGCAAATTAAAAATTAAGGACGATGTAAATAATAGTAAAAGATGTAAATAATAGTAAAAGATTAAAAATTATTTGTCGTGAGTATTTTCTGAAATTTGGGAGTTGATATGTCCATCAAGAAGATACCTAAATAGAAAAGAAAAAATGAAA